>CM056502.1:48636795-49108599 GCA_029783415.1 Anisodus acutangulus
CTTCACAAAGTAACACACCAAGTGCAATATGACTGACTATAGTTGTTTATATTTTAGGTAAATAATGCTGCTGTATGTATACCAAAAGAGACCAATAATATTACATCTGCAGATTGCTCATTAATGATGGGAACCAATTTTGAGGCTTCATACAACTTGTGTCAATTAGCATATCCTTTTTTGAATGCTTCAGGAAAGGCAAGCATTGTGTTCATCTCCTCTGTCTCTGGAATCATGGCCATTCCTTTTGTGTCTCTCTATGCAGCAACAAAAGGTACTTGTATTTGTTCTTTTTTTTCCTCATAAAAATACTCCATTTATTCTAATTAATGCGTTCATATTCCCTTTTTACTTTGTTCAAAAAATAATGTCTTTCTATATTCGAAAATAATTTAACTTGGACTTCCCATATTATATATCCTTAATAAGAATTCTATAAAGTCACACAAATGTTACGCATGTTTCATATCACAGGTTTAAAAAGTTATAACATGTTTAATTTAAATCACTAATTTCAAGTTAGTCTTTTTTTTCTTAAACTTTATACTCAATATAATAGATTTGCATAAAAACGGAGGAATATAACGTTAGCTTGACTGGGTGTACTATTGATTTGTTCCTAAAAAACATTCGAATTCGTGTGTTCACAATTAATTGAATCAACATAACAAATAGTAAATTACTGTTTATTTTATTAACCATTTTGATTTGATCTACTTTTTATAGGAGCAATAAATCAATTAACGAAGAACTTAGCATGCGAATGGGGAAAAGATAATATTCGAGTTAATGCTGTTGCACCTTGGATTATTGATACCGCCCTTACAGATACCGTAGCTGTAAGTACTGTCCTTTATCCTTTGTATAGTTCCGTGTGTCAGGGTTTGCCTTAATTTTTTTTTTTTATCATAATTATAATTATTTTTATGTAATTTGCAGGAAGATTTTGAGTCAAAAGATGTGGAAAAGTTAATAAAGAGAACTCCAATTAGCAGGATGGGAAAACCAAATGAAGTTTCATCACTTGTGGCTTACCTATGTTTTCCTGCTGCTGCTTATATAACTGGCCAAATCATTTGTGTTGATGGTGGAAAAACTGTTAGTGGATTTCCATGATTAATTACTTTCATGTCTAAAACGTTTTGAGCTCCCATTTTTGAATTTGCAATTTCTGATTGGAGTCGATTGATAGTTTGAAATATATTTTTCGTGCTGTTGTGGAGCTTAAATCGATAGATCTAGTTGAAATTGATGATTATTAGGATGAATTTCAAATATGTCCGCCATTGATAAAGCTCTGAAATACCGTAACTGAAATTCAGATTCTGAACTTGGAATTATTTCCGATTGAATGTTGTGTTGGTTATTGTAAAGCATACGGGAAGTAAATAAATATTACAAGTGTTCGAATCGAAAGGATAAACGAATAGCCAATATTCAGAACTGACGCAAAGTTGTTGAGTCTTGAATCTTGATAACCTGAAATCAAGAAACACTAAATCTAGATGGTTACAATTGTGTGCTGAGTCGAGTGATTGCACTCTGTCTTTAAGACAAGATTGCCCCGTATATATGCTTTTACGTTAACGAGCAATAGTCTCTCAAGATAAAACAACACCTAATATCAACACTACAAATCAAATAGGTTGATCCTGACGAAGAAAACAAATACGAAACGACTTGCTGAAGAACGGAAAAGGAAGGAAGAGAATTGAGTTTTCTGTTCACTGTTTGTGGACATAATTTCAGTTGTTCTCTTCTGTTTGTCTGTGTATTATATTGTAGTCTCGTTTTTGTTGTCTTTTTGTGTGTTTGTATTCTGTTTTTCATGTTGCACAATTGAGCCAAAAGACATCAATATATAGCATGAGGAAGGGACTCCTCAACTGCCAAAACATGGTTGATAATGACCATTAGGGAATGCTGTTAATGACAAGTTTATGGCCAATAAAGGAGGGCTGTTTATGGAGGAGTTAACAGCCAAGTAATGACTGACTAATGCTCCAAAAATCATGCCAAATTCTTCTTTCCAGAAACTTCAGGGATCAAACTGTAAATATTAAATAATTTGGGGTCCAAAGAGATAATATCAGAAGAAGCCCACGACCCGAGCCCGGACGGACGGCAGCGGCGCGCGCGTGGACTTAGCCTTGAACCCAAGCACATCTAGGTCCTCCCTTCTTTAAACACATGGGGACCCTTGGGGCCCCAAACCCTTAGCCAATTATGAGACTTATAAAGAGATCAATTCTTCATTTTTCCACCGATGTGGTAGATTTGTCCCACACCATATTTCCATGCCTCAAACATCTTACTTCGTGGACCAATATCTCTTTCATTTCTCAACGAAATTTGACGATTCTTGGCCCTACGGTCATCTACTCACTTAGTAGATTATGCATGTGAGAAGAGACAAAGCCTTCAATATGCGGAACACTAGTGTTTAATTCATTAAATATGGGTGGACGCACCTCCCCACTAAAGACAAATTTCCAACATGTTCCAAAAGTTTGGGAACATCTTCAGGAGCTTACATCTCAAGTTTGGGACGATTTGGGGCAGATTTTAGTGAGATTTTGGATCAAACTTCAGATTGAAACTCCGAGGTTGAAGAGGAATAGTCTCATGTATATCACTTATAATATATTGATGCTCATGACATATATATATATATATATATATATATATATATATATATATATATATATATATATATAATAGTGATACATATATACTTCTACGTAGGACTCTTTTCCAAACACGAACAACCGCAAACGTGGATTTTCATATTCACACTTTAAAATCCAGCAATGGAATTTGAATTCCAATTTGCACCAACAGTAACTCAAAAATGAGGGAGAACGTGAGAATATGAATGGGGACTAAAATCAAGGAATACAGTTGTTGGCTTAAATTTCTAAAAAGTGAAAAGTGGTATTATGTTGGATAATCATCTAAAATTATCTAATATAAAATTATTTTCGGGTGAAAATGATTCTAACAAAAAATACAGTTAGAGATTTGTATTTAAGTGTTTAACGACAAGTAGGTTATATCCGATCTGGAGATCCTCTTTGAAAGATAGAATAATTTCCCTTAGGAATTTCTTTCATTATTCACAATATATATAGCTGTACAAGGTTGATTCCTAATATGGTACGAATCCTAACTTACCTTATAAAGGTTGATTCCTAATACAATTAGAATCCTAAGTTACCTAAAATATACATTTATCATAATTACAAAATATACGGCTAATAATATTCGAGAATATTAGCTAATACTCCCTCAGACGGAGCGGGAGGAGGCGAATGCTAAAAATTTGGATCGGAAGTCGGTGAAGAGCTATCGCGGTAGTCCCTTTGTGAAAATATCTGCATACTGATACGAGGAAGGCACGTGTAAAATTTTGACCTGACCACGATCAACCTTCTCTCGCACAAAGTGGATATCCATCTCAATATGCTTAGTCCGCTGATGTTGGACTGGATTATGAGACATATAGATAGCAGATATGTTGTCACAATAGACTATAGACGCCTTGCGTAATGGACACTGGAGCTCCAAAAGAAGATTTCGGAGCCAACAAATCTCAGCGACGACATTAGCAACTCCGCGATATTCTACTTCAGCACTCGAACGGGACAGTGTGGCCTGCCGCTTGGCGGACCATGAGATAAGATTATTCTCAAGAAATACACAGTACCCAGAGGTGGAGCGACGTGTGTCGGGGCATCCTACCTAATCAGCATCCGTGTAGGCTAGCAATTTGGTTGGGGCAGAGGGGTATAGATGTAAGCCAAAGTCAAGTGTGCCCTTAACATATCTAATAATACATTTGAGGGCGGCAAAAATGGGACTCTCGGGAGTCGTGCATGAACAGACACACCTGCTGAATGGCATATGCAATATCAGGCCTAGTGAATGTAAGATACTGAAGAGCACCTGCTAGACTCCGATATATAGTGGGATCAGAAACTGGCGCACCGTCATTGGCACTAAGCTTGGATTTTGAGTCCACCGGAGTTGGCATAATTTTACAATTTGCCATCTTGGCCATGTACACTATCTCTTCTGCATACTTTCGCTGACACAGGAACATATTGGCAGCAGATCTAGTCACCGATATACCCAAAAAATAACTTAGCTTCCCCAAGTCAGTCATAGCAAATTCAGTTTTGAGTAGAGCAATGATTTCATTCTTCAACCCATCAGATGAGGCAGTAAGAACAATATCGTCGACATATAATAGCAAATATGCAGTGCTGCTACCTCGGTGAAAAGTGAAGAGAGAGGTATCACACCTTCTACATACAAAACCAATTTGCAGAAGATACCTGGCGAACCGATCATACCAAGCGTGGGAGGCCTGTTTCAATCCATACAATGACTTCCTGAGACGACACACAAACTGTGGAGCTGCCGGATGAACAAAACCAGGAGGCTGATGCATGTACACAGTCTCTTTCAAATCCCCATGAAGAAACGCATTCTTGACATCAAGCTGATGAATCGGTCAATGCAAGCCCATAGCAATACTGAGAACAGTCCGAATAGTGGCCGGTTTAACAACCGGACTGAATGTCTCACCACAATCAATACCCTCCTGCTGATTAGTGTCATTTGCAACTAGTCTTGCCTTATACCTCTCTAAGTCACCACTGTCTCTGAACTTGTGATGAAATAGCCACATACACCAGATAACATTCACACCAGCTGGTCTAGGTACCAAATCCCAAGTGTTCTGCTTGGTTATAACGTTAAACTCTTCACACATGGCCGCATTCCAATTGGGGTCCAGTTTAGCTAGTTTTGGATTCTTTGGAATGGGTGATAAGGTTTGTGTGGAGAGATTGAAGTGAACCTTGGGTTTGAAGATCCCGTGTTGTGCACGAGTCTCCATGCGGTGAGGCTGCGGTGGGAGGTCGGACTGGTTCTTTGGACCGGTAGGCGGCAGTGTTGCCGCAGGCGCGAGACTCGGCGAGGTTGTTGGATTTCTTTGGGTGGAGGTAGTGTGGGTGGTGCATTAGACTCAACAGGGTGCGGGTGCAGCATGGGTGGTGTGGGAGGCTGGGTGGGTGGCGGCATTCTTTGCGGGAGGGTCGATGACCTTCTTTGGAAGCGTGATGGCGTCGAACAATGTTCTTCTTGGCATGATTTTGGATGACCGGAGACAAACTAGGTTTATCGAGAAAGATGTAATCAGTGGTCTGAAATTTCTGGAGATTTGAAAAAGGAAAGGTTGTCTCGTTAAAGGTAACGTGACGGGAGATGATGATTTTGCGAGTAGCAATGTCATAGCATAAGTAGCCCCGATGATTAGGAGCTAGACCAAGGAAGACACATGGAAGAGTACGAGGGGCAAGTTTGTGGGGTGCAGTGGAGGCTATGTTGGGGTAGCATAAGCATCCAAAAATACGTAGGTGATCATATGATGGCTGCCTACGGTATAAGATTTCTGTAGGGGTTTTGTTTTGGAGTGTGCTAGTTGGTAAAATATTTAGAAGGGATTCTACCATTTTGACAGCATAGACCCAAAAAGGCGGTGGTAGGCATGCATGAAACAGAAGTCTGCGAACCATGTTATTGATGGTACGTATAATTCTTTCAGCCTTTCCGTTTTGGGAAGAAGTATAGGGACAAGAAAAATAGAAAACCATGCCTTGTTTAGAACAGAAATTGTGAAATGTCGAGTTATTAAATTCACGCCCATTATCACATTGGAATGATTTAATAGGTTTTTCAAATTGTGTCTTAATGAATTTTTGAAACTCGAGGAATTTTGCAAAAATTTCAGATTTGAATTTCAGTGGGTAAATCCAGACAAAATGTGAAAAATCATCCAATAATACTAGATAGAATTTATGACCCAAAGAGCTAGCAATCGGAGATGTCCACAAATCAGCATGAACAATATCAAATGGAGAAAAAGTAACACTGTTTGATGACATAAAGGGAAGACGAGTATGTTTGCCTAGTGGACAAGAAAAACAGTGTTGGGCAATTTTCCCATTATTACATTGAATACGCTTAGAAGTCCTAAGAAAAGTAAAGCTGGTCTCAGGGTGTCCGAGTCGGTTGTGCCAAGTTGAGGGAGAGATCGCCGCAAGGGATAGAGGTGCTTGCGGTCTGACAGTGGAAGATTGAGTGAATGGGTAGAGGTCTCCCACACTATTGCAGCGTGTAAGAATTTTCCCCGTATTGAGTTCCTTCACAGAAAAACCAAAAGGGTCAAATTCGACAGACACAAAATTATTGCTAGTGAATTTTCTAACAGAGATTAAGTTTTTAATGATGTTAGGTGTGTTTAGGACGTGGTTTAGGGAGAAAGGTGGGTGTGGATGTTTGGTGTTTGTGTTACCGTAACTTTCAATTGGAATGCAATTATCATTGCCGACAGTAATAAATTGAGGACACTTTAGCCGATGTAGTTGAGATAGGTTACCTGACGACCGGGTGAGGTGAGATGTGGCTCCGTTGTCCATGTACCAATTGTCGTCGGGCTGTTGAAGGTTCACGGTGGTGTATGCAGCCCCAAATCGGTCGAGTCATTTCTTTGAAATTCTGCAGGTGTTCTTCTTCTTTGGGCTGTCATTGCTGCGATTCTTTCTTCTTTCTTTGGGCTGTCAGGTGGGCTCTTCTTCTTTGTTGGTGGGCTGCCTGGTGGCTGGGGCAGGGCCCAAGAGGCCAGTCGACCAAGGCTGCTGGAACTGGGCCCCTGCAGTCGGGTACGGGCATGCAGGCGAGGCCCAGTTCTGCTGGTTGGGCCACTGCTGCTGGACTGCATTGGACCACTGCTGCTGCTGTCCAGTCCACTGGTTGCGTTGGCCCTTTCCGCGGCCCTTGCCTTTGTTGTTGCGACCTCTGCCGCCACGACCTCCGCCACTCTGCTGCTAGAACTGCTGGCCGCAGGTGTTGCCATCCGTCAGCGGCTAACGTCTTTTGATTATGTTCCTCTTATTTAGCACGTCTAGTTTCTTCCAACAATAGTTGTGAACGTGCCTTGTTGAAACTTGGGAGAGGGTCGGCTTGTTGAATCATTGTTGCGAGTGTGTCATATTCACCTTTCGGTAAACCCGCAACAAGTTGAAGCACCATTTTGGTTTACGAAGCGAAGTCCCAACGCGTTGGATAGTTGATCGGTTATGAGTTTGATTGCTTACAATATTCGGACATGTTATTAAAATTCTCGGCGGGTATTGTTGAATTGCTCTTCCAAATACGGCTCGAGTATTTTTATTGTCTGAAAGATTTCTTCTAGCGGACCCAAAGTTCACGTGCCGTAGCACCTGTTTCGTGATAGTGCATAACGGATCTTTGTAGATGGTCTTTGTAGATCCATTGTTTGGCGATGGCGTCAAGACGACGCCTTGATTGAGTCTGTAACATCGGTGGGACGAGGAACAGATTTGTCAATGTGATCGAGCACGTTGTATGCACATGCATGAATGTAGAATAGTTCCATCCACATGAAATATTGACAGTCTTCTTGGTCAAGAATTATAGGGATAAAATTCTTGATGTTGTTAACGGCGAATCTTAGGATGAAAAGAAGATCTTTGAACGTTGAGAGGGGTTTTCAAGTGTGCCAGTGGATGAAACGGAATTTGTGGGGGAAGACATGGTTGCCGCCTGTCGAGGGAAGGGAATTTTCTGGTTTGGCCGAAATATGGAGGAAGAAACCAGGAATTTTTTTTTTTTGTGAAAGCAGAAAAAAATTCTGATTTCGGCCGGGAATGAGGATTTAGGTTTTAGGCTCTTGATACCATGAAAGATAGAATAATTTCCCTTAGAAATTTCTTTCATTATTCACAATATATATAGCTATACAAGGTTGATTCCTAATATGGTACGAATCCTAACTTACCTTACAAAGGTTATTCCTAATACAATTAGAATCCTAAGTTACCTTAAATATACATTTATCATAATTACAAAATATACGGCGAATATTCTGAGAATATTCGCTAATACTCTTGAACAAGTCCGGTGCTACTAATTAGGTTACGAGTAAACACGACAAAAGGTTGAATAAATACAAGAATAATCAAGTAAAATGAATAAATATGCTAGATCTAAAATGAACAATGAGTAATGTAAGAACAAGAGTTGAGATTAGTGTATTTGCTTGAAAGAGATCTTGGTTACAAGTGTAGGCTTAGAGAGAATACAATGTGTCTTCCTTTTTTTTGTAAGTCTTGTATATATATGACAAAACTTAGACTATTATGCCTCTCTAAAATTATGACGATGTGAGCACGCTGACATTACTGTGCCAACGCACGCCGCCGCACTCTGATCTAAGAGGGCTGGTGTGATGAAAGTTTATGGGAGTGGAAGACAGCTATACAGAGTCTTGGGTGCCGTTGGGGTTTCCGAAAGCATTGAACGACCCGAAGGCATTCTTTCCCAATACAAAAATATATTTGAACTTCTAAATCATGTGGTGTAAAAAATATTTAAGCGGGCAAACAGTAAGAAGTAAGTTGTTTGATGGTAATAAGCATTTTTTCTTTTCTTTTGAATGCATTATGCACTTATACGAAAACACAATTCTCACTGAAAAAAAATATGGTCTAACATATATATAAATGCATCATTCGCCACAAAATATAAATATTTTTGTTCTCATTAATAGAAGAAGAATCAAATAAGAAATGTATAACTAGTAAACCTAAACCAAAACAAGAAAAGAAAATCTAAGTGACCTCACAGTTCTAGGTTCTCATTGGTGTTACTTGGGCTAAGCTTATTGAGACTTGATTTTCCTAAAGTGGAGTGCAGAAGACTGACATTGGGCTGCCCAAATGGATTTTCACACTTAGGCTGGTTATTCATGGCAATTTGTTTACTAGGGACAAGTTGACTAAATGGGGTGTTACTACTACAAAAGTGTGCCCTTTATGGAACTTGGACTGATGATCTCTTCTTCCTATGTATTTCTCTGGACAAGTTTGGCAAAAACTTCTGAGATGGCAGGTATCACTAGAATCAGTAAAAGTTGGGAAGGTGAAGTTTCATGGGCTATTAGGTATGCTAGAGGGAAAACTGCTCGAGCTGAAATTTATAGGATGTCCCTTGCTGGTTGCTGCTGCTGTATTTTATATCTAGAAAGAAAGTGAAAGAAATAACCTCCTTGATTATTTTCATTGATTGAATAGATATATATACAAGTTACAAAATAGGAGAATCCTATTCCTATTCTATTTCTAAAACCTTATTCTACCATAATTCTAACTATACAATTATGGTATGTGTATATCCTAAATATGGTAAGAGTATATCCTAATCTAGGTAACAAATATACTACAATATACACACAATATACTTTCCTTAATATACACTGTTTTTGTCCTTTGTTTCTTTGCCCTAAATTCGTCCATGAAATTTGGACGTGTTGGGCCACCGCCGAGAGGCCCAAGCTGCCCTCTTGCCTTCTTTGCTTGTTGATTCACTGATATACATGTGATATACACTGCTGTATATTCAGTGTATATCACATATATATTGCTCTGTTTAACACACCCCCGCAGTCATAGCGGGCGGTTTTCGAACGTTGAGACTGTCCCTAAAATCTTCAAAGAGAACCGCTGGTAGACCCTTTGTAAAGATGTCTACAATTTGATAACGAGACGGGACATGGCATACGCGAACTTGGCCCTTTGCAACCTTTTCACGGACAAAGTGAATGTCCATTTCGATATGCTTGGTGCGTTGGTGTTGAACAGGGTTACCTGAAAGGTAGATGTCACTAATGTTATCGCAATATACCAAGGTTGCCTTCTGAATGGGACAATGAAGCTCCAAAAGCAAATTACGTAGCCAACATGATTCGGAGACCACATTCGCTACCCCTCGATATTCTGCATCGGCACTTGAGCGTGGTAGAGTTGCCTGACGTTTCGCTGACCAGGAGACCAAGTTGTTGCCAAGGAACATACAGTAGCCAGAAGTCGACCGTATGGTGTCGGGACAACCACCCCAATCAGCATCCGTGTAGGAGACAAGTGTGGATGTAGATGACGGATACAAGTGCAACCCATAGTCTAGTGTCCCCTGAATATACCGAATGATGCGTTTGATTGCATTCATGTGCTCAACTCTGGGATCATGTATGAATAAACACACCTGCTGAACCGCATATGTAATATCCGGTCTGGTAAAGGTAAGATACTGGAGGGCCCCTGCAAGATTGCGATAGCGGGTCGGGTCCTCGTATGGTGCACTTGCTGCGGCACTTAGCTTTGGGTTTGCATCAACTGGTGTGGAAGTGGACTTACAGGATGACATTCCCGCCCTCTCGATGATCTCAGCAGCATATTTTCGTTGAGACAGAAACAACCCATTGTCGCTTGACGGCAATCCCCAAAAAATAACTCAAAGGTCCTAAGTCTTTCATAGCAAACTCAAAACTGAGCATGGTCATGATAGACTGGCGCAAGGCATCGGAAGAAGCGGTCAAGATGATATCATTCACATACAACAGAATGTAGGCCAAAGACGAACCACATCGGTAGATGAATAAGGAATTATCTGACCTGCTGTGAGTGAACCCAATAGTCGAAACAAAGTCAGCAAATCGTGTATACCAGGCCCATGGAGACTGCTTAAGCCCATATAATAATTTCTTCAACAAACAGACATGATGAGGGCGGTTGGGATCCCTGAAACCCAACGGCTGATGCATATAGACTGTTTCCTTGAGATCACCATGTAGAAAAGCATTTTTGACATCCAACTGATGAATTGACCAAGTTTTTGAAAGAGCCAAGCTAAGCACAGTGCGAATGGTAGCCGGTTTGACCACCGGACTAAACGTCTCACCACAATCAATTCCAACCTGCTGAGTCTTACCATCACCAACAAGTCGCACCTTATGTCGAGCAAATGACCCATCTGAATTCTCCTTATGAGCAAAAATCCACATAGACCTGATAACATTAATACCATATGGATGGGGCGCCAACTCTCACGTCTTATTATCAATAAGAGCATTATATTCATCAGTCATAGCAATTTTCCAATTAGGGTCATTTAATGCGGACACAGGATTGCGGGGCAAGGGGGATATAGAGACATCAGAATGTAAATTAAAATGTCTTTTAGGTGTAAAAATACCCCGCTGACTACAAGTGACCGGTCTATGACTCGAGGAAGAATTGAGAGAATTTTGGGAATTTTCTGGGCTCGGGACGGGTGGCCATCGAGCGATGGGAACTCTTGGCCCAAATCGGTACATCTTGGACTCGGCCTGGACCAGTTCGAGTGGGCTGACCGCCCAAGCTGCTGGAACTGTTCGATGGCTGGAGTTCCGGACTGGAGGTCTTGTGGGTCCAGTGAGCGGTGGGCCATTGGAGGATTCTCGGTACGAGAGATGTCAGAAAAATTACAAGAATATCTGGGATATTTGGTCATCCAAAAAATTATACGACTTAGGCTCGGGAGTATGAACTTTCGTAAAAGGGAATTGGGTTTCATAAAAAATGACATGGCGATTAATTATGATTTTCTTGGAGGATAAATCAAAACACTCATAACCACGATGATTCGATGGATAACCCAAAAATACACACGGGGTAGACCGAGCCTGAAGTTTGTTAATTGTGGTGGATGGGAATAACGGATAACACAAGCACCCAAAAATCCGAAGATGAGAATAAGAAGGGTTCTTATTATATAGGATTTTGAGGGGGGAAGAATATGTCAGACCTTTAGACGGAATTATGTTAAGAAGATATGTGGCCATTTGTAGAGCATGATGCCAAAAATATAGAGGTATGGAGGCATGAATTAAGAGAGTTCAGACAATGTTATTTATGGAACGAATTTTGCGTTCGACTTTCCCATTTTGTGAAGATGTATGAGGACACGAAAACCTAAAATTTATCCCATTATTAGCACAAAACTCCCTAAACTCCCTATTGTCATACTCTTTCCCATTATCACATTGAATATTTTTTTATTTCTCTTTCGAATTGAGTACGAATGAACGCTTTAAATTTGATGAAGACGGAAAACACTTGTGATTTATTCGCAATTGAAAACGTCCACAAAAATCTAGAATAATCATCTAAAATGAGAACATAATATCGATGACCCAATGAACTAAGAACCGGAGACGTCCATAAGTCGCTATGAATAATATCAAAGGGCATAGAAGTATGAGAATTGGAGTCTACAAATGGCAACTTAACAATTTTTCCTAATGAACAAGACTGACAAATTGGAGTACGACTCGTGCCCTTACAAGAAATAAAGCTATTTTTATCTAAAACTGATAAAATAGAAGATCCCGGATGACCCAGACGAGCATGCCACATGGAAGGAGAGATGGCTGCAAAAGCTGACGGTAAGGCTGGACTCGATGGACTGAAACCGGGCATGATAGGATACAGATCCCCCATACTATCACACCTCATGAGATGACTCCCCGTCTTGAAATCCTTCACAGAGAAACCGAAAGGATCAAATTCAACAGAAACAGAATTGTCATTTGTAAAATTTCAGGCAGACACTAAATTTTTAATCAATTTAGGAGCATGTAAAGTATTTTTCAAGAGGAGGGGTGGATTGGGGGGAGACAACGTTTTCTGACCATACCCTAGAATTGGAATAGATCTGCCATTACCAACAATTATCCCCCGAGGGGTGCTCAAATTGGAATAAGATGAGAGAGTACCTGATTCGGAAGTCATGTGAGTAGTGGCCCCGGTGTCCATGTACCAATTTGGGTCTGGTTGAGTCAATCCCAACGTGTGCATCGCGGCCTCGATATCGGTATGAGTGGGGCCTGCTGCATGATGGGCTTGCGGAGGTCGGGGCCCAAGTACTCCTGGCCGTCTTTGGCCGGGTCAGAATCGCTTCTTTGTTGTTGCCATTGTTGGGCCGCGGCGATGGGTCTCCAATCTTTGGGTATTGGGCCTGGGTGTTGGCGACCAGCGGCCGGAATTCACTACCGGGTTGTATGGGTTGCTGGCCCACGGCCCACTGCCACTACTCCACTGCCATGGGCCCCACTGCTGGGCCCATGGGGGTGGTGGGCCACTGTTCATTGGATGGGACCCACCGCCTGCTTGCTGACCATCGGAACCTCCACCAGAACCGCCGCGTTTGCCCCCGCGGTTTTTATTATTATTCTTGCGATTATTCTTGCCGCCACCATTATTATGGTTTTGGCCCGAATTATTAACAAAACCTGAAGGATTAGGAGAGGACGCCATCATGACAACTGGGCTCGCTCCGGTAGCCGCCTTTTTAGCCAAACCGGCTTCTTCCAACGTAAGCATGGAGCGGGCTTGATGGAAGTCGGGAAGAGGGTTGCTTTGGCGAAGGAGAGTTCCAACACCATTATAGGCCTCCGAAAGACCGACAACCAACTGTAGAACTAGACGATTATTCGTTACTGGTGCGCCAACATTACGGAGTTGATCCGCCAACTCCTTTAGTTTCTTGCAATATGCAGAAACGTTCAAAAATTCGTCCATTCGAACGAGAGAGAATTCTTGCTCGAGTGTGACGACACAGGAATGTTGGTTGTCTTGGAATATGTCACGCAATCTATTCCATGCATCCATAGCCGTGGTATCTGGCTCAATAATCGTCTGTAGAAGGTCCACCGAAATAGTGACGTATATCCACCGAAGAACGGTAGCATCAAGTGTAATCCATAACTCAGGATCCTCCACAGGAAGGGGTCTAGCGGGAGGAATGATATGGTGAAGAACTTGATAAGATATAGCGTGAATTTTAAACAACTCCGCCCACGTTGCATATTGCACGTTTTCCATTTCAAGGACAATAGGGACACTTAGCTTGATATTGGAAACCGTGAGGGCAGGGTGAAAATTGTTCTTAGACATATTGATAAGAACAAAGAAGGAGGGGAAATTTAAGAGAGGTTTTTGAGAGCGGAAGACGAATTTTGGAAGAGAAACCCGAGGGGGGGAGGGGGGGTGTCTCGGCCGAGGGGGTCCAAAAAATTTTGGGAGAGAATTTTTTTTGTAAAACCTAGTCTTTTGATACCATGAAAGAAATAATCCCCTTGATTATTTTCATTGATTGAATAGATATATATATACAAGTTACAAAATAGGAGAATCCTATTCCTATTCTATTTCTAAAACCTTATTCTACTATAATTCTAACTATACAATTATGGTATGTGTATATCCTAAATATGGTAAGAGTATATCCTAATCTAGGTAACAAATATACTACAATATACACACAATATACTTTCCTTAATATACACTGTTTTTGTCCACTGTTTTGCTGCCCTAAATTCGTCCATGGGCTGGACGTGTTGGGCCACTGCCGAGAGGCCCAACTGATGCCTGCTGCACTGCTGCTTGTTGATTCACTGATATACATGTGATATACACTGCTGTATATTCAGTGTATATCACATGTATATTGCTCTGTTTAACAGAAAGGAATTTAAGAATTTTTCAAAATACACAACAGCCAGTTGATAGGTTAGTGAAACAAATTATTCAGGAGATTCATTTTCGAGGAAACATGAAGTTGAACGTTGCGCAATGGCTGGCCAATTTCAATTTTTATCCTACATAGTTGTGCATATGTATGTGACTGAATTGATAGTGTGTAGTGCTTTTTGTTACTAGTGCTATCAGGAGTTGTTGTAGCTGGGCTGAAGTTCTGAGCTATTGTCCATTACTCAGTCATCATGATTTGTATTACCTATTCAATTTTGATACTGAAATTTCATTATTTACCAAAAAAACTTAACTCAAAATGCAATTACTAAAAAATGAGGGTCGGATTATTACATTTTCTCTAAAATCACTCCACGAAGAATATAGAGAAAAATCAAACTTAGCCGCCCAATGGTCATTGTTTACTGTCAGCTGGCATGTTTCTACAATTTACACAAATAGTCTGGAAAACAATATTACACCCTATACAACCCTTTTTTAGCAATGCCTAAATCAATCAAATATCCAAAAAATTATTTATCCGCGATAAAAAAAAAAGAAAAAAAATCTATCATACACCAGGTTATTCTTCTCCACCATATGTGTTGTCTTTCCCATAAAGCGCCAAAGAAATAAATGAATTTAAAAACTTTCAACCTTCCACAACTGATTTTTTTCCGAAAATAAAATAATTAGGTGAAAAAAATCATAATAGCCATATCTAAAAACCTAATAGATGGATTCAAAATTGACCCTAGCCGCTTGAGAGCTTCTCTCTCATGCGACGAAACCCTACCACCGGAGAACCCATTCTTTCGGCCTTCGATGGCCACTCCGGCCACCAGACAGCCTCCCACTGAAATCATGCACCCTCCCCAAACACCCGCAACAACCACAACAACCACTACAATGTCGGATTATTCCAAAATCCTACAACTAGCCACACAAAACCTAGTTTATCAACTATGCCGCAAAAACCAATACCCTATCGACCTCTTGTGTATCATCATGGAGAGCCGACATTACAATTTGATATGGATGAGATTAATGCAATGATAAATACGTGAAAATCTCCAATATGCAATCGTTGGAAAATTCACTAATGGTTGGAATGATCTTAATGCACTACGTACGGCTATTCCAAAACAATGTGAGCTTAAAGGAGAACATATTATTGGGTTTCTATGTAATGGACAAGTTCTTATTAGGTGTAGTTTATTGGAAGATTATGTTACACTCGTGTCCAAGCCATCTTTTTGGATAAAGGATAAGAACTTGTATATCCCATGAGAACATTGAAGTGGGATCTTTGGTTCACTCCGGAAGAATAGACGAGTATTGCTATTGCATGGATTTCATTCCCTAATTTAGCACCCAATTTTTTTGTGAAGGAACTATTGTTTTCATTGGCTTCGACTGTGGGGAAGCCGTTGACAGTCGACTTTGCTGCTAAAAATAAGACGAGGCCTAGTTGTGCTCGAGTTAAGGTAAAAGTTGATTTATTGGAAGAACACCCATCAAGGGTGAAAATTGATGTGGTCACTGCCAATGGGGATGTGAAATCTCGCTGGATTATCAGTATGATTTTATGCCTAAGTATTGTAATGAATGTTGTTTGAAAGGACATGACGTGGATAGTTGTTGAAATCTTCATCCAGAACTACTACCATCCAAAGAAACCAGAGGTGGAGAAAGTGGAAACAAAGGAAAAGTTATCGGAAACCCTAACCATGCAACAGTAAACCCTGACAATGCTCAAAACCCTAGTAATATAGTTCTTAAGGCACTAATTAGTGGAAAGGTTGTGGTCAATGTTAAGGATACACAACAATGTCAAACTCAATGAGAAAAGAAGAATAAGAAAGGAAATGGTGCGAAGCGAGATGAAAATACGACTACTAATGCAAACTCTAAGCCTGTTATCAGTAAATCCTAATCCTAATAGGCAGAATACATATGCTACATTCAGTAATGATGGTGATGGCCAGGAAAATGGTAGTGCTGAAGTTGCAATAGTGGTTCATGAAGAACATGAGAGAAACAATGATGATGGAAAGACACAGACAGTAGTGGAGAAGGTACATGGTAATGTGCAGAAGCCTACTTTGTATGGTACAGTTGGTGATAAAGACGGAAAATTAGATGCAGTTGCAGTGGATGGTAATGAGAAGACAGTCATGGAGAAGGCTCAAGATGTGCATGTGCATGGTACTGATACAGTACATGGTATTATTCCATTGCAAAGGGTTGAAACTATAGTGGGAAATAATGAAAAATCACTGAACCCCAATGCTAAAGTGTACACACCAGGAAAGAGGAAGTTTTCACATAGGAAAACTAAATAATGGGTGGAGGGTGCTTTTGCTGAACCTACTGAAGTTTTGATGCCTACAAAGAACTCTGAGGATCCATCAAAATCCCCTGAAAGGTTTGGTACTCAATCTCCAGAGGGTGTTGGTAGTCAAACTACTGAAGGTGTGGAGAGGGTATTATGGAGTGATCAAATGGAGGAGGAGGTACAAGATGGTGAAATTTCATATGATAAGTCTTATTATGACTGCATGACTTCATCACATCAATTAGAGAATGTTGAGAATAATGAAGAGGAGGTTAACAAGTCAGATGAAAGTCTCAAGGATATTAATCCTGCTACTGTTAATATTGCAATAGTTTTTGCAGATCCTAATGCTCATGTAAGGGATCAAATTGTTAATTTGGTGCAATGTGGAGCTCATGGTAATACTAAGGTAATGTTAAGGTGGTAAGAGTGTGTAAGATGATATCAAAGATCAAGAGGAGTATGGGAGAACATATAGTGAGAAAGTTAATGATATTTCTGTTGTGGTTGCAGGTATTACCACTGGAGATAAAACCCCAAAACATGTTACTCCTAGTAGTGTTCATATGCAAGCAAAACCTCATGATGTTTCAATACCATCTGCTGAGAATAGAACCAAGACAAAAGGGAATGTAAGTGCTAATACACAAGCTCAGTAATGGTAATGGAAAGGGCAATACAGGTGACACAAATGTGATCCAAAATTAGATATTGCAACATGAAACTGCCCTAAAAAAAACATAATCAAGTTGCAGTAGCTCAGCCAAACAAAGAAATATAGGTTGCTCTACCAGATAAGAATGAAGCAAAGAATGATCTTGATGAAGAATCCACAACCCGAAATTTTCTAAATGTTGCAAGAGAAGCTGATCTATCTCCTAAGCAAATAGAAAAAGGATTCGGAAAGACAATGCAGAAGGCAATCAAAGACACTGCACCACATGTCTCAAGGGTGCAGACAAGGAGAAATACTACCTCTAAATCTAATATGTGATATGATGAATGCACTTATTTGGAATATAAGGTCAGTAAATATAAAAGAAAGCCTTTACAAGGCTTATAACAATGCATAGAAAACATAATTTCTTTCTTATAGGCTTGATGGAACCCATCCAACAAGCTTATAAACTAGAAAGTTATAAAAGGAGACTTGGTATAATTTTTTTTTATGAGTAATGTGTCTGGCAAAATTTGGGCTTTTGTGGATGAATAATATGAAGCCATTGTCTTACTTGATAGTGTACAACATTTGACTTTAAAACTATACAATGGGAATCAGAACCTGGAGATGATAGTGACACTTGTGTATGCAAAATGTGACAGAGATGAAAGAATAGAGTTGTGGGATTCACCGTCTCTTATTGCATCAAACATGACAATTTCATGGATTGTTGGTGGGGATTGTTATTATGGATGAATATGAGAAGTATGGTGAACTTCCGGTATCTCTCAATGAAGTTAAAGATTTTAGGAATTGTATTCATACTTGTAGTCTCACTCACTTAGGATGCAAAGACAGTATCTATACTTGGTGTAATAGTAGAGGTACTGGTGATTGCATTTTCAAAAGGTTGTATAGGTACTTTGGCAACTTTGAACTTCAGCAATTGTATCCTGGCTTAGAAGTGACTCACTTGACTAAGTTGGGTTCTGATCACTCACCTTTACTAATTGAATGTAAGAAAGAAGTTTCACAGTTCAAAAAAACCTTCAGGTTTCTGAATTTTGGGCCAAACATCCTCCTTTCTTGGAGGTTGTTAGAGAAAACTAGGATACTAATGTTGTGGGGAGTTCCTTTTTTACTTTTAATTCCAAACTGAAGAAGATACTGTCTACATGGAGTACATCAACATTTGGTGATATCTTCCAATAGCTTACTAATATTGAAGAGGTTGTTAAAGTACATGAAGCACAATTTGAGGTTGATCCTTCTTATCTCAATAAGGAGAGGCTTCAAAAAGTGCGGGCTGCGATGATTAGAGTATTGAAATTGCAAAAAGAATACTAAAAGCAGAAAGCATGTATGTCTTGGTTTGAAGAGGGTGACAAGAACTCTAAGTTCTTTCATGCGCATGTAAATGGCAAAAGGAAGATGCTACAGCTTAAAAGAATTCAGAACATGCAGGGAAGGTATGTTTGAAAAATGAAAATGAAAAATGAAAAAAATCTTTAAAATATTATTCTTATTTTAAAAATAAAGATATAAAAAAAATCAAATATCATACAAAATAAAATACATCATAGAAGGTATGTTTGAAATTTGTAAAAGTAATGGGTCAAGTTGGGTTATGATCGATCATTTTGCCCATCTTAACCCGCTCATCTTAGCCCATGTAAGCTTTGGGCGGGTTGGGCATTGATCCATCTATTGATTCAGTCCATCTTGACCCGCCCAACTTCAGCCCAAACGACCCATCTGTCACCCCTAATAGTAGCCCATAAGCTTGACTTACTCCTTTTAATGGGCTTCAGAGACGAAGCGGGCTTGATTATCTATATGGGCCTATCATTTTTTATGATTGATAAGCCCAATCAAATGAGGTCTATTTGTTCATTTTTTTTCGGGGATTTCCCTTCATATGGATTGGTCTTTAATTTTTGCCCCTCAAATCGGTGGTCTTTAATTATTTCTCATTTAATGAAAATTTGTGGACCAAAACATATTTATTCGCGCTTCTACAAAATTAGAGATTTGGGTTCGAACCCCAGTTCAGTAAAAAAAAATCGCAAGGCAATGCCTTAAGGCATAACTTCTGTATAACTTGCCAGAATAGGCATAGTTTGCTCTGACACTTTGACTTGCAATTTTTTTTTTTACTTTATTGGGTTCGAACCCAGAACCTCAAGGATATTTTCGTACATTTTTTTAGACGAAAGACAAAAATTAAAGAACAATAATTTAAGGAGACCACCGCGAAATAGGGTCATTTGTGCGAATAATCCCAACATTTTGGAATAAAAGATCTGGCCTAACACCTTCAACCGAGCACTACTTTATCAAACATGCCTCTTTTGTTTTGATTAATTTAGGGAAAAGGACACACAGGACCATCACAAATTTTAATGGCCCAAGTTTGAGTTTAATCCCGCAAAATAGACCTTCGGCCCAAACTAATTCCAGCAAATAACCCATCGACCCAAACTAATTCCAGCGAATAGCCTATCAGCCCAATCCCAAAATTATGCATTCACTTTGGGCTGCCGTTGCCGGCCGCACGTGATATCTATGCTATTTGAGTGTGTGGGCTTATGTGAATAGAGTTCGTTTGGCCTTTATTCCCCTCCCCCCTACCCCCCCCCCCTTTTTTTATTAGGCAATACAACGTAATTGTGATTAAGATTTTACTATGTTATTGAAACACATATATTAGATCTGGTGTTTGTGTGTAGGACCTGTATATATGTTTATTGAAGCCGATCAGAATGAATAGGGAGGATTCACAAAGCCAACCCCTAGTGGTGGAGGAAATTGAGTTTTCAGGAAATATTCCCAAAACATGTATACGTGTATAATGATTGTATAATATGTGTATAATTAGTAAGTATATGTTGGTTATACATTTATTAAACACAAATTATATAATAATGATATATTTTCTAAATACATACTATATGGATACATATTCTATACAACAATGATATAATTTTTATACGTATAATATATTTTCTGTACATATGCTGAAATTAGTTTTAAAAAAAGGCTACCAATGGAATCATTTTAGGAAAAGTCAGACAAATACAACTTTTAAAAATGGTAATTAAAAAGATTACAACTACTTTCTAAAAATTACATAAATCATATTCAAAATTTTAACTTTTTAATTACAAAAACACAAGTTATACATTCCTAAAATATCTATAATACTTAATTTTAAGAGTTACTACCATTAATGCATATCCACTTTTTACTTTCTTTTTCTTTCAAATCCCCCCTCCCCCTCCCCAAGAAGAAAATAATATATGAATAGGGCATGAGAGAATGTAATTTTTCAAATAAACAAAACAAAAATCAACTTCACATCTCATATTTCATCTACCGTTTTAAAAATCTTTTTTTCTTTCATTTCCACCTCTTTATTCTTTTTTTTTATCTTCTGTTGTAATTTTTTTCTTGTGACTAAATTTTTTTATTTAAATGTATTAATATTAAGAAAAGTACATGAAAATATATCTAAAAAAGTAAAAGGTATATAACAAATCATATTATATATATAATAAATAATAGTGCAATAAACATAATATATAAGTACATTAATATATATACTTGTTCAAATAATTATAGTATAATATATATCACATAAATAATAATATACTTGTATGTTGATTAGAATGCTAGTTTGAGTATGTAGAGATTTTTAGAAAAGTATTTAATGTGTTTTGATATATATTTAATTTCATTATCACTAATTTTTGGAACTCCTTAATTTTAGCCTTTTATTAATAGCAACATTCTTGATATGATATAATAACATAGGGTTTGAGATAATGTTTCCTTAATGATAAGTAGGAAAGGAGAACTTGTACAGAGGAATTAAGAAAAAAAATATAACCTATATAAATTTATTACCATATTTATACGAAATTGATCATATCTAAAGATTTTTCATTTTATCACATATAGGGTATATGTGGTAGATTCTGTAAATTAAAAAATAGTTATAAATTTATTAGTATTTGTGTAACTTCCCCATTATTTTTAAAAGGCTAAACAATGTCTTTTAAGCTTCTTGGGTCATCCGGTTGTCAATAGTTTGGGCTGGATGGCCATTTGTGTCATTTCCCCTATATTTATACCTAGTGATTTTTATCAGTTAAAATTGGTAATTATTTAATATTTGACTTTTATTAGTTCAAATTGTTATTTTCTTAATTAATAACTGATAACCTGGTTTAAGTAATTAAGCTAATGAAGTGAGTAAAAACGCAGAGTGATAATTGATACCAAACGTTCATCTGATGTGTGGTTAAAGCCAGAAAGTTATAATCGAAATATTTGAAACAATCCTAACAACTTTGTATAATAATTTTAAGAACATCAAAAATATAAACCCAAAATGAGAACGCAGTTTTAAATTGTAATTTATCACCCAAATCTTAACATTTTTTTAATTCTGTTTTATTCACGGTGATTTAACTTGCCATAACTCCTTCACTTTATTTTCACTATTGAAGGTGACAAATAGGCAGGTTTGATCAAATTAGCGGGTCAAAAGAGATCTTAACAAAAAAATGGGGTATGATTTAAGTTGAAAGTTTGTTGGGATTACATAAGTTGATCATGATGGACCAAATAACGGGTCATAACCAAATAAGTCTAACATGATCTAACCTCTCATCTTTTTTTCTTTTTCTTTTTGTTATTTTGAAAAAAAAAAGTGAAGTAAAGTATTTCTCTTAAATTATTAAATTAGATAATTTAAATTAACATAATTCCTAATCTCCAAATTTACTTTTATATATTTAAGTTTGAATTGCATATCGAACAGGTTACATTATTTTGACACATGTGGACCCAATAGTGTGATAGGTTATTGGATTCAAGTCGTTACGTAGAGGCGGGTCTAGAATTTAATGTTAATGAATTTCTACAACGATCTTAAGTTAATATACAATAATAATTGTGTTCACATTCAAATATATAAATATATATAATTTAGTATACAATTATATAGTTTGACAGAAGTTATTGGATTCCCGTGAACCCGTAATATAAGACTATATCCGCCCATGAGGTTAGGCCAAGTAAACAAAGGGTTATAACCCAAGTCGTTTAAATTTTTGTAGGTTGGACATGTTTAAATTTGTCCGTAAATTTCATTTAGATACTCGAACTATAAAGAGTTCCATTAGACACTTTGTCATCAAATTTTAAAAAAACAATTCGCTGTTTTTAAGCGCCCATTACGTAGTCACATAATATATTTCACCTCCTCTAGTGATATAGACATTAGAATCAATTGGAACAAGTCTGAAGTTTTACAACTTATTGAGGTTAATGCGTACAATAACATGAAATGACATATTTTAAGTGGTTAACTTATCTACGTAATATATGCTTGAAAAAATGTTTAATTTTTTTTAGTTCGGAAGTGTCTAATAGGAATACTTATCGTGTGTTCAATCGGCATAAGTCATAGTTCAAATATTTAAATGAAATTTAGTGACAAATTTAAGACGCTATCTATATATTCGGCCTTTAGTTTACACTTTATTGTTTTTGTAGTTGTTTCATCTTTTCTTTTCGTTTAGTTTTTATTTTGTTTTTGTTTTGGTAGAGTTAGTAAAAAGATAAATGCTTGATCATGCAACTGTTATCGTACACCTCGGCTATACAGCTATTTGCTAAGGAAAGTAACGCCGAGTCAGAATTTTGAAGAGAACAAATAGAGTTGCCCCAACAAAAATCAAAAGGTTTTATTTGAGAAAAGATTTACATAAAATCTGATTATATTCTTTTCTCAGAGATGATTCAACTGAAATGTAGTTACATTTCATTTTCAAGAATGCTGCAACTTCAGTCTACTAATTTTTATATGATATCATATCAAAGCTTGAGGTCATACTTCATTAAGGTAAGCAAATTCAAGATTTCATTTGTATGAGTTATAAATTCTAGGATAGATTATATATTAGACACAATAGATTATTATACAAATTAAGCAGATATTTTAATATAAATATAAATTTTTATGAGTTCTAAATTTTAGGATAAATTATATATTAGACACAATACATTATTATACAAACTAAGCAGAAATTTTAATACAAATATAAACTATAAAATTAAAGTTACTGAATCATGTCGAATTTATAAATAATATCCGCCCCTAATACTGATCCTTTTACCCATAAAAGTTCCACTAAATAGAGACAGTTATTCAACAAAAAGAAACTATTATCCTCTAAGTATTTGACATTCTTTTGCAACTATACTTGTGGCGAGTCTTATATTAATGTTTTCTTCATGGCACGCGGCAATGGCATGGGAATTAGAAATATAGGCCACAAATAAATTAAGTAATAAAAGAATAGAGGGGAGTTTACGGTGAAATCAGTCTGGGATAATGTGAGACTGAGGAGGTAGGAGATGGAGCCATACAAGCATATGTGGATAAAAGGACTGTCTTTTAAAATTTCTTTCTTCATATGGAGATACTGGAAATTCAAGCTATCGGATGATGTGCTTAAGAAGATGAATTATAACATTATTTTCTAGATGTTGGTGTTGTACCACTCCAAAAGAGAAAATAACTCAAACATCTTTTTTTAAAATCATATGTAGCTAACAGAGTGTGGCATTCTTTTATGTTGTAGAGCATGAAATGGTATGGAGGGGCTGCAATTGCAACAACTAATAATTAAATGGTGGCAAGATCCAAGAATAGGGAGAAGTATGGAGATTTTTAAGGCAGTGCTAGCCATTATACTGTGAGAATTGTGGAAAAGCAGAAATAGTATTAAGCATGGAGAGAATAGATTTATGAGTAGGGTGATATATCAAATTATCTCTACTAGTTCAAGTGAGAAATCCTTCTATCCAAAGTTGTCCTCATAAATGGGAAGAGGTGATTAAATTGTTTAAGGGGGGGGGGGGGGGGGGAGAGGGGGACAACAACACTTAAAATCACCAAGGTGATATGGAACTTCTCACCCACAGGTTGGATCATGTGTAATACAAATGGGGCTTCTAGAGGTAATCTAGGGAGGAGTTCTTATGGTTTTGGTCTAAGAAATTCAGATAGAAATTTGATCTATGCTCCGGCAAGGGAGATTGGAATTACAACAAATATAGATGCTGAAGCAATTGCTATTTTGGAAACTATGAGATACTGCAAAGGGATGGGTCTGAATAATATCATGATACAAACAGATTCTGAAGTAGTGTATAAGATCTTGGAGGAAGGATGGAATCCACCTTGGGGCATTGCCATATGAATTGAAGAAATTAAAGATTTGAGTAGTGATATGCAGGTACAATTCAGTCATATTTATAGAGAAAGGAATAAATCGACAGATTCCCTAGCTAATCAAGCTCTTGATAGAGGTTCTGTTGAATGCAATACATTTTATGAGTTGAACATTGAATGTAGAAAGATTCTCAATAGTGATAAGTCATTAATTTCCTATTTGAGAATCAACGCTAAAAGATAAATGAAGAGGCTTCGATGGGGGATGGTGCGGAGAAAGAAGAGAGTGGAGACTAAGAAAATATGGAGAAGAGGAAATTTTCATATCATCATGTTCAAATCCATCAGGAGAAAAACATGATGCTATTTACTAACTCTTTTTTTTTTATTTTGCAAGTTTTTTTGTTGAATCTATCAACACACACAAAAGAAACAAGCAAGTATATACATGAGCACTACACATGGATAACAACAAAGGCACAAAAATGGAAATCACAGAAATATAAAATGCAGATTTGAACAAATGAGGCGATCATACAAGTTCATAATGAGTGAAATCGTAAACAACATCAACATTCAAGCATGTTTCTACTCAATCAACTTGAACATAACAACAACCGGAGTGAAAGATTCAAGGAAAGGAGAAATGGCGAGGACTTACGGAGAGAAGACTGATGGACTATCAGAAAAGAGCTCACAAATCAGTCACCATTTTTCCAAACATCATCTCACAGATATTCAGCACATGCATGACAAATTGACAATCGTTAGTAGCTGAAAATGGGGTACAAATGGAAGATCTAGAGGAAAATAACAACAACAAATCATCTGAAGAGTTAGTGAAAAATAACAACAACAAAAGTCACATGAAATCTCATCGACGACTTGGATAAAAGAGGAAATCGGAGATGGTGAAGGTCAGAAATCACTTTATGATGTTTAATACCATCGATTTAGTGTATCATCATCCCGACATCAACAACAAGTTAGAGAGAGGAGCTAATCGTACAGAGAGAAAGACTTGACTAGGGCAACATCAAATGAACGACCAAACTACACTTTCCTATTTGCTTTTTCCCTTTTTTTTGTTTATTTTCTTTTTTTGGACTGTGCCAATTTTTGAGCCTTTATTTTTGGATCTCTTTATTTCATTTTTTGATTAAATAGAAAAGCCCATCCCGGGCATAATTTTTTTTAAAAAAAATGTAATAAAAGAATAGAAAAAGAGTACTTTTACTTTGAAAGTTTTATCCTTCATTCCTTTTGGATTTGGTAAAAAGGTATATTTAATTTGTTAGAATTCTATCTTCACGACTTATAAATGGGGTAAAAGATAAAAAGGGAATGAAAAAGATAATGTAGATAAGCTTCTTTTTTGGAAGAGTTGATCTTTGATCACGATTCTTGATGGAATTGGCGGTTCAAATTGCGAAAAGCAAGAATTTTGGTTTAGTCAAATACCTTGGTCCTTTCTCTTGAAATTTTTGTACAAAGTATCAGTTTAAAACTTTAAATTCAGTAAAAAAGAATCAGTTTAAATTCAGTCAACTAAACTAGAAATTTCAATTTGGCAAGTGAGTTGGCTATGAGTCGATGCCAAATTTTCCTTTTGTTTGTTTGTGTTCTCATTCCCCATAATTCTTTCATCTGTATCTTGTTCAAATAAAATTCTCCTTCAATCCAAAATATTTGTCACTTTACATATTTATTTAAGATAAAAACTAATGAACTTTGACTAGTGTCCTTTTTTTTGTTACATAATTTTTGGTTGTAGTGTCTTAATGTATATGGTCCTTCCGGTTCACTTTAGTTACTAAAAATAATTAGTCCAAACTATTTATAATTTTAGAAAATTAAAATAGAGTAATTATTTTTTTCACATTTAACCAACTAATAAACGTGGAGGGATATTAATATAGTAAAAGAAAGAGTAATATTAAATTGAGATAAAAAAAGTAGGGGTCAATATAGTTAATTTATTCTTTTAATTAATGTTATCTTAAGGAACAAGGACAAATATAATAAATAACATGTAGAGAAGAGAGTACCTTATTTTAATTCTACAAAAATGAATTAATTTAGTCCCATTCAAACTTTAGAATAGTCAAATTAATACTTGACAAGGCAAAAGGGCTAACCAAATTAAAATAAAAAATTACACTGACAATATCACAAGCAGGTCTATGACATGGACACATGGTCAATGACATTCGACTATTGATTCATCGACTACCAACCAGTATGTTTAGCATTTGAATCAACCCTCTTTTGGGTAGGTATTATGGAACCAACTTTTGAAGGGGACCATTAGTTATTAGCATGGGCTTCTTGTAACTTATAAGTTCTTCTTCTTTTATTTTTTATAATTTTTTTTACATATTATTTAATAATAATAATATGTTTCCTGATTAAATATATAGCCAATTTCAATTTATTTAGAATTGAAATGCAGTTTTTGTTGTATCACATTCAAATGGTTTATTTTCAAAATAATAAGACCATGGATTGTCTTTCGTTTCTTTGTTTGGATGAAGGGTGGACGGTGTTTGGGGGGGGGGGGTAGGGCCGATAGTAATACACTGTGTGGGACGGAGTAAGGGCCCTTCTCACCTCCTACGAGTCGTCCGACGGAAAAGACTTTCTGAATATACACCAAGAATTTACAAGCGGATCGAGGAATGACCAAAAGCGTCTCTCCGTCATGCGAGAACGCTTAGTGAAGGTGCAGAAATAGCTAGAACTAGGCCATAATGAATCCCGCGGCGCCCTAATATCTGTCATGGGGGGTCCTGAATCATACCTTAAAAACATCGGTGGTGAGATAGAAAAATATGAATAAATGCTTATTCACATATTTTGCAATATAAGAATATATTAATGCTTATTCATTGATCATCAATGGTACATTTTTGGTAAATCGAATATTTTGCATTTAGACTTGTCCATCTCCTTCCCTTTTCTCCAACTTGATCATCTCTAATTGTATATCATTCTTTTTATTCTACAATCTAGTTTCAACTCCCAACTGCCATGGATTTCTCAAAGCGAATTAAGATTCAGACAGGGAATGGAAAATCCTTTAAAATTGAATTAGTTGAGCATATTCTTGGAACTAAAAGCAAAACTATTAACCACACCAAAAAGAAAAAAATGAAGATAAAAAGATTGGATAAGTATATTCGTCGCACATTGAAATTGAAATGTACACTAACGAGTTACACAAAAAATATTAAAACGGGACTTCTTTTCCCCATCGCGAACCAACTTCATTGTAGTTTTTAAATTCTCTAGGTATTGTTTTGTTGTTTTATTACTTATTGAAAAATATTATTCATTGTGTTTACATTAAACTAATAAATAAAAAAGTTATGTAGCCTTTTGTTCACACATTATTACTTATCAATGTCTCTATGATGGTATGAGAATTACAATAGCTTCTCTCAATTATTTTAATTGAGAGAACTAAATGAAGAAATGAATCCACGATTTCGTTGGTTTATATTTTGATTAGAAAAGCAAGAATTCTTTGTATTTGGTTATCTATGATAAATAAAGTGTATATACCTGTGATATACACTTACCAGAAAAAGTGTATATCACGGGTTGTGGTCTTAGAATTGGACCGTGATATACACTTTCCATCTATAAGTGTATATCACGGTTTGTGGGCTGATTTGCTGATTTAATTTAGTATAAAATAATTGTATTAATTAGTATTGTATACTTACCATAGTTGTAGGATTCTTGTATTACTAGAATAAGATTTTGAGATTAGAATAGGAATAAGATTTTCCTATTAAGGAAATTGTATATTGTATATATTCTCTTTCATTAATGAAAATAATCAAGGAATTATTTATTTCATGGTATCAGAAGTCTAGGTTAATTCTTTCTCTAAGTTTTTTCCATCCAAACAGTCCGGTTTCGAGCTCCCTTCCTCGGTTTTCGTGCCTGAAAATTATTTTCTCTTCCCAAAATTTTCTTCCAAATCCCTACATCACGTCTTGCGTTGCTATTATGGCTAAGAACACGTTTCACCATGCCCTTACTGTTTCTAATATCAAGAATCGCATTCCTCTTATTCTTGAAATAGAAAACGTCCAATATGCGACGTGGGCCGAACTGTTCAAAGTTCACGCACACTAGTATCAAGTCCTCCATCATATTATCCCGCGGCTCCTACGGATACGGAGGTACCAAAACCCAAGAACGATCCTAAGTTATGGACGACACTTGATGCTACAGTTCTTCAGTGGATTTACTCCACTACATCTATCGACCTTTTGTAAACGATTATTGAACCAGCCGCTATGGCGATGGATACGTGGAATAGAGTGTGTGACATATTCCAAGATAATCAGAATTCTTGTGATGTTACACTTGAGCGGGAATTCTCCCACGTCAACATGAAAGATTCCCCCAACGTTTCAGCATACTACAAAAGGTTGAAAGAATTGGCGGACCAACTCCGCAACGTTGGTACGCCCGTCACCAACGACCGTCTCGTACTTCAGATGGTTTCAGGCCTATCTGAGGCCTATAATGGCGTGGGTACGTTTTTCGTCAGAGCAACCCTCTTCTGCAGTTTTATCAGGCCCGTTCTATACTCACGCTCGAAGAGGCAGGATTAGCAAAGAAAGCGGCCACTAGGGCCCCGCCTGTCGTCATGATGACCGTGTCCAATTTTTCTCTCTCCGGTTCCAACAATTCCTGCCAAAACCGCAACAACGGTGGCGACAAGAAAGGTCAGAATCGGAAAAATAATGGCAGGAATCGCGATAGCAACAATGGTGTGGCCGGAACAGTGGTGGTGGTAGGCCCCTATGCAGTGGAACTGAGCCAGTCAATATGGGCCAAACAGTGGCTATTTTCCATGTTATTTCCCGGGAAATTAGGCCTAATTTTTCCAATAACCCAGGCTCAGTTTCTCAAGTCCATTCTCGGTAAACAGGCCAGTTTATGGGCCGGGGCAGCAAGCTAGTGTGCTTGGGCCTCGGCCTCCGCAAGCCCATCATGCAGTGGGACCCACACAACCCAACATTGAAGCCGCAATGCACACACTTAGATTAAATCCGCCAGACCCAAATTGGTACATGGACACCGGCGCCACTACTTGCATGACATCCGATCAAGGTACACTCTCGTCTTATTCCAATTTGAGCAATAATCGCGGTATAATTGTTGGTAATAGTAATTCAATTCCAATTCGTGGTCATGGTCATAAAACTTTGTCCCCCCCCATCCACCCCTTATCTTGAAAAATACTCGCCATGCTCCTAAATTGATTAAAAATATGGTGTCTGTCTGTAAATTCACTACTGATAGTTCTATTTCAGTTGAATTTGATCCGTTTGGGTTTTCTGTGAATGATTTCAAGACGGGGAGTCCTCTTATGAGGTGTGATAGTAGGGGAGATCTTTATCCTATCACGCAATATTCCGGTCTCTTGAGTCAAGCCTTGCCATCAACTTTTGCAGCCCTTGCTCCTTCCTTGTGGCATGCTCGTCTAGGTCATTCGGGGTCGTCTATTTTGTCTTCCTTAGATAAAAATAATTTTATTTCTTGTAAGGGTATGCGTAGTACTCCGAATTGTCCGTCTTGTTCTTTAGGAAAAATTGTTAAGTTGCCATTTGTAGACTTTAATTCTCATACTTTAATGTCATTTGATATTATTCATAGTGATTTATGGACATCTTCTGTTCTCAGTTCTTTGGGTCATCGTTATTATGTTCTATTTTTGAATGATTATTCTAATTTTTTATGAACTTTTCCGATAGCGAAAACATCTCAAGTTTTTTCCACTTTCTTAAAATTTAGAACATTCATTAGAACCAAATTCGAACGGGAAATAAAAAATATTCAATGTGATAATGAAAAAGAATATGATAATGGGGTGTTTCGGGAGTTTTGTGCTAATAATGGGATAAATTTTTATTTTTATTGTCCTTATACGTCTTCATAAAATGGGAAAGCCGAACGCAAAATTCGTACCATTAATAACATTATCCGAACGTTGTTGATTCATGCTTTCGTACCCTCTTCTTTTTGGCATCATGATCTACAAATGGCTACATAGTATGGGCCCGCAGCAACAAAAGCATACTATGGCCACGTCCCAAGACACCGATGTCTCTCAATCATTCTCTAAAAATTATAATCAAAACCGTAACAACAGTGGTGATAAAAGGGGTCAAAACCGCAACAACGGTGGCAAAAATAGCGGTGACGACCACGTCGTTGAAAAATGTCTTTCATGCTCCTCAATTAATTTAAAAAATTGATGTATGTTCGGAAATTTACAATTGATAACTTAGTTTTTGTTGAATTTGATCCGTTTGGATTTTATGTGAAGGATTTCTGGACGGGGATACATCTAATGAGATGTGATAGTCGGGATGAGCTCTATCCTATCACCACCACCATCACCACAAAACAAGCCACACCATAAACGTTTGCAACTTTAGCACTTTCCTTTTGGTATGCACGTTTGGATCATTCGGGAGCGTCTGTTTTTTACTCTCTTAAAAATAATAAATTTATTGAGTGTAATAACACTCATAGTGCTAGTGTTTGTCCTTCTTGTCCGCTTGGGAAACATGTTAAATTACAATTTGTTGCCTCAAATTCTGTTACTATGTTGCCTTTTGATATTATTCATAGTGATCTTTGGACGTCTGATTTTATTGTTGGATGATTACTATATTTTTTTGTGGACATTTCCGTTATCTAAAAAGTCTCAGTTTTATTACAATTCCTATCATTTAGAGCATTCATCCGTACTCAATTTGAACGGGAGGTTAAGAACATTCAATGTGATAATGGAAGAGAATTTGATTAATGGGCCATTTAGAGAATTTTGTAAGGTTAATGGTATATTTTTTCGATTTTCATGTCCACATACGTCATCACAAAATGGAAAAGCTGAGAGAAAATCTTCACCATTAATAATATTATTCGTACATTACTAGCCCATGTATCATAACATCTTCATTTTGGCATCACGCATTACAAATGACAACTTACCTTCTCAACATACTCCCTATCAAAGGATTAGCCCACCACTCTCCACTAAATTTTTTTTATCAAAAATACCCTTCGTATTCTCATCTTAGGGTATTTGAGTGTTTATGTTATCCTCTATTCTCCTCCACTAACATAAAAAACTTCAAGCTCATTCTACCGCTTGTGTTTTTATGGGTTACCCATCTAATCATCGTGGTTACAAATGTTATGATTTATCCTCTAATAAGATCACCATTAGTCGTCATGTCATTTTCGATGAAACCCAATCTCCATTTGCCAAGTTGCATAGTTCCATGTCCCATTCATATAATTTTTTGGATGATGGGTGTCGCACCCGTTTTTTACCACGGTTCGCGACGTAATGGGTCGATTCCCTGGATTGATTATGTTGTGGAGGAGTCGCCACCTAATTATTCTACGGGTCTGCGAAACTATGAAATTCTGGGTAAGGGTTCTTTATTATCCTAAAGGGAAAGTGTTAGGCATCCTTTAAGATCCGCTAACTTGCGGTTATCCGGTCAAACTCAGGTTAATTATTATGCTAAGAAAAATGCATGTTTACAAGTATAAAGTTAAAATAATGTTGCAAGTAGTTAATAAAAAATATGCATTTTGACAAAGTAATGATTTTTCCCTTTTGATGAGTTTTGCAAAAGTGATTGTGAAAATAAATTTCCGGTATGAAATCCGGAAGAGCATGCATGGCATTGCTTTATAAAAATATATATAAAGTTGATTTTTTGAATGAAAGTGCGCATTTATAAGGTATGGTTTATAAAATACATGTAAAGTTGATTTTGGATAAAATACATGTATGGTTTATAATATAAAGTTAATTTTTTGGATAGAGTATGCATTTGTATGAAAGTTGATAAAATACATATTTTTGCAATTGATAGTAAAGGAGAAAAGTAAATTATTTATAATGTAAAGAAATTATTTTTTGGAAGTCATTTTAAATCACAAGATTGGATAAAAACAAAACCATATTAGTATGATTAAAATGCAAATAGAAGATGACCAATTTGTTTTCAAAGTTTGAGCATGCATAACGAGCCTAAAGTAAATAAGCTAACGGCGGGTTTCTAATTTTAATTACCCTATTAATTAGTTTATAGGTTCTAGGCCTAATTATTTTAAATATTCAAATAATTACACAAGCATAGTAATTAAATTACAATATAAAATAAAAAGAAGGCAGAATTTAAAGAAATCAACAGTAATGGCTAAGGCGACGGGAATGTCATCTCTTGGGCTTTGGGCACAAATCCAGCAATCTTGTTCTCTTCCGTCTCTGTAGAGCTCCATCTTGCTATCCCGTATTGTTTAGATGTTCCTCGCAAGGTATAAAGAAAAGATAGTTAGAAATAAATAAATACGAGTAAAACCTTCGAATCCGTATAAAACAATAGAAGTTTTGATTACGGAAGGCTCATACTTATGTTTTTTAAGTAAAAGAAATTCCATTCATGTCGTGGCTGCGAACTAGAGACTCGTCGGTCAATCTAGTCGCCTCGCCAACGCATGTCGATTTCTCGCATGTGATTTTATTATAAGTCTCATCATCGCCCTTTTTCCAAAGGAAAGCGAACCGAGGGACAACCTTTCCGTAAGGAGCATGGCCTCAAATTAATTATTCTCATCGGCCAGTAGTATCGTGTTTAAATCATTGGGATTTTCAGAAACACTGCGGCTGTCCGAAACAACCTCAAAGTAGCAGGTTTTTAGCCGAATAATGAAAAATGTGGATAAGTATCATGAAAAATTGATAGGAGAAAATCCAACAAGGAGGTGACAAAGCCGTCCCAAGCATGGATTTAGCCATGGAAGAATTTCCACAGGCTTTAGACGAGTTCCGACATGAGGAAAAAGTTGAAAAGTGGAGATTTTAAGTGAAGATTGACTAATAGATCAAGCTCAATAACTTGAAGTATATGAGAATCACTGTGAAGACATTTCAAGAATGATGAAGAAAATAGAATGTTGAGCAAGGACAAAATTGAAAATATTGGTATTGCTATTCGTAACTTAGAGGTCAATTTTAGTACAAAACTTGAGGCATATATTGCTCAACATCAAATGATCGTGGATAGTAGTATAGAGTTGGATTCTATGATCCACGTGTCTACCTCGTCACCACTTACACTGATTTCATGTCATTTTTTCTTCTGTTAAAATTGTTTTTTCATGACGGACATGACAGTCGAATTCAATATATTTCAGATTGGATTAACCGTCTCAAAAATATTTCTTTCATGACATCTACAATTTGGAATAACTTCCTATACTTGACATTGTTTATCCATTGCAAGTTAGTCTTACTATTTTAGACCTTTTTCGACTTTATACGACAACTTCAATCATAACAGTTTTTAAGAATAAAATTGGCGATTCTTATCCGTCATTGATGACCTCTTTTATAGTAGTGATACATTAAAATAGCCAAGTTAAAATGAGTTCGCTTCGATGGAGTTGAACGCATTGAGTGTTGGTCATATCTCCTATATATATATTGATCGCAACAATTGATATTTTTAGAATTATCACTAGTTAAAAATAATAATTTAAACGACATCTCACTATCTTAGTGATGGTACATTAAATGTAAAGGAGTTATGACTAGATCGAAAATTTTAAATCTTAGGCAAAATTAAATAACATAACACTGAATAATATCTCATCTTTTGTTTGATACTATTCATTTGTTTATTGGCCTGAGGTAAACCCAGTGAGTGAGACATACAGTTTGTTAATAAATGTTTTTCATATTGAAAGTAATCGGGATTAAAATTGTGAATTGATTTTGGTAAATAGAAAATTACTAACCGTACAACTAAAAACATATTCTTTTCTTTTTTAAAGAGTGAGTAAAGAAAGTAGAGGGAGTCATTATCATGTTGAGGAATCAAATCAATAGGTATTAACTTTCTAACAGCACATTAAACCACACTTGTTGGATTTAAAGTAAGGATTAAATGATGAGTTATTCCAACTTAATCTGAACATCTATTCAATTATTTTTTGTTTTTAATGTCGATGTCTACGGGTAGCTCGCGTGGAAGCTCATAATGCCTACTCGGAACCTTGTAATTAAGGCCCCATAATCTTTCACATCATCAACTGTTTCTGTTGGAAATGGCCAAACTTTTGGCTCATTAAAAGTTGATTTCTAAAAGAAAGCCACTATTCAAGATAACTGAAAAAGTCATTTATGATTTTTATCTCAAATCCACCTTCTATCTTCCTTGTTAATAAAAGGAAAAAAAGGGAGAGTAAAAAATTAAAGGCCCTTTTAAATACTTTCTCGAGTTAACTTTGGTTGATATATACTATTTTCTAATTATATTAGTTTATTTTTAAAAAAATAATACATTCCTATATTTTTAAATTAAATTTGTTTACAGGTTGATAAACAAAGTCCTATATTGAGATGTTTCCTAGTTTAACTCTATTAATTTTATAGTAAAATCCTAGTATAAGTATATTTGGTAAATTATAATTATAGTAATTCATTAGAATAAGATTTTCTTGTTAGACTAGGCTAATGAGAACTTCTGCATCTATATAAAGAGACCATTATAAATAAAGAAACTAAGAGAAAGAATTATTTTAATATTTTTCTTCTCTCTAAATTTTCGTCGCCTCTCAAATTTAACATGGTATCAGAACCTCATTAAAAGAACACGAAACCCTAAATAATAGCGAGTGACTGAGAAACCGACGATAAAAATAAAAGAATCGCCAACGAAGAAAACAAAATTTAAAGAAAGACAATCTCCCCTTATGATATTACGTCAAAAGATAATACCGGAATTGTGGTGACACAAGTCCAATTGAAGGGAGAGAATTATGAAAAATGGGCTAGATCCATGAGGACGGCCCTAAGAGCAAGGAAGAAATTCGGCTTCGTTGATGGTACAATCAAGAAGACGGATGAAGAGTCATTGGAATAGAAGACTGGTAGACTATTAACTCTTTGTTGGTGGCATGGATTCGCAACGCCATCGAACCAACACTTTGCTCAACGATTTTGCATAAAGAGGAAGCGCAAGAATTATGGACGAGCATCCGGGAGCGGTTCGCTGTTATCAACGACCCTCGAATGCAGCAACTGAAGGCAGAACTTGCAGAGTGCAAGCAGAAGGGAAGGACCATAGTGGATTACTATGAAAAACTAACTAAGTTGTGGGAAGAATTGGCAAACTACGAATAGATTCCGACTTGCAAGTGTGGAAAGTGCACGTGCAATCTGGGGATGATCTTGGAAATCAAAATAGAAGAAGAAAAAGTGCATCTTTTACTCATGGGATTGGATGAGGCAATGTATAAAACGGTGAGATCGAACATACTGGCCCAGAAACCATTTTCATCATTAAACAAAGTCTACTCGAAGCTAGTGCAAGAAAAGTGTGTAAGAGGACTCACACGAAAAATAGAAGAAAAGAGTGAAACCGTGGCCTTTGCCATACAAGGGAGAAATCCTTATCGTGACCAAGGTGAAGGGAAGAACGATGGTGCATTCTACACACATTACAAGAGATCCGGACATGTTATGGAATGATGTTTTTAACTCATTGGGTATCCGGAATGGTGGCCAGGATATAAAAAATGAGATGAAAAATCCGAAGGAAGAAGACGAGGGAAACATCAACAACAGAGGAGAGGCCCAAGATCTGATCGCGTAAGAGCAAACTACCGGGATAACGTCGTTGTTGTCAATGATACACATACCGAGATAGAACAGATGAACACATGCGTGATAGGACCTTAAAAAGGTGATTCATATGTTAAATTCACAAGGAATAAATTCAAATGACAAGATGGATGGTAAGACTAAAAACTCATCTTGGATTATTGACTTCGGAGCTACTAATCATGTGACAGGTAATCTGGAGAAACTGAGTGATCAATGGAACATTGTAGCTCGGTGGCTACAAAAGAAGAAACAGCCAAGCTCAATGGGAAGATATGATTGAAGAATGTTCTTTATGTTTTGAATTTGACATGCAATTTAATTTATGTGTCACAACTAGTTGATTATTATGATTGTGATGTGATATTTAATAGAATTATGTGTGCTATACTAAAATCCACCACGAGGAAGTTGATTGGAAAGGGTGAGCATCAATGTGGACTTTACTATTTTCGGAATGTGCCGCTGATACTTGGATCATCCTTCATCACAAGTAACAAAGTCTATTACGACATTAGGCTTAAAGGAGAATGGTGATAGATTGGATAGAGAATGTGATGTAAGTCAATGAGCAAAGAAAACGAGAAGTGTTTTTCCTTTAAGTGAGAATATTGCTTCGGATACTTTTGAGATGATCTATTGCGATTTATGGGGATCATATAGTACCATTTCCTCTTGTGGTGCTTCATATTTTTTAACTATTGTGGATGATCGTTCACGAGACGTGTGGATCTTTATCTTAGTTGATAAGAAAGAAGTATCCAAACCTTGAAGAATTTCATCGCTTTTGTGGAAAGGCAGTTCAAAAAAAGGGTGAAGATAATTAGAAGTGATAACGGAACTGAGTTCACATGTATGAAGAATTACTTCTTTGAACATGGAATTCTATTTCAAACATCTTGCACAAGGACACCTCAGCAGAATGGAGGAGTCGAAATAAAACACATCACATTCTTAATGTGGCACGAACATTGAGATTTCAGGGCCATCTTCCGATTAAATTATGGGGAGAATGCGTTTTAACTGCGGGATACTTGATCAATAGAACACCATCTTCGATTTTAAATGGGAAACACCCCCCCCCCCCATGAAATTTTATACGGGGAGATGCCTCATTATGATCACTTAAGGGTGCTAGGGTCACTATGCTATTGTAACATCCCGTACTTTCGGGTTACGGTCTAAATCTCTAAGCGTTTATAAAATCGCTAGGCATGTGTAAATAGACCCGAGAGTTGGGAAAATTTATGTTATAATTATGTATGCTAATAAAAAGTTTAGCATATAAAAGGATAAAACCCCGAAATAATTTTAGTCATAACAAGTGTGACAACAGGGAGCGAAAATAAATTTGGTGCGTGCACAAAGAGGTTATGGACTAGTGGCATATTAAAAAATTATGACATTGAGTATATGAAGGTATTATGTGTTATTAAAATTAAGTAAATTGAGATCACGAAATTAATTATGTGTGTGATTGATAAATTATACGAAGGCAGGTCACTTAATTAATGGAAGTAGAGTACATGTTGGGGGTATGTGGCATCACTTGGGGGATGACTCCACCGTCAAGAGTGTCTTGGGGGGAGACACAATCATAGGGGCCATTAAATGACACTTAGGATTAATTCACTACATTTTCTTTAAGTAGACATTTCTTTATTTGGAAAATCTCTTAAGACCAAATAGGGGACTGATGACCAACGAATTCATTAAGTTTCCAGCGAATTCGTTAAGCTTTCCAACAGTTCATTGCTAAATGAAAACATTCACCAAACAATCTGGAGCGAAAATTTTGCAAATGTTGTGTTAAACAAACGTTCCAGCAGGCATAAACATTAAAAATGTGTTGGTTCCGTTATTATTCGAGGTATGTTAAGGCGAATTATTTCTTTCTTTTGGCATGTTTCATATAACGAAATATAATCATGATATTGCTCCATAATTTGTTCTACTCCTAGTAGCTAAGAATATTCATGTTATTGATTCATACATGTCTAGATATGTTCCTAGGTCCTTATTGAGGCATAAGGAAAATGTGTTGATATGCACAGTGTTAGCCAAAGGTGCAAGGATATTATGTCACTCGGGGTATTTTATTGTTATTCATGCATATTCATTTGCATTGCATTCATATATTCCCCTGGACCCACTGGTGTTATGCACACTACTATATGATAAATATTATATATATAGGGGATGTGGAGAAAGGGAAAGGCGTTATATACGCACACCACCTGCAGCTGGTACAGACTATCACAAAAGAGCCCGAAGAGGCCAATATGATGTGATGTGATGTGATGCATGTATGTCTTAGTGGGACGGGTTGCACGATATGCAACACTAACATATATATACCGCACTTGCATCATGCATATGTTCGTTAACCATTACATGGTATGATACCCACAGAGGCTGTCATGGTAAGGAAGTTGCTCGATGAGGCCAATGAATACGGACACTGCATTGTGCATAACATGTAGGCAAGTGTGTTAGGGCCCTCAGAGGCAGTTACCATTTGTCAGTTGTTTATGTTTCAGTTATTGGTATATCCCTGTTATGCTGTTATTTATGCCTGACATACCCACTATATCAGTCGTACTGACGTCCCTTTTGTCAGGGAGACGCTGCGTTTCATGCCCGCAGGTTCACATAGGTAAGGCGACGGCCCACGCGACTAGGTTGTAGATTTCAGCGGATTTTTGGAAGCACTCCTCTCCTTCTAGAGTGTCAGTCTGATTTTGGTATGATACAGTTTTGCGTGTCTATATGGGTATGGCGGGGCCTTGTCCCGATCTGTTGATGTTGTGTACTCTCTTAGAGGTTTGTAAACAAGTGTTCTGTGTGTAGTAGTCTGGTATGGCCTTGTCGGCCTTGGTATATGTATATATATAAGTTGGATTTTTAGGTTACTATTCCCACAATCTTTTTCCGCCTTAGTCGGTAATTAATTATGATTAGATGTTCATTGTAAGAATGGCGGTACCCGGCGGGTGGGATCCGTGTGCCCGTCGCGGCCCTACGGTTTGGGGTCGTGACAGCTATGCACACACAATGGGAAGCACAAGAGACAAGTTTGAAAGTCGGAGTCATAGGTGTATCTTCTTGGGATATCCCTACGGACAGAAAGGTTAGAGACTATATGACTTAGAAAATGATGAATATTTAGTCTCAAGAGATGTGGACTTCTACGAGACTAAGTTCCCTTTCTCCATAGGAACATGTAATTTGGTTGACAACATAGAAGCGATCCTGGATGAAACAAAGGAAGAAAAGAATCAACACATTTTCAAAGAAGAACAGACAAATAATGTAGGTGCGAACGAAGATCGAATAGAAGAAATTCGGACACCGGCAACCAAACCTACGAATCAGCCAAAATTAGACTGGACATATGCTAGTCTGAATAATGAAAACGTGGAAGAAGTACAGACGGAAGGTACCCAGGCTAATGAAAAGCCACTAGAGGAACAATTGGGTCGTGGTAAATGTCAGAAGCATGACTCGGTTCGATTACGTGACTACATTACTTAAACATTCCGGAAAGAAAGTCAATCAACGAGTTCGCCCGATCCTCAGCAACTCTCAGGTGCACCTTATCATTTAGCTCACTATATATCATGTGATAATTTTTTCTCGCAAAACAAAAGCTTTCTTGCAGCAATTACCATTGGAATTGAACCAAAATACTTCTCGGAGGCTAAGAAAAAGGAATATTGGAGAAAAGCCATGCAACAAGAAGTTCAAGCATTAGAGGACAATGACACATGGACACTGGAAACATTACCACATGATAAGAAAGCACTCAGATGTAGATGTGTGTACAAGATCAAATACAACTCTGATGGAACAATTGAATGATATAAAGCTCGGTTGGTCATCTTCAGTAATAAGCAGGAGGAAGGTATTGATTACAATAAAACATTTGTTCTGGTTGCGAAGGTAGTGACCGCTCGAACCTTCTTAGCGGTAGCAACCGCTCAAAATTGGGAGTGACATCAGATGGATGTTCATAACGCCTTTTTGCATGACAAACTAGCAGAAGAAGTTTATATGAAATTACCACCGGAATTTTGTGTGTCTAGTTCGGGGAAAGTATGTCGACTCCGAAAATCTTTGTATGGGTTAAAACAAGCTCCACGATGTTGGTTTGTAATATTGTCAAGTGCCTCGATACAATATGAATTCAAACAGTTATACTCCGATTATTCTCTCTTCACGATGCACCAGGGAAATATACAACTTAACGTCTTAGTTTATGTGGATGACTTGATTATCTCCGGAAATGACCATGGTGCCATTGCACGGTTCAAAGATTATTTCCGAGCCTATTTTCATATAAAGGATTTGGGTCTCCTGAAGTATTTTTGGGGGTTGAAGTTGCGCGTGGAACAACCGGATTATTTCTTTGTCAACGAAAGTATGCTTTGAATATAATCTCTGAGTTCGGGCTATTGGGAGAAAAATCGATAAAAACTCCTATGGAACAGAATAGCATTCCGGCGTTGGCCAAAGGGGATAATTTGGAAGATCTGAAACCATACCGACGTTTGGTCGACAGATTGATATACCTCAGTTTTACGCGATCGGAGTTGTCCTATTGTGTACATGTTCTGTCTCAATTCATGTACCAACCGAAGGAAGCACACTGGAGAACCGCCCTCCAAATGGTAAGATACTTGAAAAGGAACCCTAAGCAAGGAATTGTGTTAAGTAAGGATTGTGATCTCTAATTGTATGGGTGGTGTCCAAGATCTCAAATTTAACATCCTACATGTTTAATATAAAAAATTTCAAGATTTTTTACAGTTACACACATGTTATGACTTAGGATCACAAATTAACTGTAACTTTTAATCCGAGCTTTACAGTCACTCATATGTTATGACTTAAGAAATAAACCTTTTACTGCTTAATAAAGTACTCCATTCGTTTCAGTTTCATTTGTTTCGAAGTTTGATAAAAGAATAAAAGTACGTTTTTTGTGATCTTGTCATAACATGTGCGCGACTATAAAAATTCTTTAAACTTTTGATATTAAACATATAGTGATTTTGTTTATCTCCCTGTAAATGTGGTGCACCTGTGATTAATTCATTATCTCACGTACAAACTTGCAATCAGTCAACATGTGTGAATATAATACATTTTGTGAAGTGATTAGATTTTCTTCTTACTTAATTAGATCTTTTAATACCACGAAATTCTCAGTTTAAACTAAGGCTGGCCAGTGGGCCGGGACGGCCCGACCCCGTCCCGACCCCGAGTAAAAAAAAACGGTAGCGGGACTCGAACTCGGGACGGGACAATGTCTCGTCCCGCCAGACCCGAGCCCGCCCCAGGCCCGCCAAACCCGAGCCCGCCCCCGATCCCGCCCGAGAGCCCCCTTTGCAAATATAACTGTTGCACCAACAACCATTTTAGATTTTGGCCGTTGGGCAACGGCCATTTTTGGCCTCCCCCCTCCCCCAACCCCTTAATATTTATTTTTAATCCATAAGTTATTATATTTACACTTTAACCCAATTTTCCAACTATAAATAACTCATTTTCTCTTCATCTTTCTCACAAATCTTCCTACAATCTCTCAATATATCTCTCTATAAGTCTACATTGTTTACTAAATATTCAATTTTATTTATTCATTTGGGAATTGGGAGTGAAGTTGGCAACTAGCTTGAGGATCTTCCATCGAGCAAAGTTTCAATTTTCAATCTCTCGATTACACGTCGACGTTACATCGGCGTTTGGTACATTCGTTCCTTCATTAAATTATTATTGTCTGTTTTTATTTAGCGCACTTAATTTTATTATCTTTAATTATTTATTATCATAATTAAAATGAAAGGACTAAGAGGTATGTTTAAGGGTAAGGGTGCTTCTTCTAGTAGGGGCAACTAGGGCAATGATACTTCTTCTAGTCATCTTATTCCTACACAGGATGATTTTGTTGATACTCAACATTTTTCTACAATACCATTAGATTTAGACGAGGAGCTATTTTCTGGAAATCAAGAAGACTTTAATTTAGACGATGATATAGATGATACACCCACTAATGTTGATGACAACACACCCACTAGTGCACCTTCAACTGAAATACCTCTTATTCCCCCTAGTATGAGACGAGGTCCAGCAAAACGACCATTAAAATCAGATGCATGTACATTTTTTGATAGGGACGTAGAGAATCAAGTAGCTATATGTAAAATTTATAAAAATGTTTAAAATTTAAAACTGGAAAAGGTCACGGTGGGACGGGGGGTTTAATTAGACACGTAGTAAGTGCTCATCCATCTAGGTATGCCCAATACCAGGCTTCAAAACCGGGTGCGCAAACGCCCGCTCCATCGGGACAAGGTTCACATCACGTCTTGTCCCGGGACCAAATCTGGTCAAATTAACCCTATGACGGGGGGAATTGTAGGCCCTAAATACAATAAACATAGAGATAGGGAAGCAATATCAAAATTAGTTGATGTGGAGGGTTTGCCTTTTTCATTTCCTTCATCTCCCTGTTTTATTCATTACATTAGAGATATATATAATCCTGCTTTTAACGATTTTCCTAGATCAACTGTTAAGAGAGATGTATTTAAATTCGCGCATGAATATCAACAATATTTACATTATTCATTATATCATTTTAATGGCAAAATATCTATCACGTCTGATATAGGTCGTAGTAATAACGGCCATGATTATTTAACTGTAACTTGTCATTGGATAGATTATAAATGGTCTATGCAAAAACGTATCTTAGCGTATATATATATATATAGATGATAGGCACACTGGTACTTTTATTGCAGATAATATTTATCAAGTGTGTCATTATTACGGAATAACCAATAAAATTATGACTATTACATTAGATAACGCTTCTTCTAACAATTACGCAATTTCAATTTTAAAAAATAGTTTAACTCCATCTTTTTCAGATCATTTTCATATAAAATGCGTGTGCTATATATATAACTTAATTGTAAAGGATGGTCTATCACTTTTTGAAGACATTCTTAGTAAAATACAATTTGCTATAAACTTTATTTTTAAAAGTAATAAAGTACAACGAAGAAAAGAATATAAAAAACTTGTCACGATTGTGGACTATCTTATAGAAAAATTCCACAAGAAGTATCCACTAGGTGTAATTCTTTATACGAGCAACTACGTGTTGCTTATGACTATAGAAAACCTATAACTTTATTTTTTAACTCTCATAATCAAAATTCAGCTGATATGATTGTAGATAGTGATTGAGTAAAAATTTCCGAACTTATTGTATTTTTAGAGAAATTTTTTCAAGCAACAAAAGAATTTTCCGGTATATATTATCCTACTATTTCAACTATGTTGTTTTATATAACTCTAATATTTTTATTACTTAGTGAATATATGGAAAACCAAATTATATGACAAATATTATTAAAAAAATGTTTATCAAAATAAAAAAAATATTTTATTCTTATTCCCACTATTTATATTATTGGTTCTGTATTAAATCCGACTATTAAAATAGACGGTACTAAATTACTAATTGAAACTATTTACCATTGTATAGAAGTACTACCACCTCCAAGTCCCAAAAATCTAAATCACCCACCACCTATTGAACAAACTAAAGAAGAAGTGTTGTCTAGCGTAGAAGACCAATGCAAAAAAATATATAGGTTTTATCAACAAGAAAATGCTAGTAACTTACCGGCTTCCATACCATCTTCCTCATCTTCAACACAACCTCACAAAAGACATGTTGTTTCTGCGGCTAGTATTGAAAGCCTCAGAAATAGAATGTGCGGCCGTACCTCTACTACTAACCAAATTAGCGAGTTGGATATTTTTGTTTTGCGCGGTTCTGTACCGTACCAATAAGTTATCAATGAAGATAGACATGAAGACTTGCTTAAATACTGGAGGGGGAATGAGAAGACCTTTCCGACACTTTCATTGATGGCCCGAGATGTTTTGAACATTCAAGCGTCATCAACTGCGTCTGAAAGCGCTTTTTCTGCATGCAGATATCAAATAGGAGACCACAGACATTCATTAGCCGGAGACAGCTTGGAAATTGCAGTATTATTCAGAGATTGGATACGAGCGGAGCGGAGAAGGTGCGGTCAACCGGAGATCAACGAAGAAGAAGACGAAAACTACAACGAAATCTTATCTGAAGGTGGTGGAAGCGACGTGGATCAATTTAACCAACAAATACCAATTCCAACCGAAGAACCACAGGAAATTATCAAGCAATTAGAACAGGGTTTTTTGAGAATGTAATTTTTTTAATTGTAATTTTATTATGTAATTTGCAACTTTTGGACAACACCACAAAGTTGCAATTTAGATTTTAGACAATTGTATTTGTATTACAAAAAAATCATGTCTATTAAATAATATAAGAGGCACAAAAATAACCTTGGGATGTTTTTATTACACTATCTTGTCTTGTTTATTGAGTTTTTTTATACATATGTTATTTAAAAAAAAAAACCCGCCCCAATCCCGATCCCGACCCCGACCCCGCCCCGACCCAATTCCGACGGGATCGGGATCGGGACGGGAGCAAGTCCCGCCAGACTCCGCCAGAAGCGACCCCGACCCCTTCGCCCGTCCCGCCCCGATCCCGACCCCGCCAGACCCGAACCCGGCCCACTGGCCACCTCTAGTTTAAACCAAGTCAGTTATGATTCAAATGTGTCAAACCTAGAGTAGAAAATTCCAACCGTCTTTTTTTTTTATTATAAAAACATTCTATTAGCTTAAATCAGAAATTTTGTGAATAAAATCTCAAACCTAGAAATCGATCAGTAATTTCAAAATTGTTATTTCTTAAACGAGCTTATATTTTTAATTTAGGATTCTTTATATAAGATTCACTTTATTTCCCACCTCAAGTTCGGTCATTGATTGTCTCCACCTCAAACGTTTATACTATGGCGGATAACTAATACTCTATATGCAAAAGTAAAAATTGTTGTTTACCTGAGAGGTGTTAAATGAGTGGGTTGAATTAAATTTGAGCGGGTCAAAATGGGCTGAGTTAATAAATGTACGGGTTATTCATCCGCGCAAAAGTTACTTGGGCTGAAATGGATTGGGCGCTTAAAATGCGAGTCATAACTCAACCCGACCAATTTTTATAAAATTTTAATTGCTTTATTTATTCTTTTATAATATTTTTGTACCTTATAAAGTCATTATTTTTCTTTATTATGGTTATATATAACTTATAATATAAAAAATATTTTTTAAAAATAATTTGACAAGATTTCTCATGAGTCAATTTGGGCTACATATCGGCCGAGTTACTTTTGATGGGCAGAAATTGGTTAGGCAGAGCTATTAGATGAACAGGTCAATAATCCGCCCAAACTTAAACTGATTAGGTGAATTATATTTTCATGGACTAACTTTTCCACCTATAGTTTACCTCTTAACTAGAGTAACAAAAAGAAAACGACATTAGGATACCCCTCTGTGGAGCAAAGGGCGGTTTACTTTGTCCTCCGGGGCATAGTTCAGTGGCAAAGCCTGGGCGCTATAAGGCGCTCTGGCATGGGACAGCGTGGGTTCGATTCCCCGCAAGCACGAAGAAACTCTGCATGTTGGGGAATTTGACCTTGTCTCATTGATCAGTTGTACGCTCCCAGAAAACTGGTCACCGGAGCACATCCCGCGATTTACCTGGTAATAGTGTTGAAGGACCGGTGCTATTACCTCCAGGACGTCTGGGTAATACCAGTGAAGTAGTCAGGCGCAAGCCTGAAAACCTGGATTATAAAAAAAAAGGCGGTTTACTTTTTCGAACTTCCTCTTTTGGACTCCTCCCTTACTTAGCTTCTGAAAAATAGCATATAGGATTGATATTACTATTGGTTAAATTTGTCATTCCTCATCACCCATTTAACTTTTAATTAAACAATAACAGAAATGCTTAAAGGAGCAATTTTGAAAGTGGTAATTAGAAATGCTCTTAATTCGAGTTTAGGGAATTAATTTTCAGTTTCACCTTTATACACCAAGAAAATAAAAAAAAATTAAACTATGATCAGGTCATCTAAAAAATAATTAAAGATAACAATCCATAAGAAACACAAGTAAAAAAATAAGTTGTGTAACTACCTGCTATATATACACACGTCAAAATACACTGGTTTTAATGCATATAGTTTAACTAAATTCTAGTACAAGATACAAAAAAAGTTCCAAAGGGATTTGAAGAGGCGTATATCCCATTTCTGACCAAAACAAATCAAAACTATGATTAAAAACCCAAAGAAAAAAAATACGTACAACATATGTAGAAGCAGAAGATAAAAAGGACAGCAATAGCTTACAAAAGGAAAAGGATAAAACACTAAAAAGTAATGGAAACTTGTAGTGATTCAAATGTAGCTTAGGCAGTGCTAAACATGTCAAATAGAATCAATGCTGGAAATCATTGTTCTCTTTTTCAACTCACATGGAGATAACACCTTTATTTTTCCTTTCCACTATATGCCGGAATTGGATGGATTTGCCGACCTTACAAGAATTGTGAGGATAAGAGGATGCCGTAATCCCTAGAGAGGATCGACATGTTCATGTCGTGATGATTGTTGCCATGATGATAAATGACAAATTCAAGATAAAACCCCTCCAAATTAAAGTTCATATAGGATAGATAGATAATGAAGGATAAGGGTTAAGCTAAACCTAGACTTATAAGCTCAAAAAGGAAAAAGATTTTAAGGATTGCTCCATTATGATAATATATTTTATTGTCTCATATGAATACTCATCTCCATTGCTTTGCTATTTATGGAGTAGATTAGTACCATGTTGTGACCAAATTAGACAAGAAAAATAATTACTCCTATCTAGATTCCGTATGTTGATTAAGTAATTGTCCAGAAAAGAGGTTAGAGTGATAAAATATAAATTTAATTACATTGTATCTACACTCTAGAACAGTTGAAGTACATTGAGTTTCCTGGCCATGCATGCAAATATAATACGTATGTACAAGATTAGTATAGTTGTCCTTGCACTATCAAATGTGTGTGTTTTAAAAGAATATGTCATCCATTAAATGAATTTATGAAAAAATCGATTCTTTTTTGTGGTTAATTTTTGTTGGTGGGGTGTGATCACCATCATATCTCATATGGTGACTTACCTACATAGATACGATTAAAGCGTTCATAAAGGCGCAAAGAGGAAAACAGATGAAGAATTGTATTATAGAGACGAAGGATTAGGGCGACATAGGTCTTTAATATAGTTTTACGGTGAAAGATGTATATCACTTGGTTGGATTTTACTTTATGATCCAATGGAGTAAACACACTTTAGAATTTAATTCTCACCATCTATAGCTAATCCTAATTGATTTTTAGTTCATTTTCTGCATCTCATTAATCATTATTATATTATATTAATATACTCAACTTGGAAGTTAGTTGTTTTATTGACTTGACGAGTGTACTAGAATACCTATCATTTGAAACACCCCGAAATATTTGTCATGGTGAAAGCTGTATATCACTTGGTTTGGATTTTATTTCATGACCCAATGGAGTAAAACATACTCCTTTATAATTTAATTCTCATCATCTATAGTTAATCCTAATTGTTTTTTAGTTCCTTTTCTGCATCTCATTAATCATTATTATATTATATTAATATACTCAGCTTGGACAGTTAGTTGTTTTATTGACTTGACGAATGTACTAGAATACCTATCATTTGAAACACCCCCAAATATTTGTCATGGTTTGTGCTTGTAGGTTAAGAGGCCACTCAAACAACAAGAAGACTACATTTATCCCACGTCGATTGTGCAAGTAGTTTGTATAAAAGATTTATAATATATTTCAATTTTCACCATTCCATATATTTCCTTAGAAATTTAGGTTGAATGTTCACATGCTTTTATCGCCTAAAGTTTTGGAAAGATAACACTATATGACAATTTGAAGAATATTTTTACCCGAATTAGCATATGTGTTACCGTCCGAAGTGTTTGCCGTTTTATCGGCTGACGAAATCGGATGACAAATTGATTCCTTAACTAAGCGATTTGGGCTGGAAACGGAACTCTAATTTCCAGCAATGGGTTCCCCAACTACTCCAGAAAGCATTAGGATGGTGAGTGAGTAAACTAAGAGGTAAGAAACATGAATACAGCTGAGTACAATAAAGTAAAGGATAAAGATAAAAGTAAGGGATAAAGATAGATAAAAATTGAGTTGTTTGATTGATTGTGTGTGTTATATATACAAAGAATGATCCTATTTATAGTACAAAAAAATAAAAAAGAACTGTACAACGTGATCCCCCCCCATGTCAGCCATCAAGTAACCCACTAAGTTCAATGGCCGAATATGGGGGAGGTGGTGCCGATTTTCTCGCCCTATACTCCTCTTGCTTGGATAATGACCCTTTCTTTTAGCTGTTGTTGGTCGTTATCGCTTTTAGGGGCCCAGAAACCCTTTTGACTTAGTCGTTGAGGCGTCTGCATCTGAGTGGGTCTCAATTGTACCTCTAACTAACAACTCAGCTAAGATGCCTTAGTAGCCAATGAAGTTCTTGTAGTCGAGGGCTAGGAGTAAATTTGGTTCTGGAGCATTTCGGCTGTCACTGAATTCGGCTAAACACTTAAATTATTTTTTAGTGTTAACAATTGCCCCTACATTAACTCGAGTATGACTGTTGAGTTGATGTATCCGAAAGTAACCGTCATTTTAGTCTGACAGCCGCGCATGCCACTTCAATCGTCTTGTCTCCAGTGCATGTAATGATGATTACTTCTGGATTGGGTTTCCCCTTCAACCGAGGTATCTTTATTACCACGAAATCGGTTTCAATGTTTTTCGATCGTGCATTCCAAGAGGTAGCCCTGATTCCCACCGCGCATCAAAAATCTACTTAAGAAGAAACATATTTCCTAGAATTTTTCACTTGATCTTACAACCATCTCCGACTTCGTCCCTTCTGCATAAAAAACCCTAATCTCGGCCCTTTCCTTACTCGGATGACATGGCTTCTTCTTCCTCTTCTCAGAAGATATATGGGACCACTCTATCCGATAAAGTCCTAATCGATACCTTGGTCCTTGTTGATGAACAGCTGGTTCTGGATCCATATGGTAGGCCAGAACAAGGCGACATTATTTTATCTCATCATCTTAGCCGGGTGACTTATGACCTTCCCCTTACCTGAGACTGGTTCACTGCCAACCGTTCTGGCTAACCTACGCACATGGCCGACCAAGGTGGCCAACTATTCTGCTTGGGTGGACCGGGTCGGGTCATCCAAAGGAATTGAGTAGAGGCATATGGGTATTTACGACGCCAAAGTACTATCGGGGTCTGATATCTCCTGTAATATCGACCTCTTTATGCATTTCTTGGTTATTCGTCGACTACCGCCAATGCTTTTGTTTTTCCCTGGGAGATGATGACTCCCACCCTTCTTGATGTAACGACGATACTAGGCCTTCCGATACTGGGAAGCTAAGCGCCTACCCTTAGTGAAATCAAAGTTCTCGACTTGGGGATTGTTGTTTTGAAAAATTCTTCCAGCTATGGTTATTTTATGACGGCTAACCACCAAAGTTCACCTTTTTCGATCGATGACGCTGAGCATCATGCTTTTCTGCTCTATCGGTTTAGCCGTTACTTCGTCTGTACGGGCACTTGTGCAATTGTCAAGGAGCTAGAGATTTATGTGGCTTTGGCTGTTTCAGGGGAAGATGTCAAGCTCAATCTAGGTTAAGGGACTCTCGAAATCTGGATACTTTGGCCGGTCCTCTGTGGTTCCTTCAGTTGTGGATCACTTTGTATTTCCCAGAGTTCATCTTTGACAATTTTGATGGCAGTCGTTCTCTGTTAGATCCATCGGTGTTAGCCGACACTCTTCGAGGAACACCTCTTATTCCCCAAGATGTTTTCAATGCAGTCTCCACCTGCATGGTCTGTCTCAAAACCATTACGCATATTAGCAACAGGTCCTTGAAAAATAGGCCACTCCCGATTGGGTTCATCAAATAGCTGATGATGTAGTGCAACCTTCGATTGGTTCAAGGCCGACCAATTCGACTTCTTAGTTATATCGACCCCAAATCGAAGGGTCTGTTATTGTGACCAAGCAGTCGGTCTGTGGCTTTTGATTACTTATGCATGCCCCACAATCGATAGGTAATATTTCTTAAAAATGTCGACCCTTTTCATTTCTTTTTCATGCATGTTTATCGCTTGATCTGTATTGCCGGCAACCCGTGGGTTTGCTACGAAGGGTCCTTTCCTAGTTTGGTGATCTTTTGCCGATTTTACGATCTTTCATTTCAATCGGCTGGATGATTTTCCAAACTAAGTCTCATTCGGCAAACCTCTTTAGGCTCTATATGTTTGTCGTATGCTTTGACCATTTTACGTTTACCGGCTTTGACTATTTCTATGATTGTCAGTCGATTTTCATCCAACTGACCCAACTCCATTAGCATGGCTTGCTGATATTCTTCCAAACTTAGAAAATTTGGTTTGGCAATCCGTAATGATATTAACTTCTGAGGACAACACTGCATCTAGGCCATAGATTTAGCCGATAGGATGTCATCCCCATAGTTGTAAATTTGGAGTTTCTGATTGCCCATTTCATTTAAGACCTATCTTTGTAAAACGAGTTTATTCAAACTTTGCACAAAACATACACAACCCGGGGTATTAAATAACACTCGAGTTTTGTACATGCATATAACAAAGACAAATAAAGCTAGGCGTAAAACTCCTATCAGCAACTCAAATGTTGTTGGCCGCCAGATCTGGTTTTCTGTTGTGGTTCCCTATCTGCGACGCCTCAGCTATCCTTGCCTCATAACTTAGGGCGGTCATCCGTTGCCATATGTCACGTATGATTTGGGTTTCCTCAACTATTTAAATCCTCCAAAGTTGTGGTTCGACTAATTGTTTTATTTCAAACCCTCGCGAGGTAAGATTACAGGATTCTCAATATCCTTATCCATACTGCTCTGTGACGGCTATGGGAGACACATAGGGTGAATAGAGGACAGTCTCTACGTTCTGAACTCCTGGTCGAAACGGGTTATCACCCACTAGGACGATTTCTATCTTGTCTCCTTCCCAAAAGATGAGCTTTTGGTGCATGGTAGAAGGAAGACATCGGCTGGTGTGAATCCAGTCTCTGCCCAGCAGAATGATTTAGGACGGTTTTCCATCTACTACAAAGAAGGCAGAACTGACCATCTTAGGACCTACAATGATTTCTGCTACTAGAATCCCCAATGCTTCAAAGGCTTCTCCCATAAAGCTAGCTATTTTCATGTTAGTTGGGATGAGAATGGTCTTGTGGTGAACAGAGAACAACAATTGCACTTGATAAAGGAGGTTACACCTACAAATGTGTTGAATGCTCTAAAAGGAATAAATTATCAGAAGTCTTCTAGATGTGATGACTTTAATGCATTATTCTACAAAAAGACATTGCTCATTATTGGAGATGAAGTCACTAAGGTAGTCTTGGAATTCTTTGCAACTGGCAAAATATGTAAAGTTATAAATTGCTCATCAATCACTTTGATCCCTAAAGTCCAGAATCCTTCTTCAATGGGAGAGTACATGCCAATATCCTGTTGCACTATATTATATAAAATCATATTAAAAATCTTAACCACTAGAACGCAAGGAGTAATTGGTAGTTTGGTGGATGCAAGTCATGCAATATTTGTTCTAGGAAGAGTTATAACAGATAATATACTACTAAGTCATGAAATTGTGAAAGGGTACGGTGTTGGATCATAAACTTGATCCATTATGGGAGCCCAAACCCAAACCCAATCAAATTGGAGTCCAAGTCCATAATCAAGGCCCAAAACTACAAGTTTTCTATGTAGAATCTTCTAAGATGTGGTAATTATTCATGTGAATCATTTGGTAATTTAAAATATTGTTAGAATGATGAAGAAGAATGAGGTGTATGGTTATTGTAATTTTTTATTAATTTATTTGTGTGGTGTAGGATTGTTCTTAAGTAGTATAAATACCCCTCCCCATTTTAGTTTAGGAATCAAGAAAAATTAAGAGCTTCTAAGTGAATGAAGAAGCAAAGTCTTATAAGAGTGAGTTGTAGTATCTTGTTATTGAGTGATAGTGCTCTTGTAATATTTGGTTGAGTTTGAATAAAAGTGACTTGTGAGAGTGTTTCATTTCTAACAAAGTGGTATCAGATCTAGTTGGAAAGTATACACTATTGCATATCAAATCGAAGGTCTCGACGATAAGAATATGATGTCGATAGAATCTCCCCGATCGGAGTTCAGACACGCCGCCACGCACCACCGGAAGAGTGCTGCCAGAAAACCGAATTGACTCACCGAGTTGAGTCGAGTCAGCAGAGTTGGAGCCAAGTTGACTAAGTCGTAAGCCTGTTAACCGAGCCATCCAAGCTGAGTTGACTGAGCCATCAAAGTCGTTGACCATTGACCAGTTTATGGTTGACTTTGATCGTTCACTTTGACCAAAAACTGAAAATTTGACCAGGTCCTGCCCAAGGTCTTTCGGTGTTCCGGATTCATCCGCGCAATCGGATTTTGCAAATTCTTATTATATTTAGAGATATGGAAAATAGTGTGGCACCTGTTAGTACTCATGAATTTGTTTTAATAAGGAAGTACTACGAACTATACCACTATGGGTTCAATTTCCTAAGTTGCCTCTACGTTGGTGGAGCAGGACAACACTTAATAAGATTGGTAGTGCTTTAGGAAAACCCTTACATGGTGATGAATGTACCTCCTGACTTGGAAAAATATCATATGCTCGACTGCTTATTGAAATGGATATATCAAAGCCATTACCAAAGAAGCTAGTAATTCAGGATCCAGCTAGTGGTACTCTAACACAAACTATTATGTATGATTGGGAACCTATTTATTGTCCGATTTCTTGTATGGTGGGACACAATTTCCCTGCCAAGCAACAAAAGGAGCAGAGATTGAAAGAGATACATGAGAACAAAGCTCAGGTAAAACAACAAGGGAGGAACAAAGGGAAGCAGAAACCAGCTACACAGGAGTGGAAATGTTGCTGCTATAGTAGTGCAACAACCTATAGTTGCATCTTATGCTCAAAAGGATCCTATGAACAATGCAACTCCACAAGGGATTTCTAAAGAGGAGTGGAAGATAGCTACATGAAAGTCTGCTACAAAGAATATACAGGCAAACCAAACTGACATAACCCAGATTAGCACAAAGAATAGATTCACTAGCCTTGATTCTGGTCATACTGAACAGATAGAAGGATATAAAGAAGAACAGTGTAGTGACTCAAGGAGCACAGGGGGTACTCAACCTATTCCTCCAGCTTCATGATGAATATAATTTCTTGGAATGTTAGAGATTTGAATAAAGTGTATAAACACAATGAACTTAGAGTGTTTATACAGGAGAATAAGGTAGGTTTAATAGCAGTAACTGAAACTGGAGTTAGAGAGAAAAAAAGTAGCTCAGATTGTTAAGAAGGAAGCAAGTAGATGGAATTGGTGTAAAAATTATGTTGATGATCCTGGTGGAAGGATTTGGCTTATGTGGAATCCATCAAAGTTATATTTCCATCTCCTTGGCACTCATAAACAAGTAGTGCATGGATCTGTTAGAATACGGCAGAGCAACATGGAATTCAATATTAGCATGGTACATGGGCTACATACAGTACCTAATAGACAGGATTTATGGATTGAGTTGCAACGATTTGCAGATAATTGCACTATTTCTTGGCTGGTCATGGGAGACTTCAATGTTGTTTTACATGTAGAGATAGATTGGTTATGTCTCCAGATCAAGAGGTAGAAGTAAGAAACTTTTAATAGTGGGTATTTGATACAAGTACCAAAGAGCTGAAGACAATAGGTAGAGAGTTTACCTGGACAAATGGGCATACTTTCAGCAGAATTGATAAAGCTATAGTGAATGCTCTTTGGCTTCAGAAGTAGGCACATTTGGAGTGCAGAATTATGGATCTTGGTTTCTCCGATCATAGCCCACTTAGAATCAAAATTGAAGCATGGCAGGCCACTGGTCCAAAACATTTTAAATTCTTCAATGAAAGGAATTAGTTAGCTGGTTCGAGGGTAAACACAATGTTAAAGGTTTGGCATAAGATCAAAACACTGAACAATCCCATGAGGAACTTAAGAACTCAGGAATTCCAAGGAGTACATATAAGGGTCCAACTCATTAAAGGTCAACTCCAACAGCTACAGTACAAAATGAGGGTTAGTCATACAAATACAAATGTAGATCAATTTATTAAGGAGAGAGCACTGAAAGTACAATTGGATAAGTGGGGTTCCATAAGGAAAGCATTACCAAACAGAAAGACAGGGTACATTGGCTGAAAGAAGGAGATGCTAATACAACTTACTTCTTTGCTTGCTCAAAAAACATGCAAGTCCACAATCATATAACAAGTCTCACCTCAGCTGCTGGAGTTGTCATTTAGGATGAACTAGGGATAAAAGAGGAGATTCTAAGCTTTTATAAATCACTACTAGGGACAACAGTTAGGCAACTTCAAGATGACCAACCCCACACTATGGAGAATGGTCTTGTGGTGAACAAAGAACAACAATTGCACTTGATAAAGGAGGTTACACCTACAGAGGTGATGAATGCTCTAAAAGGAATAAATTATCAGAAGTCTTCTAGATGTGATGAGTTTAATGCATTATTCTACAAAAAGACATGGCCTATTATAGGAGATGAAGTCACTAAGGTAGTCTTGGAATTCTTTGCAACAGGTAAAATGTGTAAAGTTATAAATTGCTCATCAATCACTTTGATCCGTAAAGTCCAGAATCCTTCTTCAATGGGAGAGTACATGTCAATATCGTGTTGCACTATATTATATAAAATCATATCAAAAATCTTAACCACTAGAATGCAAGGAGTAATTGGTAGTTTGGTGGATGCAAGTCAGGCAACATTTATTCTAGGAAGAGTTATAATAGATAATATACTACTAAGTCATGAAATTGTGAAAGGGTATAGCGTTGGATCATAAACTTGATCCATTATGGGAGCCCAAACCCAAATCCAATCAAATTGCAGTCCAAGTCCATAATCAAGGTCCAAAACTATAAGCCTTCTACCTAGAATCTTCTAGGGTGTGGTAATTATGCATGTGAATCATTTGATAATTTAATATATTGTTAGAAGGATGGAGAAGAATGAGGTGTATGGTTATTGTAAATTTTTATTAGTTTATTTGTGTGGTGTAGGATTGTTCTTAAGCAGTATAAATACACCTCCCATTTTAGTTTAGGAATCAAGAAAAAGTAAGAGCTTCTAAGTGAATGAAGAAGCAAAGTCTTATAAGAGTGAGTTGTAGTATCTTGTTGTTGAGTGAGAGTGCTCTTGTAATATTTATTTTAGTTTGAATAAAAGTTACTTGTGAGAGTGTTTCATTTCCAGTTGGAAAGTATACACTACTGCATATCAAATCGAAGGTCTCGACGATAGGAATTCGCCGCCGCCAGAATCTCCCCGATCGGAGTTCAAACGCGCCGGTACGCACCATCGAAAGAGTGCTGCCAAAAAACCGAATTGACTCACCGAGTTGAGCCGAGTTGGAGCCAAGTTGACCAAGCCGTAAGCCTGTTGATCGAACCGTCCAAGCCGAGCTGACTGATCCATCAAAGTCGTTGACCATTGACCATGTTAGGGTTGACTTTGACGTCGACTGAAAACTGAAAATTTGACCAAGTACCTCCCAAGGTCTTTCGGCGTTCCGGATTTATCCGCGCAATCGGATTTTGCAAATTCTCATTATATTGAGAGATATGGAAAATGGTATGACACCATTTCAAGTCCCGACACTCAACAACAACAACTACGACAATTGGAGTATCAAAATGAAGGTACTTCTTGGATCACAAAATATATGGGATATCATAGAGAAAGGCTACAACGAGCATGCGGATGATGCTACCTTTGTTGCTCTTACACCATATGAAAAGACAACTTTGAAGGATTTAAGAAAGAGAGATAAGAAGACTCTCTACCTCATCTACCAAGCATTAGATGATGATGGCTTTGAAAAGATTTCGAGTGCAAGCTCTGCCAAGGAAGCATGGGAGAAGCTACAAATCTCTTACAAAGGATCCGAGCAAGTGAAGAAGGTTCGTCTCCAAACATTAAGAGGTGAATTCGAATCCTTACACATGAAAGTATCTGAGTCTATTTCGGATTATTTCTCAAGAGTAGTAGCTGTTTCTAATCAATTAAAAAAAATGGTGAAAAGTTAGAAGATGTGATGATAATAGAGAAGATACTTCGTTCATTGGATCCCAAATTTGAACACATTGTTGTGATGATTGAAGAAACTAAAGACTTGAAATAAATGACGATCGAGCAACTCCAAGGATCATTACAAGCATACGAAGAGAAGCATAAGAAGAAGCAAGGGTTTACTGAGCAACTCCTCAAGCTGCAACTCAAGGATATACATGAAAGCCAAGGCAATGATAGAAACCAATGTGGCCAAGGCCGAGGCAGAGGTAGAGACCATGGACGAGGCGGAAGTCGCGGTCGTGGACGAGGTTAGAATTACAACAACAACAATTCCAACAACAACTATGAGAAATGAGAAAGCTCAACACGAGGTCGTGGAAGAATCAATCCGAACTCAATGTATGACAAATCTCAAGTTCGATACTATAATTGTCAGAAGTTTGGGCATTATGCTTCATAATGTAGAGCTCCCAATAACAAAATTGAGGAGAAGGCTAACTACATGAAGGAGAAGACAGATAGCAAAAAAACTATTCTTCTAGCACGAAAGGAAACTGATGGTGGCCAAGCAAATTCCTGGTACCTTGACAGTGGTGCAAGCTATCGCATGTGTGGAAAGAAAGACATGTTCGTGGAGCTAGATGAGTCAGTAAGTGGAAATATTTCGTTTGGAGATAATTTCACAATAGCAGTGAAAGGGAAAGGTAACATCCTTATCAGTTTGAAATATGGTAGACATCAGTTTTTTTCCAATGACTATTATGTGCCCAATATGAAAAGTAACATCTTGAGTTTAGGACAACTTTTAGAGAAAGGTTATAATATTCATATGAAGGATTATAATATTTTTATAAAAGATGATAAGAATAACTTCATTGCTAAAGTGCCAATGTCAAAGAATATAATGTTCCTGATCAACATACAAAACGATCTTGCAAAGTGCATGAAAGTTTGCCACCGAGATACATCATGGCTTTGGCATCTTCGATTTGGGCATATCAATTTTGGAGGTCTAGAGCTGCTATCTAAGAAGGAGATGGTGAAGGGACTACCTCTCATCAACCATCCTGACCAGCTTAGTGAAGGGTGTCTAGTCGGAGATAAATTCAGGAAAAGCTTTCCAAAAGAGTCAGAGTCAAGAGTCAAGAGTCAAGAAGTCACTCGAGCTAATCCATACTGACGTGTGTGGTCCGATCAAGCCTAGCTCTCTCGATAACAGTAACTATTTTCTTCTCTTCATTGATGATTTTTCAAGAAAAACCTGGGTATATTTCTTGAAATAGAAGTCAGAAGTTTTCGAAATTTTCAAGAAGTTCAAAGCTACAGTGGAGAGAGAAAGCGATAGAAAGATCAAAGCCATGAGATCCGACCGAGGTGGAGAATTTACTTCTAGGGAGTTTCAAGAGTTCTGCGAAGCAAATGTAATTCGTCGACCAATGACAGTTCCTAGATCCCCCAGGAAAATAGCGTGGCAGAAAGAAAGAAAGAACAATCCTCGACATGGCACGAAGCATGCTCAAAAGCAAGAAACTTCCCAAGGAGTTTTGGGCCGAAGCAGTAGCGTGTGTAGTCTACTTGTCAAATCGATCTCTAACAAGAAGTGTATGGGGAAAGACACCGCAAGAGGTGTGGAGTGGAAGAAAGCGTGGCATTTCCCACCTGAGAACCTTTGGAAGTATAGCTCATGTTCATGTACCAAACGAGAGAAGAACGAAGCTTGATGATAAAAATGAGAGCTTTATCTTCATCGGCTATAATGCTAATTCGAAGGGCTACAAGTTGTACAATCCAGACAATAAAAAAATTGTGATTAGTCGAGATGTGGTATTCAACGAAGAAGGAGAATGAGATTTTAATTCTCATGCAGATGACTTCAATTTCTTTCCTCGGTATGAAGAAGATGAGCAGATAATGATGGAGCAACTAGGTGAATCTTAACAAGAGCTTGAAACTCCACCCACTCTACCAACATCAACCACTCAAGGAGACTCATCACATTTGTCATCGTCAAGTGGGAGTCAAAGTGAAAGAGTTGTGCAACGTACAAGAAGCCTTAGAGATCTCTTTGAGGAAACTGAACGACAAGATAATCTTACATTATTTAACTATTTATCGATTGTGAACCAGTGAGCTTTCAAGAAGCAGTACAAGAAAAGAAGTAGAGAGATGCTATGGACGAAGAAATCAGGGCCATCTAGAAGAATGACACATGGGAACTTACCTCACTTCCCAAGGGACATAAGGAGATAAGTGTCAAATGGGTGTACAAAACAAAGCAAAATGCTAAAGGAGAGATTGAAAGGCACAAGGCGAGGCTAGTTGCTAAAGGCTATAGTCAAAAGGCTGGAATTGACTATGATGAGGTATTTGCTCATGTTGCTCGATTGGAGACTATTAGACTAATCACTTCTTTGGCAGCTCAAAACAAGTGGAAGATACAACAAATGGATGTAAAGTATGCCTTCCTAAATGGAGTTCTTGAATAGGAAGTCTACATTTCAGCAACCATCAGGCTACAAAGTCAAAGGCCATGAAGACAAGATGTTCAAGTTGAAGAAGGCTCTTTACGGGCTAAAACAAGCACCAAGGGCATGGAATAGCCGAATCGACAAGTACTTCCAAGAAAATGGCTTCAACAAATGTCCCTACAAGCACACTCTATATATCAAGATCAAAGATGGAGATATTTTGATCGTGTGCCTCTACGTGGATGATTTGATCTTCACCGGAAGCAACCTAAGCATGTTCAATGAATTCAAGGAAGTAATGATGAAAGAATTCTAGATGACAGACATGGGGCTCATGGCGTACTATCTTGGCATTGAAGTTAAGCAACAAAATGATGGAATTTTCATTTCACAGGAAAGTTATGCAAAGGAGATCCTGAAGAAGTTCAAGATGGAGAACTGTAAGCCGATAAGCACACCGACGGAATACGGAATCAAGATGTTCAAACATGAAGAAGGCAAAAGTGTAGATCCAACATTCTTCACGAGGCCCGGTATTCTTCACGCAATTGGATTGGTTAGTCGCTATATGGAATCTCCAATAACCACCCATTTTAAAGCCGCAAAGAGAATTCTTCGCTATCTGAAAGGTAAATGACTTTGGCTCGTTCTATTCAGTTTCTAATTATTACAAGCTTGTTGGATATATCGATAGTGATTGTGGTAGAGACATAGATAATCGAAGGAGCACTACTGGATTCGTATTTTTCATGGGAGATACTGCTTTCACATGGAGGTCAAAGAAACAATCGATTGTCCTATTGTCCACTTGTGAAGCGGAATATGTTGCTGCTACCTCATGCGTTTGTTATGCAATTTGGCTTAGAAATCTATTGAAGGAGATAGGCTTGATACAAGAAAAGCCTACCAAGGTTTGTGTCGACAACAAGTCAGTCATTGCCTTAGCAAAGAATCCAGTATTCCATGATCGAAGGAATCACATCGATATTTGCTACCACTATATAAAGGAGTGTGTTTCAAGAAAGGATGTGCAAGTTGAATATGTGAAGTCACAAGATCAAGTTGTCGATATTTTTACCAAGCCACTGACAAACGAAGACTTTATAAGATTAAAGAACTTACTGGGAGTCACAAGATCAAGTTTAAAGGGGGGTGTTGGATCATAAACTTTGATCCATTATGAGATCACAAACCCAACTATCAAATCGAAACGAGAAAGGGAGGAGAGACGGCAGTCGGCCCACTACTCCCTCTTCATTACCGTCGGTCTAGCCATCGAATCGGACTGGACCACCCTAAATTTAGCCACATACTTCATCGGTCAACTACCAAACCGGAATAGGCCCATCCGATTAAGGGAGCCCATTGCTCCCTCATCCTCGGTCTCGGCCCAGTCTATGTCCCGACATCCCTTGGCCCAAATGAGGGAGCCCACTGCTCCCTCCACCACTTCACCAACCTGGACAACAAGCCCATTGCTTTAAGCCCACCCAGTCGGTCCCTCTCGGCCTAATGACATTCCCGAAAATGCACAAACCCAGCCCTTCCTCTCGGCCCTACCTCGGTCCATTGAAACTTGTGCCATGTACGGGATTTTTAGGCCCAAGCGTCATTTTAATCTAACATCCTCGGTCCAACCATCACCGATTCTGAAAAATCTAAAAGTTGTCATATCATACCCAAATTGGAAAGCTGCCATGTTAGATAAAATTGATGCTTTTATTAAAAATAAGACGTGGGAGTTGGTGCCCCGTACTTCAAATATGAACATAATACGCTCTACGTGGATTTTTTGTCATAAAAAGAAATCTGATGGTTCCTTTGAATGACACAAAGCTAGTCTTAGTGGTGATGACAGGTCTCAGCAGGTTGGAGTAGATTGTGATGAAACTTTAGCCCAGTGGTTAAACCAGCAACCATCCGGACAGTACTCAGCTTGGCTCTATCAAAATTGTGGTTCATTCACCAGTTGGATGTTAAGAATGCTTTTCTACATGGTCACCTACAGGAAATAGTTTACATGCACCAACCGTTGGGGTTCCGAGATTCTATTAATCCTAATTATGTTTGTTTGTTGAAGATAGCATTATATGGTCTAAAACAGCCCCCCCCCCCCGAGCATAGTATAACAGGTTTGCTGGATTTTTTTCTACAATGGGATTCTCACATAGCAAATTCGATCAGTCGTTGTTCATTTATCAGAAAGGGAATAACATGGCATACCTTCTCTATGTGGATTACATCATCCGCACAACGTCATCTGTCTCTCTTCGCCAGTCCATAATTTCCCTACTTGCATCTGAATTTGCAATGAAGGATTTGGGTTATTTGAACTATTTTTTGGGTGTTGTTGTAACTCAACATGCATGTGGTCTATTTCTTTCCCAAAGAAAATATATTGAGGAAATAATTGATAGAGCCGACATGTCTTCATGTAAACCGTCACCAACATCGATAGATACCAAGGCTAAGTTGAGTAACTCCTCAGTGTCTCCTACGGTGATCCGACACATTACCGCAGTTTAACAGGGGCATTGTAGTAAATCACATTTACGAGATCGGATATCTCATATGTAGTTCAACAAGTATGTTTACATATGCATGACCCGAAGGAGGAACATATGGGGGCTCTCAAACGAATACTACGGTATATTCAGGGTACTCTTGATTTTGGCTTACATATGTACAAGTCGACTATCTCCGATCTCACGTTATATATTGATGTTGATTGGAGTGGATGCCCGGATACCAGACGCTCCACCTCTGATTATTGTGTGATATACCTGTCAGGGAACCCAGTACAACATCAACGCACTAAACATATCGAGATGGATATCTTATTTGTCCGGAAAAAGGTTGACTGTGGTCAAGTCCGTGTTCTCCATGTCCCGACTCGCTATTAGATTGCTGATATATTCATAAAAGGTCTTCCGTGGATACTCTTTAATGATTTCAGGGACAGTCTCAGTGTACGGGAACCTCCCGCTAAGACTGCAGGGGAATGATAGATTTGATTATTTCCATAATCAATGTAATAATTTATATTTATTAGTAAATATTCTTAGTATTGTAGTAGTATATTTCTACCATAATTGTTGCCTTAATTATGGATTGTAAACTTATATATATTATGACATTATGGAATGAAATGATTACGAAAAATATTTCCTTCACAATGCATATTAAAAATACACTTCCTACTAAAGATAAGAAATACACCACACACCGTAGACACAAATTTGTGCAAAATAAGTCAATCTTCCTACGACAACAATATTGATACCCATACCTGCCAAAGCTATACTCATACCTGCCCCAACTGGGACGGGTGCGGTGCGGAATCCGCAAAATTGTACCCACCTGCCATCCCTAAACCAACTATAATTTCATGCTATTGACGGATCTTTCATACATATCCTTTATGGAATTTATATATTTGATTGATATGCATTTTAGTCATATGCTTTCACCAAGTCAATAAATATCATGGGTAGATCTTTTCCCTTTGCAATAGATTTTCATGAATCTTCTTAGCAATAATATAGCCTCTGTTGTAAATTTATCGGGCATAAATTCAAGTTGGTTCTCTTTTACTCTTGTTGCGTTCTCAAATCTACACTATCACTTTTTCGTAGAGTTTCATTGTTTAACTCATGAGTTTAATCCTGATAGATCACACAACTTTAAATATCTCTTTCTTTCTTATAAATCGGAATCAGGGTACTTTTCCTCCACTCATCAGACATCCTACCACATCTTAGTATAACATTGAATACTCTGTGAACCATTCTACCGATCTCTCCAAGACACTTCCAATATTATTTATACCACAAAATTTTCTAATTCTCATATTTTTCATGACATCATTTATCTATGTCGTCGTAATTTTTAAAGTGTAGCTAAAGTTTCTATAGTTCCTAGACGTGTGACGATCTAAAATATTGTTATCTTAATTAGAATTGAACAATTAATCAAACCAGTCTTTCCTTCTCTTCTGATTCGCTATCTCTTGTCAACATTTATTGAGAATCTGAAGAAAAAAATCTACTATGAACTTTAAAATTCTCTATACAAAAATTGTATAAATTTAAAACACATACCTTAAGGCAGTTCATATTGAATTATTGGGACAAGAGACACCTTGAGAAAATATTGTTTTGTGGCATGCAACATTATATTTTATGAACTACATGTGGATCCACCTTATATTGGAGTTGGTTTGTCTTTGGTATAAAGGAAAATATTTGTCAAAATAATCCATCTTATGATATTTGGTTGCCAAAAAATATTTTTAATAAAAAATGGCATTTTCTTTTACTTATGGAGAAAAATCATTTTCCTTTGACTTATAATTCAAATATTGCGCTAACTAGCACTTAAATATTATTGTCAAAAATTTTAATATTCAAGAATTTCATGAAAACATTACTCCATCTTATTTGTTTATATTGTCATTCAATCTTTAATAAATATTTCTCTGAAAAAATATCTTCTATTATCTAACCAAACATCAAAAACAATTTTACCTAAAAAAAAAATCAAAAGAATAATTACTTTAAAAAAAATCCATCCCACCAAACACAATAACGTCAAGATTCATATATTCAATTTTCAAAATCCACTCCATGTTACCTTACCAGTTGCCAGTCAAATCAAACGGAGATAACATTATATTGCTACAAAGGTTGTGGTCACTTTCTCAATTTAAGAAAAATCTGTACTTTTTTCTTTCTCCTGAAAATGTGAACTCCATAAATTATCTTTTTCGCCACTCTCACTATCACAATCTCATCATATCATAGCCCAATAAATTCTTTTGAAACTATTTTCTCCATTTTTTTTGTAATTTCTTCTAAAATTTTATATTCTGGCTGTTAGTTGTCACCAAGTATCTCTTTCTTTCACAATCATCAAGGGCAATCATGCCTTACTTTGATTATGACGAAACCTCTGCATCCAAACAAAATAACCTAATAATAATGATATTGGAATTTTGTTAAAGTAAGATAAATAAAATAAATGGAAAACACCTGAACAAGAACACAAAAACTTGAATACCACCAACACTAGTTTAGTGGGCCCTTTTGTGGGCCTAAAAACAATCAACCCACGTTTGAAACAGTGGGCCGACACCCATCGAAACAATAAAAGGGTCGCATGCGCTGCTGGATAATTGTTCTTGTGACAGATAAAGACACAACATAACACTTCTTCTATTCCAATTTGGACAAGAAAAGTTGGTATTCCAATCTATTTATTTAGACTGTCACGAAAATCATAACAAGTGGAGTATTAAAGTTTGAAATAGTTACTCTCATTTCTTATCCGAAAAGATATGAGGTGTGAAAAGAATGATTAAATGAAACAAAATTGACTGAATGGTAGAGTCGTGAAAATGATTGTTTCTTCCCATATTTAAACTTTAACTCTATGAAAGAATATGTCACTACTTAAACACGTTATTTGTTACATCTTGCTGATGTTACAGATACAGAAATAGATTTTCATGAATTGGTTGAGACCCTATTCAATTCGAGGGTTTAGAGACACATTTTTTTAGGTATAATTAATTAATACTCATAAAAGAACCTATGTTAGTGAAGGGCTAGGGAAACACATGCCTAGATAACTATATGCATATCTGGTAAAAATTCTTAAAGTTCCAATTCAATATATCTTTATTATATAGTTAGTCTTTCTTATTGTTTCATCTTAATTTTCTTTTTATAAATTAGTCCTAAAATGATTTTAACAAAACATAATTTGCCTTACAAAAAGGTCGGTACTGTATCATGGAGTCCAACTACATTAACAAGATTAAAGCGAACTTAAACATTATTTAATATTTTGAATTCGAATTATTATTAGTATTGGCATGGTATACTTTGATGTAGTTTATAATATATAATTTTCTTGGTTCTGGATATTTTAATCTGAAACTAAATAGTGGGTGAACATTCAAATTGACAGAGAATATATTTATATTCTCCATTGTTATACAAGGTATATATACCCGTGATATACACTTGATATACAGAGGTGTATATCACAGGAATACCTTTCAGGCCCAACAATCAGCAGTGGCGGCCCACTGGCCCAGTAACGCCAGTTCCAGCAGCTACGGCCCACAGCCAAGTTCTGGGATTCTTGGGCCCCGGCCTCCACAAGCCCACCACGCAGCAGGCCCCACTCCCACCGACATTGAGCAGCCATGCACACACTTGGGTTGACGCAACCGGATCCAAATTGGTACATGGACACCGACGCAACGACACACATGACCTCCGATCAAGGTACTCTCTCGTCTTATTCCAATTTGAGCAACTCTCGTGGTATAATTGTCGGAAATGATAACTCTATTCCAATTAAGGGTTATGGTCATAAAACGTTGTCTCCCCCCAATCCACCCCTTATCTTGAAAAATACTTTACATGTCTCCAAATTGATTAAAAACTTGGTGTCTGTCCGCAAGTTCACCACTGACAATTCTGTTTCTGTTGAATTTGATCCTTTTGGTTTTTTCTGTGAAGGATTTCAAGACGAGGAGTCCTCTCGTGAGGTGTGATAGTAGGGGAGATCTATATCCTATCACACCCGGTTTCAGTCCATCGAGTCAAGCCTTGCCTTCAGCTTTTGCAGCCATTTCTCCTTCCTTGTGGCATGCTCGCCTTGGTCATCCGGGATCTTCTATTTTATCAGTTTTAGATTAAAAAATAGCTTTATTTCTTGTAAGGGTACGAGTCGTACTCAAATTTGTCAATCTTGTTCATTAGGAAAAATTGTTAAGTTGTCATTTGTAGACTCAAATTCTCATACTTCAATGCCATTTGATATTATTCATAGTGATCTATAGACGTCTCATGTTCTAAGTTCGTTAGGTCATCGATATTATGTTCTTTTTTTGGATGATTATTCTAAATTTTTGTGGACGTTTCCAATTGCCAATAAATCTCAAATATTTTCTATCTTCATAAAATTTTGAGCATTCATTAGAACACAATTCGAAAGAGAAATAAAAAATATTCAGTGTGATAATGGAAAAGAGTATGGCAATAGGGTGTTTCGGGAGTTCTGTGTTAATAATGTGATCAATTTTCATTTTTCGTGCCCTCATACATATTCTCAAAATGGGCCGAACGCAAAATTCGTTTCATAAATAACATTGTCTGCACCCTCTTACTTCATGCTTCCGTACCCCCATATTTTTGGCATCATGCTCTGCAAATGACAACTTATCTCCTAAACATAATTCCTTCCAAATGTCTGACATATTCTTCCCCCCTCCAAATCTTATATAATAAGAATCATTCTTATTCTCATCTTCGGATTTTTGGGTGTTTGTGTTATCCGTTATTCCCATCCACCACAATTAACAAACTTCAGGCCCGGTCTACTCCGTGTGTGTTTTTGGGTTATCCGTCTAATCATCGTGGTTACAAATGCTTTGATTTATCCTCCAAGAAAATCATAATTAATCGTCATGTAATTTATGATGAAACCCAATTTCCATTTACTAAAGTTCATACTCCCGAGCCTAGTTCGTATAATTTTTTGGATGATGGTATATCCCCGTATTTTACTCACCATTTTTCGGACGTATCCCGCACCCAAAATTCTCCAGCGGGCCCACTGCCCGGTGGCCCAACTGTCCTGTCCCATTTTCCGATTCTTTGGATCGGTCCCAAGCACTGGGCTACCCACCCACCTGAACCGGTCCATGGTCGCTTCAGATTGCCAATTTGGGCCAGCAGGCCCACTGCCTGCTGGCCAGTCCGTCCCGAGCCCAGCGAATTCCCAAAATTCACTCAATTCTTCCTCGAGTCATAGACCAGTCACTCGTAGTCAGTGGAGTATTTTTACACCTAAAAGACATTTTAATTTACATTCTAATGTCTCTAAATCCCCCTTGCCCCGTAATTCTGTGTCCGCCTTAAACGACCCGAATTGGAAAATTGCTATAACTGATGAATATAATGCTCTTATTGATAATAAGACGTGGGAGTTGGTGCCCCGTCCATCTGGTATTAATATTATCAGGTCTATGTGGATTTTTGCTCATAAGGAGAATTCAGATGGGTCATTTGCTCGACATAAGGCGCGACTTCTGGGTGATGGTAAGACTCAGCAGGTTGGGATAGATTGTGGTGAGACGTTTAGTCCGGTGGTCAAACCGGCTACTATTCGCATTGTGCTTAGCTTGGCTCTCTCAAAAGCATGGCATATTCATCAGTTGGATGTCAAGAATGCTTTCCTACATGGTGATCTCAAGGAAACAATCTATATGCATCAGCCGTTGGGATTCAGGGATCCCAAACGTCCTCATCATGTCTATTTATTGAAGAAGTCCTTATATAGGCTTAAGCAGTCTCCACGGGCCTGGTATACGAGGTTTGCTAACTTTGTTTCGACTATTGGGTTCACTCACAGCAGGTCAGATAATTCCTTGTTCATCTACCGTCGTGGTTCGTCATTGGCCTACATTTTATTGTATGTGGATGATATCATTTTGACTGCCTCTTCCGATGCCCTACGCCAGTCTATCATAGCCATGCTCAGCTCTGAGTTTGCTATGAAAGACTTAGGGCCCTTGAGTTATTTTTTGGGGATTGCCGTCAAGCGTTATTCAGATGGTTTGTTTTTGTCTCAAAGAAAGTATGCGGCTGAGATCATCGAGAGGGTTGGGATGTCATCCTGTAAGTCCACTACCACTCCAGTTGATATAAAGCCCAAACTTAGTGCAGAGGCCGGCGCACCATACGAGGACCCGACCCGCTATCGCAGTCTTGCAGGGGCCCTTCAGTAACTTACTTTTACAAGACCGGATATTACATATGCCATCCAGCAGGTGTGTTTATTCATGCATGATCCCCGAATTGAGCACGTGAATGCAATCAAACACATCATTAGGTATATTCAGGGTACACTGGACTATGGTTTGCATTTATATCCGTCCTCTCCATCCACACTTGTCTCATACACAGATTATGTAAACTAGATATTCTCATACAATTAGGTTGGTAATTCTAAATACCTATATATATATATATATATATATATTGCATTAATGAAAAAATTCAAAATGAAAAGAATTACACAATTCTATCGGAACAAGAAGATCATGCATGTGCATGGTATCTTTTATTACTAAAAAATTTAAGAGTTGAGACAATAGAGTTTGCTGGTCTTCTTCCTCAAGTATTGACTTGAAAATATGAAGTCTTCTTCTTGGCGGCCAAGGCATAGAATATAGTCTCCTCGTAAAATATGCACAGTACACCTCTCTTATTGACCTTTTATTTTTCTTAAGAGTATATATGAGTATTGAATTATAAGTCATACATAGGCACATACGTTTAGGTACTTTTTTATTAGATAAATAATAGAGTTTTCATGTTTCCATGCGAGGGAACTTTCTTGGATCATAGTCTTTCCCTAATGTCGAATAGATGTCCCATGTGAAGCTTGTAACATATGACTTTCCTTTCTTTTTCATTTTTTTCTTTTTCTTAAAAGCAAGTAGTAAGTATATTTATTGGCATATGGAATATTTATAGGTATAATTGTGCAAATCATCGGCGTGGTAATCTTCTTCATCTTTAATTGAAAATTTCAAATTTGAACTTTGAAAATAAAATTACCTTTAATATAGAGAGACTTTTGCTCATAAAATAGGATTTCGTGGCGCAAATTCAAATTAATCAAATTCTAATATGAATATTGAATACTAAACCAAAAACAAAAACCGAAAAAAAAAATACACAATGGTTGAAGACGAATTTGTCTATATTTTACACTGCTTGATGATACACGAACCTTCTCTTACAATTACTTTAATGAGTTGGGTGTATATGCTTTTTCCTTGATTCTAGATTTCACTTGATAATTGTAGTACTTCGATTCTTCTCTCCATCTGTAATTAACACATCATGTGATGAAAAAGATACCGCACCAATAATCCTATCAATGAACATAGACTTATTAATTGTAATTTATTACTTTTGGATTGAGCGGTAGTTTCTTGACTAACCTATAGTATAGATTAAAAATGGGGTCAACTACTTTAGAATTGAGCTCTATATCCTGCACTAAAAATTTAAAACTAACTACAAATTTCTTCACTATTTATGGTTAAATCATACGTAGATGTGTTGTTAATTTATCGCTAAATAAGATTAGCAACAGATTTTATTATTTAACTATAAAATTTTGTTCGTCATTAATTTTTATTTTTTTTTAGTAATAACGCTGAAGGGGAACCTTTGAATAACTGGTAAAGTTGTTGTCATGTGACCAGGAGGCCATGAGTTCAAGCCGTGAAAACAACCTCTTGCAAAAATGTGAGGTAAGACTACATACAAAAGACCCGATTGGTCCGACCCTTTCCCGGACCCCGCGCATAACGGGAGCTTAATGCATCAGGCTGCCTTTAGTAATAACGCCAACACATTAACATTGTAGGAAATTAATTAGAATATATTTGTTCCCGTCCGAAATGTTTGCCATTTTATCGGCTGACGAAATCGGATGACAAATTGATTCCTTAACTAAGCGATTTGGGCTGGAAGCGGAACTCTAACTTCCAGCAGTGGGTTCCCCAACTACTCCAGAAAGCGTTAGGATGGTGATTGAGTAAACTAAGTGGTAAGAAACATAAATACAACTAGAGTGCAATAAAGGCGATAAAGATAGAATTAGGGATGTCAACGGATCGGATCTGGACCGGATCCTACTAGATACAGATCCAGATCCATTTTTCATACCTGGATCCAGATCCATCGGGTCCATAAAAATCAGATCCAGATCCATCAGATCCACCGGGTCTACGGATCGGATCTGGATCCACATGTAAAAAATTTTGCCTTGCTAAGATATTTTTTTTGAACTGACAAACGATTTTTACTTGGCTAACAGTTTACTGTGTTTCAATTTTGAAATGTTCATATGAGATATTTTGTTCGTTGTCTCGTTTTGATTGTGAGCTATTAATTGAAAATGTTGGACAATGACAATAGTTGTGGAAAATGCTGACTAGTATTTTCACAATGCAAAACTTGCATGTGCTTGAAATCTTCACAAATGAAGTGAATATAATTTTAACTACTTGTCTATGGAGATGTTAGTCATTCACTAATATAACATTGATTTAATTATTGAAGTTACCTCTTTATTTTTTTTGTTTTTGAGTTATCGCGGGGATAAATTAAACTTGTTTTGAGAATTAAACTTGCAAGGATGTGCTTAGCAAATTTAAGAAAATACTTATAAAATTACATTCTAGGTTATGAATATATTTAATAAAAAATGGATCCACGGGTCGGATCTGGACCGGATACGGATCTCAAATACAAGATTCAGATCCGTCAGAAATGGATCCGGGTCCGATCTGGATCCATCAAGCCCAAATTTTGAAGATCCATATCCTATAAAACGAAACTGGATCCACTGCCATCTATAGATAGAATGAAGATATGTAAAAATCAATTTTTTTGATTAATTCTGTGTGGTCTATTCTGTATAAGGAAGTGGAGGGCTATCAACCGATGTAGGCATACCCGAAGAAAGTGGTGGCTCGTTGTTCTTTCTGGGAGGATTCTGTTTAGGGTGTGGACTGGACCCTGGGTTCATTTTCTTACCAGACCTTAGGCGCATACGCCAAGCGTGATCCTGACCTGGAGAATCAAACTTCGCTATGAGATCACATATGGTCCCACTCGGCGTGCCAAATTTGTTCCCGTCTACGAAATCAGATGACAAATTGATTCCTTAACTAAGCGATTTGGGTTGGAAGCGGAACTCTAACTTTCAGCAATGAGTTCCCCAACTACTCCAGAAAGCTTTAGGATGGTGATTGAGTAAACTAAGTGGTAAGAAACATAAATACAGCTAGAGTGCAATAAATGCGATAAAGATAGAATGAAGATATGTAAAAATCAGTTTTTTGATTGATTCTGTGTGTTCTATTCTGTACAAGTGATCCTACATTCATACTACCAGAAATAAGACGTGATCCCTTATGTTAGCCACTAAATTACCCACTAAATTCACTAGCCAACTATGAGGAGGTGGTGTCGATTTTTGCTTCTTGTTTTCCTCTTGCACGACCGACGGCACTTCCTTGTAGCTGTTGATGGTTTGTTTCTGTTTCTTGGGGTCTAGAAGGTGCTTTGACTTGGTCTTTGAGGTGTCCAAATATGTGTGGGTCTCAGTCATTCCTTGGAATTATGATTCGGCCAGGTTACTGAGATAGCCGATGGAGCTTTTCTAGCCGAGGGCTAGGACTAATAGATTCGGCTACGAGTCAATTTGGTTATCGACTTAAAATTTTGTTGTCTGCTCATTTTGAGATTTCCACCTTCGGCTGTCACTTGATTCACTTAAACACTAATTTTTTTTTTGAGGATTAACAATATTCCATTGAAAGAAAAAAATGCACTCGACTGATATAATGCCAGTGTGTAAATCAACTTGGTGAAACATCAAATTATGTGAACTCAATTAAGTGCCTAATCTATTGAATCTCCTCTGATAACATATTCATATGTTCTACGTGGTGGTTTTGTGGCGTCAAATTTATTACTAATATAATCCACCTGCAATACTAACACGCATGTGAGCGAATGTTGATTGGTCCTTCATTTCATGGCAAAACAAAAAATATGAATGAAAAAGCATTTATTGTTTAAACGTTCTCTTCCCAAAAATGTATTTTTTCAAGAGTCAATTATATAAGTTCTGACAACAATTTTCATATACTCTTTTTGCGATTTATGAAAAAGTTTCTATGGTAACTAATTGTAAGATACTACGTAATTATTAAAAAAATATTATTTTTCTATTGAATGTTTTTCTGAAAAATATTTAGTGGCTTTTCCTATCGAATGTTGATGAAAATATTTAAATAATAATGTTTTCATACGAAAGAACTAAAAAGTTTTCTAGCGTTTCACTGGAAACTTATTTTCCATCATGCGTTTTCGCAGTGAGCTAATTCAATAAAAATAAGGTGAAAATATTATATTTTATAGTATAAAGTTTTTACTGAATATCGATAGAATCTATATTTCTAGTAGTGCGTACAATCTTGTATCCTACTCTTTTCTTTTTAATTATTTAATTTTGAATTTACCATGTGAAGTTACATTCATTGGTCCACATTCCATACGAAAAAGAGAAGAAAGGAGAAATAAAAACAAATTTGTTGAAAATTGTCACAAGGGAAGAAGGAAATTGTATACTATAATTTTTTGACCGACATAATTAATAATTTAGAGAATTCAATCAACCGACCAAAAAATTGAATCTTATGTTTGGTTAAGATGTGGCTATACAAGTTGCTTCTTTCTCTTTGCTACATGGCTCCTTCACATTTTTTTTGGTTTCCAAATCAACTAAAGACATGACACGAGTCAAACTCAAGTGTTTTAAGAAAAGAAGGATACCAATAAACACACGTGTGGTGTCGGGCACCAAACCCTACCATCTTTGTGGTCTATTGTCCTCTAAGCGTGTTACACACTTTTCGAATAGTCTAACCTTTAAACTTCGTATCAAATCAAATTAATATAAAATTTTTAAGATAGAAGGAATATTTGTCTTGTCCATTTAAAAATATTATTTAGAAGTCAAATATATTTTATTATGACTTCAAAATATTAATTATACTTACTTATGAATATTACATCAAAATTAATTGGTATAATTCTTGCACTATTGAATTTTTCACAAATATTGAGATAAAATAGTATTTATTTAACGGGATACCTGAGTTTCTTGGTTTTTTGTTGGGTTGAACTCCAACATTACAATTTTAAAAATTTGAAGAAGTCGAAGTTATTGCACTTTGCTTTACAATTTATTAATAATATAAGGACTAATGAATCTATGGGGGGAAATCTAATTACCAATGGTGTACTAACTCTTCACAATCGGCATTTGTTATTAAACTTTGAATCTATTTATTTACTACCTACAGTGTACTTAACATATGGAGGACCTACATATAAAAAAATAAATTCACTAACATGAATTATGGGTTGGTCGAAAATCCTAAGGAGATGTTAATAGGACATTCTATATTCAATGAATTGCATCAATACTGTTCATTTACACTTGAACAAAAACAACAAAAAGAAATATAATTAAATTATTATTGTGTAGTACTCCCTACGTAATAAGTGGTTCTTGTTAGGTCCGGGTATGTTATGGAACAATAAAAACAAACTGAAAATAAACTAACTCGAATGCCAATTCAGTTTTCGAATGTCGGCGATAATGTCATCCGGCACCAGTGATAACACTTTAGTAAAAATATAAAACTTTAAAGAGCAATGCAGCGGAAATTTAAAGAATACAAATGTTTAAAATTTACATAGGTTATATATATTATATAACATATGACGGTCAATGACCGAAAATATTGTATATATTTATTATATACAAAAATTACAAATTTCTTTCTTTACAATTTTACAAGATGAAATGGAAAAAAATTAAATGTTGAAGTCGCAGATGACTTCTGCCTGAAAAATCTACCTAGATAGACATACACAACTTCTCATTATAATTGCTCAATACAAAGCTAATCTAGAATCTAAACTGCAATTGTAATGTTGGACAGAATGTTGTCGACACACTTAGACAACACTTGTGATCTAGTTTTCTGAGATGAATTCTCGAGAGCTCTCTTGATATTTTTGCAATCTGTTTCTGGATATCGATTCACTGCAGTAGCCTCTCTATTTATAGTAGAGAATCTCTGTTGAACAGCTCATCGATCCATTGTGAATGTTGAGGGAAAGGTGGGCAGCTGGTGTGTTTGTTGGAGAAGATCATGGAGCAAAATCCTCTATCTTCTTGGTCTTGTTCCTCACGCATATAAACAACTTTGACTTGTTCTTCCCACGTTTTCATCAACTCGTATTTACCTTGCCAAGTCACTTTTACTTCGTAGTAATATTTTGACAAATATTATTTCATTCCGTGAAGTAAGGCAAAACTATTTTTTTAGAAAATGTTGGTCCGAATGTTGTGACATTTGTTCCAACATTATATACATTCAAATCAGTCCTTAAAAAGATATGTTGGTTAAAATGTCACAACACCAAATCCAACATTAACAGTTCTTTTAGTTGTTCACACCCCCTAAGAAAATGTTCATTCCTAATAAATTATAAGTGTTTTTACTAACTTACCCCTAATCAATATTGTGCACATAATTAAATGTCTACAAAAAGAAAAGGTAATTAATGAATCTTGATTATTTTGAACAAGAGATTTTGAAAGAATATGTCCAAAACATTCTTGGAATTTTAAAGCACCATTTATTTTGGAAAAAATTGAAAAATCTAAAAAAACCACTTATTTGGAACGGAGGGAGTAAAACCAATAAACATGAATTAAAGGGAAAGTGTTAGCCCCTTAATCTTAATAATCATAATGCTAGAAAAGTCTTAAATGCTATGACATGACCTACACGTTTTTTGATAAAAAAGATGTCAAGTATAAGATCTAAAATCATCTTTTTTATTATTCTTGTTTGTAAAGATAAAACTAGACCATATATAGCATTCTAATACTTTCATTTTTTTGTACTGCAAAGCTAGATCCAACGTTTTTCTTCTTAAAAGTATTACATATTTTTTGTTAAAAGCATTTTTTTTCAGCCACGAGCACTGCATGAGGCGTTCATCATTGATTCCCTAGTAAATTTTTGTGGTGAGTGTTGACTACCAAACACTTGCCTATTATCGATTTGAGAATTTATGCTTTCATATATAAGCTTCAATTTTCTTTAGTCTTTCTCCATTCAAATTAGTACTATATTTTTTCACGTATATTCGTAATTCGTTTCCTTTTTTCATACAACTTGATAAATTTCAACAATGAAATCAATTGCACGAAAAGAATCAGCCACGCTATCAGCGCAACAGAATAGACATTTATTTGTTTAACATGAAGAACGCACATAATAGAGAGATAGCTATAATCCCACCATGTGGGGTTTGGAGAATAAAGTGTACGTAAACCTTATCCCTACTTTTTGACGGATAGAGAAGTTGTTTTCTATAGACATCCGATTAAAAAAATGCATTGACTGAGAAGAACAGCAAAGAGGATTGATCCCTCGACCTTAATAATAAAGCAGGTTAAAATTACCTTTGTTATAATAATCATATATTTAAGTGTAAAAGGATGATTTAGGCGAAAGAAGCGGGTTTCTTTTTGTTTACTGATCATTGTTTCCTTATACTTTGTTTAAGATTTCTCTTTGCACCTTTCTGTCTCCAACAAACAAAAAAATTAATAAACCAGTTGTTTGGCATGAATGTTGCCTCTAGCTAGTTTCGAAAATTGAAAATAATGTTAGAAGAAGTAAAAGATCTTAATTAAGGAGTGTGGTCATAAAGTGTTGAAAAGGGTGTATTTAACAATTAAAAGGAGTTAATCACTAAAATTCCTTCAGGTTTTGTAAGTTTAAAAATCTATCTATTCTAATTTATATGATATAGCTTAACTAGACACAAAATTTAAAAATAAAAGATTTTTTTTTAAATTTGTAATTTAAAAGTCATAAATATTTGTATGACTGTAAATTATTTTAATAAGACTTGTTTGGTTGGGAAACAAGTTATCCCGGGATAACTAATTCCGGAATTAGTTATTTCACCCTCAATATGGGATAAAATAAACTACAATTTCGAAATTAGTTATACCAAAATTTTATTCCAACCAAACATGGGATAAGGAGGTACTAAAATTTTATCCTCGGACTATTTTTGTTTATTCATCATACAAAACGATTCCTAAGGATAAAAAGAGAAGTATTAAATTAAATTATTTTTAAATATTGAAATATATTAATTTTTTTGAAATATATTAAAAAAAATGTATCAGGAATAAAAGAGTACTAACATTTTCTATCTAAAAAACTCTGCACGCCCAACTGTCACGCACTCTCTTTGTAATATGTAGAAGTTAGAAAGTAAACCAAAAAAACATTTATGTAACATATTAAATTTAGTTTTTTTAAATTAGATAGGAAGAAGTAATAGAAACCTCAAGTATGTAAATGCAGATAATCATAGGCGGACTCGGGATTTAATGGTCATGATCCTGAATGCTCACCTTAAAATTAACAAAATATATATTATTTTGAGTCGGATTCAAACTCAACTCCTCCATGGCTTAACCTAAAGTCTATCACCTTTTAATCAAAACATTAAAATCTTTTATTATTTTTTAAATGCTATTTAATATTTTATATCAAAATTTTAATATTTTTTTATATATCTACGTAAAATCACAGTTAATAGTACTCGATCACCAAAACTTAACACATAGTTCCGCACCCGCAGATAACATGTGAAAAATTCCAAAATGATGACTGAAAGAATCCGTACTTTCTGGTGTGTGTGGAAAATTATTATGCGAAAGAATAGTCTAGGTGATTCAACACTCCTTCAAAGGTTCTCATTTGAGTATTCCAAGTAAAAAGAATATTTTTTTCTTTCTCCCTTGGAGCTTCGAGAATCTTTGTTTTCACACCATAAATAGTCCCTAATTTACTGCTATATAAAATTGTGGATTCTTTTCCAAATCTAATCGTTTTATCTGTTCAGGCCCACAAGGAAGCTATTAAATTGACTACCAAAGTTTAAACTTGTGTCAATGACATTCCAAAGAAAATGTCCAACAAAATAGATGCTATGAAAGACGCCATGGTTAACACATTGGCCTATTTTCTACGACCTTTTGCCCAGCAGAAATAAGAGCAAGCATAGGCACAGGAAAATGAGCAGGAGCAGGTGGATGAGCAGGAGCCAGAGCAGGTGGATGAGCATGTGCAGGAGCAGGAGTCTTAAACTTGTTATGTGCTAGTTGACTATTTGTTGTGTTTTGTGGATGTTAAATGGACATAAGTCCAGATACAATCTTTGTTTTTTTTGCTTGGTGCTGAGGTATCAACACACTGTATTTTATATAAACTATGCTTCTATGATCTCAATTTTTTTTATTAATGTCAAAGGGGAGAAAAAGCAAGGAAGTCAACTGTTCACGGGAGTAGACTATTCATGGTGAGCAAACTACTCCCAATCGACTAAGTCAACTATTCAGGGGGATTCGACTATTCAGGGAGAGCAAACTACTCCTAGTCGACTGTTGTCATTAGAACATAATAGGAAAGTTGACTATATCTTGAGTATTTATTGTCATCATAAAAAAGGGAGAGATTGTTAGTATCAAGATTTTAATGATGACTTATATTTGTATGCAGGAAATACTCAAAGATGCACAAGACAAAAGTGGACTAACATCAAGCCCATATAGCTGACTATGCAGACAGCATCAAGCCCATCCGCAAGGACCAAGGAAAGCATATATGCATCATTGACATAAATATGCAAATCTGCATATTTATGAAAGCTTGTACCAAGAATCAAATCAAAGGATGACGCAATAAATGTTTAACCATCAGCAAACAACGTCAAATGAGGGTTGAACCAAACCAAAAGAGGACACAATAAATAATTGACCATCAATGAGCTACATCAAAAAAAGGTTGAACCAACATGTCTAGAAGATATTCCAATCAGCGAACAAGATTATCTCAAGCAAGGACAGACATCATAGAATATCAAGCTCTAACCTTATTTTTGGAAATAGGATCACTAATTCCTCTTTCCAAGGATCAATTTTTTTGGGTTGTCATCTCTGCCAAAGGAGTCAAACGATCACATCCCCGTGTTATTTAAGAAGACTCCAAAAATGAAGAACTTCATACTTTTGTCTCAAGCTCTCTGCCTTACTTTTAACAAGCATTGTAAACTTTGAGTGATTTATAGTATATACAAAAAAGTGAGAAGAGATATAGTATAGTTGGTCAAACATTGTATCAAAAAGATTACGAGTGTTTGAGCGTAGACGTAGGAACTTCATTCAAACTATCATTGTACCAAATCAAATTTCAAAAGAGTTGCAGAGAACACTCTTGTAACCCAATGAGACTGCATTAGGATTCACATTGAATCTGAACCAGTATAAAAACACTTAGTGTCATTTACTTTCAGTTATTACTTACTGCACTATATCTGTTAACAGTCAACTAGCATTTTAGAGTAGTCGACTAAGAAATAAAAAATTACAATTCACCTCTCCCCTCTTGCACTTTCATATTGTTCATAGATGAGGGGGAAGTTTGATTTTTAAAGAAAAGTTGGGGAGGATAAATGGTTTTCACCTATTTATTAACATGTCTCTTTACCTTTATTTCTTACTTAATCATTTACTGAGTACGCATAACATCTTTGTCTTCCTATAACTATAGATTATTCGCTTTAAATTTTGTTTTTGCATCTACCATTGTTTCTCAATGGGAAAGAAAATTTCAAAGAACTATTTCATGGAATTGGTGTTGGGATTAAATGATAGATTGAATGGGAAATGGAGGGAGTTCCCTCTTGCTCTATAAAATAATCATTTGTCCCACATCGGTAGTGGAAATAAAAGTGGGAGTTGTCCCACATCGGTAGTGGAAATAAAAGTGGGAGTTGTCCCACATCGGTAGTGGAAAGAAAAGTGGGAGTTGTCCCACATCGGTAGTGGAAAGGAAAGTTCTTCTACTTATAAGTAGAATTACTCCTTCTTGTCAGTAAAAGGGTTGAGGGGGCAAGGGCCCTCGCGTCGTCGTCGCCGCTCGGCTCGGCCCGGCCCGGCCGGCCGGCCGGATTCGGATTCGGTCAAATGATCTGATTGATTGATAATCTTTTTGGACCAAATTTTCTTCAATTTTTAATTATTTAATTAATTATTATTTAATTAAATTAATTAACTTATCCAATCCTACCCGTTAGTGACCCTGACCCGCGACCCGCTTCTGACCCGCGACCCGGTTTCTTTCCCGCATTTAAATTTCCCACCAGTTTTAGTGATTGTTCAGAAGGGTTGCAAACCTTCAGAAACAGTACTTCCATGGCTATAAATTCACTTGATTCTTCAGAATTTTACTTACTAATTTTCTGAACTACAAAATCTTCTTCTTCTTCTGCACGAATAAATTCTGTGTGATATACTACTGTTGAGTGGTTCGCCGCTACCAGAGTTTGGAGTACTACTATTCTGGTAAGATAATCGTTCTATCCTGGGAGGGGATATTCCATCAACCTCGAGTACTGTGAGGGGAATAATTTCCTTAAGGACACACTTTGAACTAAGTGGGCTCGATTATATTCTGAAAATTATTCTTATTTTTGCAACACTGATTCTGTTTATTTTCAGTGTTTATTATTTACTGATTTTTGGAATACAGATTAATAACAATCTTAAGGAAATTATATTTTTTGATTAATCTGTATTTTGTTTTGGAGACTAAAACCTGTGTGGTTTTCTACTCCGTGTGAAATTTCATATTCTGACTTGAAGACATACAAACTTCGTTGGAATATTAAAGTTCATACTTGTACAACGATTTGAAGAACATAGAAACTTCATCGTTGTTGTATTCCGGTTTGGAGATTAAAACTTGTGCAGTTTTCTACTCCATATGAATATTAGTATTCTGACTCGAAGATATAAAAACTTCGTTGGAATACTAAAGCTTCATAATTATACTGCAATTTGAAGAAATAAAGTCTTCATCGTTTAAGTCTGTGATTGAATTGCTATTCTGGTTTTATTAACTAAAACAGTTTGTCAATTTGACAGTGACAAACGAATAATGGCAATTGAGACTGGAACTACCTCTGCAATTACTGCACCAGCGGTTACTCCTACGACTCGTACCATTGTGCCACCGGTTTGAGAAACCTGCGAAGTTCAGGTGACAACTTTAAAGGATGGCTGCAAAGAATGTTCTTTTGGCTTACCACCCTTGGTATGCAAAAGTTCACCAATGAGGACCCTCCCGTGCCTGCCGCCGACATGCCTGACAACCAAAAGTTCATGGTTACTGAGGCTTGGAAACAGGCTGACTTTTTGTGCAAAGGCTACATTTTGAGTGCCTTAGAAGATGACTTGTACAACGTCTACAGTGCAATAGAGACTTCCAAAGAACTATGGAGTGCACTTGAAAAGAAGTACAAAACTGAAGATGCTTGCTTGAAGAAGTTTGTGGTTGCCAAATTCCTAGACTACAAAATGGTGGATGGAAAAACCGTTGGAACCCAAGTTCAAGAGCTTCAACTTATCTTCCATGACCTTATTGCTGAAGGTATGGTAGTAAATGAAGCGTTCCAAGTGGCTGCAATGATTGAGAAGTTGCCGCCCTCATGGAAAGATTTCAAGAATTATCTTAAGCACAAAAGAAAGGAAATGAAGTTGGAAGATCTTGTGATTCGTCTCAAGATCGAAGAAGATAACAAAACCGCTGAGAAGAGGTACCGTAAGACTTCACCAATTGAAGGGGCAAACATCGTTGAAGATGCTGCTCACGAAAAAGAACAAGAAAAGGAAGAGGCCTTACGGAAAGGAGAAGGATTCCAACAAGAAAAAGTTCAAGGGCAACCGCTTTAATTGTGGGAAAGCGGCCACAAAGCCCCAGATTGTCGTCTCTAAAAGAACAAGGGCAAAGGACAAGCCAATATGGTGGAAAAGAATGATGACATGGATGATCTGTGTGCAATGCTATCGGAGTGCAATTTGGTTGGAAACCCAAAGGAGTGGTGGCTTGATTCTGGTGCCACTCGACATGTTTGCGCTACAAAAGAAGCATTTGTAACCTATGCTCGCTGGACCCGAAGAGGTACTGTTTATGGGAAATCCTGCAACAGCCAAGGTTGAAGGATATGGGAAGATACTTCTGAAGATGACTTCCGGCAAGGTCCTGACTCTCAACAATGTTATGCACGTTCCAACAATTCGGAAGAATTTAGTTTCAGCCGGACTACTCGTCAAAAACGGGTTTAAATGTGTGTTGGTTAGTGAGAAAATTGTAATAAGTAAGAATGATTTGTTCATAGGAAAGGGCTACCTCACCGAGGGCCTTTTCAAACTCAATGTAATGGTTGTTGACAGTATTAATAAGAATTCAGCTTCGTCTTACTTATTGGAGTCAAATAATTTATGGCATGTTCGTTTAGGACATGTCAACTACAAAACCTTGCGGAAATTGATTAATTTAGAAGTATTGCCTAAATTCGAGTGTAATAAATCTAAATGTGAAATCTGTGTCGAATCTAAGTTTGTTAAACATCCATATAAGTCTATTGATAGGAATTCAAATCCTTTAGACTTAATTCACACAGATATATGTGATATGAAGTCAATACCATCTCGCGGTGGGAAAAAGTATTTTATAACTTTTATTGATGATTGCACTCGATATTGTTATGTGTATTTGCTTAATAGTAAGGATGAAGCAATTGATGCATTTAAGCAATACAAAAATGAAGTGGAAAATCAATTGAATAAAAAGATAAAAATGATTAGAAGTGATAGGGGAGGAGAGTACGAATCTCCTTTTGCAGAGATATGTTTAGAATATGGAATTATTCATCAAACTACTGCCCCTTACACACCACAATCAAATGGAATTGCGGAAAGGAAAAATCGAACATTAAAGGAAATTATGAATGCCTTACTAATAAGTTCCGGTTTACCGCAAAGCTTGTGGGGGGAAGCTATCCTTACAGCTAACCGAATACTCAACAGGGTGCCCCACAGCAAAACACAATCTATTCCATATGAATTATGGAAAGGAAGAAAACCCAACTTGAAATATTTCAAAGTGTGGGGGTGTTTAGCAAAGGTCCAAGTTCCTTTGCCCAAAAGGGTAAAAATCGGACCAAAAACTGTGGATTGTGTTTTTATTGGTTATGCTACAAACAGCAAAGCTTGTCGGTTTTTGGTTCACAAATCGGACAATCCCGAAATTCATGTAAATACGGTAATTGAATCAGATAATGCTGAATTCTTTGAAAATATTTATCCGTATAAAACTGAACGTGAGTCGTCAAGTGAAAGATCTAAACGACTGCGGGAAGAACCAAAGGAAAATACACCAAGTAAAGCGGATGCAAGGCGTAGCAAACGTCAAAGGACATCTACTTCCTTTGGACCAGATTTTGTGACATTCTTGCTTGAAAATGAGCCTCAAACATTTAAAGCAGCGATGTCTTCTTCTGATTCAAAGATTTTGGAAAGAGGCGTCAATAGTGAGATTGAATCAATTTTGAACAACCATACATGGGAATTGGTTGATCTTCCTCCTGGAAATAAACCTTTAGGATCAAAATGGATTTTTAAAAGGAAAATGAAAGTTGATGGCACTATTGACAAATATAAGGCAAGACTTGTGGTCAAAGGTTATAGACAAAAAGAAGGCCTTGATTACTTTGACACATACTCGCCGGTAACAAGAATAACATCTATTCGGGTGTTAGTAGCATCAAGTGTCAGTATATGGTCTTGAAATCCATCAAATGGATGTCAAGACAGCTTTTCTTAAATGGAGAATTGGAGGAAGAAATTTACATGGAACAACATGAGGGCTTTGTGGTTCCTGGTAAAGAAAGGAAAGTGTGCAAACTTGTTAAGTCACTTTATGGACTTAAACAAACACCCAAACAATGGCATGCGAAATTTGACCAAACAATGTTGGCAAATGGATTTAAGATTAATGAGTGTGACAAATGTGTTTACATTAAAAATACTCCAAATCATGAAGTCATTGTTTGTTTATATGTTGATGACATGTTGATAATGAGTAGAGATATTACCAATATAAATGCTACGGCGTATCTTTGGCTAGCAAATTTGATATGAAAGACTTAGGAGTTCTTGATTTGATCTTAGGCATCAGAATTCATAAAACTCCACAAGGTCTAGCATTATCGCAGTCTCATTATATTGAAAGAGTACTTGACAAGTTTAAGTATTTAAATTTCAATGTTGTAAAAACTCCAATTGATGTAAGTTTTGCACTTCAAAAGAATAAAGGTGAAAGTGACTCACAATTGGACTATGCACGAGTTTTGGGAAGTTTGATGTATATTATGAATTGTACACGACCAGATATAGCATGTGCTATAAGCAAGCTGAGTCGATTCACGAGTAATCCCAATCAAACTCATTGGATGGCAATGAAATGAGTCTTGGGGTATTTAAAACACACCCAAGACTATACTTTGCATTATAACAAATATCCCACCGTGATCGAAGGATATAGTGATGCAAATTGGATCACCGGGTCATTTGAAGTTAAATCCACGAGCGGTTATGTTTTCACAATTGGGGGTGGATCAGTGTCTTGGAAATCATCAAAACAGACATGCATCGCCCGCTCTACAATGGAATCTGAATTTATAGCTTTAGACAAGGCCGGTGAAGAAGCTGAGTGGCTCCGGCATTTCTTAGAAGATATTCCATTCTGGCCCAAACCTTTGGCTCCTATATGTATACATTGTGACAATCAAAGAATAGGTAGAGGCGGGAGCGTAATGTATAACGGAAAATCTCGTCACATACGACGAAGACACAATACCGTTAGACACCTCCTCTCTAGTGGCGTTATCACGATTGACTATGTAAAGTCAAGAGATAACGTGGCGGATCCGCTTACAAAAGGCTTATCTAGAGAGGAGTTAGTAGATCATCAATGGGAATGGGGTTAAGGCCGAGGACAAGTCATCATGGCGGTAACTCCACCTAGCGATCGGAGATCCCAAGAGCTAGGTTCAAGGAGATCAAACAAAGTTGTGGTGACGGTTCAACATTGTCAAATAACTCAACCCATTTTCAGGATGAAGACAATGTTCAGAAATAAGGATAAAACCTTATGGCTTGTTAATGAGTTAATAAAGCATTAAGGTTCTTTAATGATTATCTAAATCTGGCGTGTATGACCAGATAATGTGGATATAGGACCACATGTTTAGAAATCACCTATGTGAGTGTTAAGTGTAAGCCGCTTTAAAGGGAATGACGGTAAAGGCCCATTCTCTACACACTCATGAAACCAGGAGGTGTTCATGGCTGAAACGAACACAACCGTGAGAATCATAAACGGTTGAGGGTTGATTGTGTGACTTATGTTGTCTAGGTATACAACAAAGTTCGACGGTTCAAAGATATCAAATCTACCGATTGATCGAGTATATCCGATATAAGTTCACTACGGAAAGTTCAAAGGGAAACCTACTTATCCAGATGCAGTCAATTCTCGCTTGTATATCACACTTGTCAGCGCATTCCTTTATCTTATAGCCATTCCCCATTCATGTGGGGGATTGTTGGGATTAAATGATAGATTGAATGGGAAATGGAGGGAGTTCCCTCTTGCTCTATAAAATAATCATTTGTCCCACATCGGTAGTGGAAATAAAAGTGGGAGTTGTCCCACATCGGTAGTGGAAAGAAAAGTGGGAGTTGTCCCACATCGGTAGTGGAAAGGAAAGTTCTTCTACTTATAAGTAGAATTACTCCTTCTTGTCAGTAAAAGGGTTGAGGGGGCAAGGACCCCTCGCGCCGTCGTCGTCGCTCGCTCGCTCGGCTCGGCTTCGGCTTCGGCTCGGCTCGGCTCGGCTCGGCTTCGGCTTCGGCTTCGGATTTGGATTTGGATTTGGATTTGGATTTGGATTTGGATTTGGTCAAATGATCTGATTGATTGATAATCTTTTTGGACCAAATTTTCTTTAATTTTTAATTATTTAATTAATTATTATTTAATTAAATTAATTAACTTATCCAATCCTACCCGTTAGTGACCCCGACCGCGACCGGCGGATCCGCTTCGACCGCGACCGGTTTCTTTCCGCATTTAAATTTCCCACCGCTTTTAGTGATTGTTCGGAAGGGTTGCAAACCTTCGTAAGCTTGATACTTCCATGGCTATAAATTCACTTGATTCTTCAGAATTTTACTTACTAATTTTCTGAACTACAAAATCTTCTTCTTCTTCTGCACGAATAAATCCTGTGTGATATACTATTGTTGAGTGGTTCGCCGCTACCAGAGTTTGGAGTACTACTATTCTGGTAAGATAATCGTTCTATCCTGGGAGGGGATATTCCATCAACCTCGAGTATTGTGAGGGGAATAATTTCCTTAAGGACACACTTTGAACTAAGTGGGCTCGATTATATTCTGAAAATTATTCTTATTTTTGCAACACTGATTCTGTTTATTTTCAGTGTTTATTATTTACTGATTTTTGGAATACAGATTAATAACAATTGGGTCCATAAAGGTTATGCGTACGTATATGATCCGGAGATAATAGATTTATATTATTTGGATGTGTATTAGCATATGATATATATGGATCCGTGATGTATTGCCATAAAGTGTATGGTTAAGCCAATAATAAAAGTCCCGGCAATTTCATTTATTGAGCGATCCGCTAGTCTTTCCTTTTTTTATATCTGTCTGGTTTAAAATCAGTTTGGATTCTACTTGTTCTAATATTAATTTACCAGCTACTTTTTTCCATTAATAAATTTTATTTGACATCCATTTCATTATTTCATCCTATCACTTTATATTTTTAATAAAAATTTCAAAAAGTAAATTTGTTTGTAATATAAGGTAATCAACTAGAAATCAAAAGGAGACCTAAATAGTCAATGAACCAATATATACACACGCATCGATCAATCTTATCGAGTGTACAGGCCATTTGACATTCTGATTATGCAAATACCACAAGCAGGAGGCAGTGAGTGAATTAATAATGCATGTCAGGATGTTATTCAGTCAACGATATATTTACATACATGCATGTAGTAACTATGAATACAACAACAACAATATGTCGTAGTAACTATGAATACACATATTATATGACATATAATATATATATTCATCATTTTAAATTATGTGCTTTAGTTTAACTCGGCATAAGTTTTAAAAAATAAAAATAACTTTTAAATTGTGATTTTTTGTTATATAGATATATATATTTATAATTATGTGTTTTAGTTTAACTCGTCATAGAATTTTAAAAAAATAAAGATGGCTTTTGAATTGTGATTTTTCGTTACCTCATTTGAATTAATAAGGCACGGCCGACCCCCATTGCTTGTACTCTTCTTATTGAGGTTCACTTTTATTTATTAACCATTAGGCCATTGCCTTAGGGCCCCCTAATTTGGGGCTCCATTTTTTTCAATGTATATATTTATTATGTATATTATTTTTAATTTTAAATATTTTTTAAAGTACTATTTTGGGGTCCATTTTTTACTATATTTTTAAAAAACAAATTGGTGGTACTAAAAAAGGTATGACAACTTTCATTAATGATTTTTAATCCCTTATTATGCATAGATTATGGTAGATTTTTTTTAATTAAAGGCAATAAGTAGTAATTACTATATAAAAAATATTACTCTTATTGTTAGTGCAATTTAGTCTTACTTTCCTCCTTTCTCTTGGACTCTCATGGATAAAAGAACAACTGTTAGTGCTTTGTATTTTTCTTCTTCAAAAGTTCATCTTTAAATTTCAAGATTAAGTAATCAAGTTTTTAGCATTACATCAACTATATTGGATTTTAATATCACGTTATCTACCTCTTGATCAGGTCTATTGTTCTATCCTTTCATCATTTTTTAATCTGAAATTTGTGATTTTTAATATTATTATTTCATACATATATAGTGACTTTTTAATGATTTATTAGAATTTAATTAGGTCAAATAATCTAATTTTGCAATCAAATAATCCAATTTATGCAATCAAATAATCTAATTTTGCAACTAAAGTACTAGCTCATTTGAATTTCCACAATTTCCTAACTTGTTCTTTTTCACATTACGTATTGATATTACTCCTTATGTTCCATAATTAGTGGTTCTTTTAGCTTGTGCACACCCCTTAAGAAAGTGTTCATTCCTAGAAAATTAGAAGTGATTTTACTAATTTATCTCTAATCAATGTCTAGAAAAAAAATGTAGTTAATTGATTATTTAAATAAGGACAATTTTAGAAGAATCAGCCCAAAATATTTTTAAAATTCTAAAGAATTACTTATGTTTTTTTAAAAAAAGGTAAAAGGGTTAAACAACCACTTATATTGGGCATAACTACAACTTACAAGTAGTTGAATAAAGTAGTACCTCTCCATTCCAATATAAATGAATTTTGGGTACTTTTTTATGGTCCAAAAAGAATAAAATTTTCAAACTCCAGAGGATGTATTAATTAATATTTTTAAAATGACCCTTTCCTTTAATGGATTTTTCAATTGTAATCAAATCCAAACATTTACTTTATTTAGTTTTAAGAAAAGTCTGGGAAGAAGCAAAAGGATAATATTGACAAATTATTCTTTAATTAACTTTCTTAAAAGATATGACACACTTTAATAATTTATTTATTTTGAAATGGAGGAAGTAAATAAAATGGGGTAGCATGTCGCATAAAACCACTAAGCTATTACATTTGGTAATTCCTTCTATATTTGTTTTAGATGTTTTAGAGACCGATAGATTATAAAGTACTCCATGTATTGTAGAAGCAATATATATAATCATGGTGGGAGTTATTTTCTCTCTTATGGGATATGATTTTATAGGTAATATCAATTGCTTTGTTCTTAAACTCTGGTCATTGCACATCCCGTGATTTACTGGTAGTAATATTGAGGAACCGAAATTACTATTTCTAGTAAAGTCTGACGTAAGCCGGAAAGATAGATATCAATATATATATATATATATATATATATATATATATATATCAATACATATTTAACATGTACTCAACATATTACTCTTTTGAAGGTAAAAAAATACTTAAAAGAAATTTAAAACATTCTTGGTAGAGTATGCTCCAAAGGTGAGCACTGAATTGCGGAGAGGATAAACACGTGGTGGTGTATGCCACATCAGACAGATCTGGTGCCGAGGTGGAGTGATCCTAGGTGGCAAGGGGGCTGTTAAGGTGGCGGCTAAAACGGCTGAGAGGGGAAGAGGATGTCCAGTTGCCAATAAGGTTTTGGTGGGACCACGTGTCAAGAGAAGAACTAAAATCCTCCCAAGATATTGAACCCGTGGGGGTTCTCTGTCCACTCCCCAACTTGCCTCCAAAGTTCCAACCCACAAAATAAATCAATACAAAAATACTTTTTGATATACTGCATCTGCTCCAACTCCAATTTAGTACTATATGACATTTTTTTTCAGCCAGTTTAAAAAATAATGGAGAGTAATATCTTTTTATATTTAATAATAATTTAAATTTATATTTATATTTTTTATTTTAATAAAATAATTTCTGATTACACAAGTTTCTATGATTGGTTTTAGATTATAAATTTCAATTTTATTTACTTTTATATTCAGTCAAATAAACTCGTATAAAATGGAACGAAAAGAGTATTATCTATACTAAATCAAATATTTCCTCTATTCAATTTTATGTTGCTGTCTTCTTAGTAGGAGTAGTTCGTTAAAAAAATATTTTTATAGTATTTAAAAATAATTTAGATCAAGATTTTATTTTTATTTTCTTATATTTGATCATCGCCACATTAATTGTATGTATATATCGTATGTTATTTTATCAAAACTATTTTCAATTAAGCATAGTTAGTAAACATATCTTATTTTTATTAGTGAATCTGAATATTAACTTAACATTATGTAATTTTTATATCTCTATGGGACCCAAAAATGGGGTCGGGCATTACCTTGTCCGTTAGTGTCTAGTTACAACTATAAAATAAACCAAACCGTCCCAAATCTTCACACAGCTACCCGCCTCTTCATCTCTTTCTCCTATTCTAATCCCAAATTTATCTTCCCTCTTTCTTTCTAGCATAGCATTGCAAATTTACAAGTAAAGAAAGTCTTCTTGGCTTTGCTTATTTTATTTTGTATCAAACCTTTCCAATATAGTTACTTGAACAAAATTTAGGTAAAATATAAATCTTTTCCTAGTTTCCTCTAATGGGCTTGTGTTACTTTTTAAAGAAAACAAGTGGTGTTTTTTTTTGGATTGAATATGGACTTAAGTTACGTGTTTTTTTTTTTTTGTTTTGTTAGGGGTGACAATGACTCAACAGAATGTTGTAGTATCCGATCTCAAATCGGGTATTAATTTGACAATACCGGTGAAGGTACCAGTATCAAAGCCAGCACCGGCACCGGGCAGTTGCATCACAATTTCAAGAAAGACACTTCTTGAAATCAATGGGAATAAAATCAACTCTTGGGTTGATTCAATGAGAGCTTCCTCTCCTACTCATCACAAGTCCACTCCTCCTCTTTCAGATGACTTGACTTCTTGGATGGTAAGCACAAAAAAAGAAAAAAAAAACTTTCATGCAGTTATAAAATATCATAGTACCCAAAGAATAATGACCACCACATATATGTATGATACTTACCTTATTAGAGATTAGTGAGGTAAAGCGTAGACCCTTACTTATACTTCTCGCTCGTAAGGATTTTAAAAGGACAGCTCAGTGTACTAAGTTCGTAAGTATTTTATTTTTATTATTAATAAAATTAACTGCTAGGCACACTGCCTAATGGCAAAAGTTCATATATTTGGGATTGCATAGTGACGTAATTGATTGTGCCATTGTGAGATAAATGGATGTTTTTTTCTGATAATTGATGAATGAAACAGGTGCAACATCCATCAGCACTAGATATGTTTGAGCAGATAATAAGTGCTTCAAAAGGAAAGCAAATTGTGATGTTTTTAGACTATGACGGCACTCTTTCACCCATTGTTGAGGACCCTGATCAAGCTTTCATGTCTGATGCTGTAAGTAATTTTCATCTTTATCAACTTTACTAGTACATCTTTTTAAAGAAAAATCATCATTTTCATTAATTATTCTATCCCATTTATTTGCATATTATCAGATGAGAGCAACAGTCAGAAAGCTTGCTAGATATTTCCCTACTGCAATAGTGAGTGGGAGGTGCAGAGACAAGGTATACTTTTCTTTGCTGAGTTGTGTCTATGATTTCATTTTTTCCTTTCCATTTTATGAATTGTTATGTATTCCTTGGAATAACTTTTCTGGTGATTGTATTATTTTAGGTATACAGCTTTGTACGATTGGCGGAGTTGTACTATGCTGGAAGCCATGGAATGGATATAAAAGGGCCATCAAAAGGTTCCAAATACAAGAAAGTGAGTTAACATCATCTTCAGTTATACCAGTTCTTATGACTAGCTAGTAATTCTTTGTATTTCATTTTTTCTTTTTAATATTTACCCGCATAGCGGGAGCTTAGTGCACCATACTGTCCTTTATTTATCAAAATTCATGCTTAATTTGCAGGGAGGTCAAGCTGTTCTTTTCCAAGCAGCAATTGAATTTATCCCTATGATTGATGAGGTTTACAAAACACTTCAGGATGCAACAAAGTCTATAAAAGGAGTTAGACTGGAAAATAACAAGTTTTGTGCTTCTGTACATTTCCGTTCTGTTGATGAAAAGGTATAAACCACTCTAAATTTTCTGTTACATAATCATTATTATTATCCATATTATATGGCCCCCCATCACACCAAGCATGCTTAAAATAATATGGTGCATTTTTTACTGTTCCAACTTTAAAATAAAGAAGTAGAAGAGAAAAGATCTGATTTGGGTTGTTGTTGATGTAACAGAAATGGGGTGAACTAGCACAACAAGTAAGGTCAGTGCTTAAAGAATACCCAAAGCTTCGATTAACACAAGGAAGAAAAGTATTCGAGATTCGTCCAACTATTAAATGGGACAAAGGCAAAGCTCTTGAATTCTTGCTTGAATCCCTTGGTTAGTACGGACTATTTCTCTATATTTATTACTCACTCGGTCTCAATTTATATGATACATATTTTTTTTAGTCTGTTTTCAAAAGAATGATATATTCTTATATTAAACATAATTTAATTTGAAACTTTTCATTTTACACGTAATGAAATGATTTATAATTATACAAATATCTATAACTTATTTTAGACCATGAATATCAAAAATCTTCATTTCTTTTTTAAATTTCGTTCATACTAAAACTATATCACATAGAGTGGACGGAGGGAGTACTAGTACTAGTGTTTTTATTTCATTAGTTAGAGACAGAGGTAAATAAATTATTGAAATAAAAAAAAACAATTGTTTTGATCCTAACTTTGATAATGAAACCTCTCTTGAACAGGATATGCTAACTGCACTGATGTCTTTCCTGTATATATTGGTGATGATCGAACCGATGAAGATGCTTTCAAGGTATCCTATGTTCCTCTATATTTTAATGTTTTCTGTTTTGTTGCCTTTTATGTTTACCAGATCTTCTTTGGTCTTTTAACTTTTTATATTCAGTTTTCTTTATTTACTAATCCTACATTAAATCTGGTTTATTTATATAGGTCCTAAGAGAAAGAGATCAAGGTTTTGGCATTCTTGTCTCAAAAATTCCAAAGGACACACATGCATCTTATTCTTTGCAAGAACCATCTGAGGTGAGAATTAGTTGAATTTCAAAATAATCAAATATTACAACATACACACTGTACTTCCCAAGTGGGATCAGGAAAGAATCAAAATATTGGGTTTCTATTATTTTTTTTAAAAAGACGGCAATTTGAGTTGTGCTTTTTACTTATATCTTTTCTTTTTTTTTTGTAATTGATTTCACAGGTTATGGTGTTTCTACGACGCTTGGTAGGGTGGAAAAAGTTGACATTAAAAAGACAGTTTAGAATTCGAAGACAAATTGAGGAGATAAAAGCATCTCTACGGAACTAAGAATTGTCCAAAGTGAATATCGACTTAATGATGCATATATAGTATTTTCCTTTATCAAATATAACAAAAAAGTTTTAAAAGAAAAGGTGGAAAAGATTATCCTTTTTCTCTTTGGCTTTAAGGCCTTGTACGTCTTTGTAACTAGCTCTGTACAAGGGTAAATTGTAAGCTTCCAGTCTTACCTAAATGCATATATTGGAAGTTCTCTCTAGCTCTCTCTGTCTCTACATATGTATATAAATATATTTATAATATGCACATTTATATATGCTAATGTTAAGAGTGTCACATCGGATATGGAATGGGTAATGGTCTCCTTATATGGCTTGGGCAATTCTTCTCCCTACAAGCTAGCTTTTGAGGTTGAATTAGATCCAAAGTCCATTCTTTATAAGTTATCAGAGTCAGACTCATCCCAATTCTTTGTTCACCGATATTGACTTCATATTATATTGTTCACGCTTCTGTTAACGAGACCTGAGCGTGCGGGGGAGTGTTAAGAGTTCCACATCAGATATGGGATGGGTAATTGGTCTTCTTATATGGCTTGGGCAATACTCTTCCCTACAAGCTAGTCTACAAGCTAGTTTTTGAGGTTGAGTTAGGCCCAAAATCCATTATTTACGGCTAACTCATAAAATAAACGAGAACATATGGAGTAGTTTATTTCTTATACATTATTTTATGGCGTAAAACTGGCTTCTCCACATGCTCCTTTAAGGATGGAATTTACTGCAAAAGTTGTCTGCATCGTTGAGTAGAGATTCTAGAGTTGTATCTTTCCCAGTTACTTTTACTGATACCCGAACACTATCATTAAGTTAAAGAATTTTTCAGTTAATACAATTGCTTTAACCAACTTTTGCTAAGCACCACTCTCGAACTTATCTTTGTTTTACCATCCAAAAACGCCCAAAATAAGGGTGGGGGTGGGGGTGACCTCCTCTCTTCTTGTTAGTTGGGAGCGCTTTAACCTCTTACTGATTTTTTTTTGTAGAAGTAGAATACATAAGGGATGGTCTTGTCTAGAATTTTTGGCACATTTAACAAAACCTTTATGTTAAAATTAAGAAAAATATTGGGAGAATTTTTTTTTAAAAGTCCTCATTTTCTTAGTCTAACAAGAAAATTCTATTATAATAAACTATTATAATTACAATTTACTAAATATACTTAGACTAGAATTTTATCATAAATTATTAGAGTTAAATTAGGAAAGAAATCGGGTTTGTGGTCGATGACTTGATGTGGGTGCTGATGTCGGTCTCAATACTCTCCTCAAGTTGGATCATGGGGGTCTCGAATGCCCAACTTGCCAAGCAGATACTCATGTTGTGATTTTCCCAAATCCTATATAAACACGTCGGCCAATTGTTCGTTGGTTGACACATAACTCGGAAGTATTATACCAGTTTGGAATGTGTTCTAAAAATAATGACAGTCAACTTTAATATGTTTAGTCCATTCATGAAATATAGGATTTCGTGCAATATATAATGATGCTTGACTATCACAATACATTTTAACCGGATATTTATGTTCGACACCCAAGCTATGCCGATCTCTTCAACCATTTCAATTCGCAAACCGTCATTACCATTGAACGGTATTCGGCCTCTGTTGACGAGTGAGAGACAATGTGTTGCTTCTTAGTTTTTCATAATACCGGTGAATCTCCAAGGGATATAAATCATCCGGTGAGCGATTTTCGGGTCAATGAACATCCAGCCCAGTCAGCATCACACCACCCATACAACCGGAGATCACAGTTCTTCCTTAACACAATTTGCCCAGGGTTCTTCTTCAAGTATCTTACCACCCCGAGGGCGTCTCTCCAGTGCCCTTCCTTTGGTTGGTGCATGAATTGAAACAAAACATATACACAATAAGATAACTCTGGTGGCGTAAAACTGAGGTATATCAATCTACCGACCAAACGTCGGTATAATTCCGAATCTTCCAAATTAGACTCTTTGGCCAATATCAAATTGTGATTCTGTTCCATGGAAACATTAATTGGTTTTTCTCCCCGTAGCCCAGACACAGAGATTATATCCCAGGTATATTTTCGTTGACACGGGAATAATCTGGTTGGTCTACGCGCAAATTCAACCCCCAGCATATACTTCAGGAGACCCAAATCCTTCATGTGAAAACAATATTGGAGATAGTTTTTGAACCGTGTAATTGCACCATGGTCATTTTCGGAGATAATCAAGTCATCCACATAAACTAAGACGTTAAGTTGTATACTTCCCTGGTCCATCGTGAAGAGATAATATAACCAGAGTATGACTATTTGAACCCATATTTCGTCAAGACACTTGATAATTTGTCAAACTAGCATTGCGGGGCTTGTTTTAACCCATACAAAGATTTTCAAAGTCGACATACTTACCCCAGACCGGACACACAGAATCCTGATGATAATTTCATATAAACTTATTCCGCTAGTGCACCGTTCAAGAAGGCATTATGAACATTCATCTTATGCAACTCCCAATTTTGAGCGGTCGCTACCGCCAAGAAAGTCCGAACAGTCACTACATTCGCCACCGGAGCAAACATTTCATTATAGTCAATACATTCTTGCTGCTTATTAGCGAAGATGATCAACCAAGCTTTATATCGTTCAATTGTGCCGTCCGAGTTGTATTTGATCTTGTACACACATCTACATCCGAGTACTTTCTTATCCGGCGGTAATGTTTTCAATGTCCATGTGCCACTATCCTCTAATGCTTGAACTCTTTGTTGCATGGCTTCCTTTTTCATGGCCTCCGAGAAGAATTTTGGTTCAATTTATGTGATAATTGCTACAAGGAAGATTTGGTGTTGCGAGAAACAATTATCATAATATATATAGTGAGCTAAAGGATAAGGACCATCTGAGGGTTATAGAGGGTTGTAGAGGATCGGGCGAACTCGTGATGGACTTTCTTTCGGTATTTTTCAGTAACGCAGTCACACAATCGAACCGAGTCATGCTTTTGTCGTTTACCCCACCCAATTGTTTATCCGGTGGCTTTTCATTGGCCTGGGTACCTTCCATTGGTATTTCTTTCACATTTTTATTATTCGGACTAGCATCTGTCCGATCTAATTCTAATTGATCCGTAGATTCGATATTCGGTGTCCAAATTTCTTTTATTCGAGCTTTGTTCGTACCTACATTATCGGTCTGTTCTTCTTCGAAATCGTGTTGATTCCTTTCTTCCTTTGTTTCGTCTGAAATCACTTCTATGTTGTCAACCAAATTACCATTTCCTACAGAAAAGGAAACTTAGTCTCATAGAAGTCCACATCTATCGAGACTATTTCTTCATTGTTTTCCAAGTCACATAACCTCCGATTTTTCTGTCCGTAGAGGTATCCCAAGAAGACAACCTACGACTCCGACTCTCAAACTTGTCTCTTGTTCTTCCCTTCGTATGTGTATAGCACAATAACCCTGGCATCCTTAAGTTATCATAATGAGGTGCCTCTCCGTATAAAATTTCATAGGGGTTTTCCTATTCAAAACCGAAAATGGTGTTCTATTGATCAAGTATCCCACAGTCAAAACACATTCTTCCCAGAATCTGATCGGAAGATGACCCTGAAACTTTAATGCTCGCACCACATTAAGAATGTGACTGTGTTTTCTTTCAACTCACGGCCCCCATAAATCACAATGGATCATATCAAAAAAATCAGAAGATATATTATCAATTGAAGGAAAAACACTTATTGTTTGTATTGCCCTTTGGCATACATCACATTCTTTATCTAAACTAAAACTACTTTCTTTAAAACCTACCGCCGTAATAGATTTTGTCACTTTTGCATAAGGATGACATAACTATTTGTGCCAAAGATCGAACCAATCAATTGCCTCCTCCTTCATAGCTCGTATCCGTGGCACATTCCAGAAATAGTAAAGTCCACGTCGTTGCTCATTCGTTCCAAGCAACTTTATTGTGGTGGGGTCCTGTATAGCATACTTAGTTTTATTAAAATTTATATCACAATTCAAATGATCAACAAGTTGTGATACAGAAATTTAATTGCAAGTTAAATCTGGAACATAAAGGACATCCTTCAACCAAATTCTATAATTTCGTGTCCACCAAGCTACTTCCATTTGGAAGCCCAATCAGACACTCGGGAATGTCTCGCTGATCACTCAATTTCTCCGAATTATCTGTCACATGATTGGTAGCTTCGGATTCAATAATTCAGGATGAGTTTTTGGTCTTACCATTCAGATTTATTCCTTGTGAATTCAATATATGAATTACCATTTTTTGGATTTCCTCGCTCAGATTGTGAGGTTTTATTTCGCCCGTGTTCACCCGTCTATCTCCGCCTGTGTATCATTGACATCAACGATGTTAGCTCGGTAGTTGCCTCTTCCGCGATTGGATCCCAAGCCTCTCATCTGCCGTTGTTGTTTTCCTAGTCCTCTTCCTCTGAATTTTTCGTCTCTTTTTTTATTTCCTGATCACCATTCTGGATACCCAATAAGTTAAAAACATCCTTCCAAAATGTGTCCAGACGTCTTGTAATGTGTGCAGAATGCACCATCATTATTTCCTTCACCTTGATCACGATATGAATTTCTTCCTTGTACGACAAAGGACATGGATTCACTCCGTTTCTCCGTTTTTCGTGTGAGTCCTCTCACACGCTCTTCCTGCACTAGCTTTGAATAGACTTTGTTTAATGATGACAACGATTCCTAGGCCAGTATGTTCGATCTCACTGTTCCATACATTTCCTCATCCAATCCCATGAGGAAAAGAAGCACTTTTTCTTCCTCTCTTTTGGGTTTCAAGATCATCCCCATATTGCACGTGCACTTTCCGCACTTGCAAGTCAGAATCTATTCGTAATTTGTCAATTCTTCCCATAGCTTGGTTAGTTTTCCATAATAATCAACTATGGTCCTTCCGTTTTTCTTGCACTCTGCAAGTTCTGCTTTTAGTTGTTGCATCCGAGGTCCGTTGATAATAGCGAACCTCTCCCGGATGCTCGTCCATGATTCTTCTACTTCTTTTTATGCGAGATCGTCGAGCGAAGAGTTGGTTCGGTGGTGTTACGAATCCACAATACCAACAAATATTTTATAGTCCACTAGTCTTCAAGGTTCGATGATTCTTCGTCCGGCTTCTTGATCGTACCATCAACTAAGCCGAATTTTTTTCTAGCTCTTAGGGCCATCCTCATAGATCGAGCCCATTCTTTGTAATTCTCTCCCTTCAACTGGACTTGTGTCACCACAATTATGAGATTATTGTTTGACGTAATGTCATATGGGGAGATTGTTTTTCTTTAAATTTTGGTTTTTTCACCGGCGATTCCTTTATTATTACCGGTTTCTCCGCCCTCCGCCATGATTTAGGATTTTTGTGTTCTTTCAACGTGACTCTGATACCATGTTAAAATTGAGAGGGAACGGAAATTTTGTCCAAAAAAAATTTGGGAGAATTCTTTTTTTTCTTTCATTCATTATAATGACCTCTTTATATAGAGACAAAAGTCATTCTTTTCCTGGTCTAAGAAGGAAACTCTATTCTAATAAACTAATATAATTACAATTTATCAAATATACCTAGACTAAAATTATACCATAAACTATCAGAGTTAAACTAGAAAACAAATTGGGTCCGTGGTCGGTGACTTGATGTCGGTCTCAATACTTTAAATATAATCTATGTTGCCTATTGGGCATTTTAAGAAGTTATAGACAATAAAAATAGTGTAATGTGTTGAATATACAGTAGGCAGAAGTTTCAGTTATATTGACTTATTGTGAATGATTGACAACATATACAATTTGAGCATGAGGCGGAATTTGGTAGCAATTTAGCAGACTCATTGTCTATGATTTATTAAAATATTATTGGCAATTTCTATTTTATAAATAAAATTAATTTATGCCCGCAACTTATATTCAATGGGTAATCGAAGTCAGTATTTATATTTTTTTTAAGCGAGGAAAAAACAACTCCTTATGAAGGTCATTCTAGTAAATTACTCCTCTCATAGGCCTACACAATGCAATTAAATTAATCCTGCCCGTATGTGTACACACTTCACACGAATTTCTTTTCAAGCCATCTTCAACATAGCAAAATAAAAAACAAATTATATACCTAAGACAAGAAGAAATCTGTATTATTTTCCTAATTTCAGAAAAGGATGAACTCACTCTAAAAAAAAAATTAAACCTGTAAATAAATGAATTCTTGCAATATCTACTATATATCGGGGTGAGATAAGATAATCTTTTCTCTTAAAATCATATACCCGTTTAGATCCAGCATGAACTGTATAATATATGGTTGAGTAGTATTTCCCTACAACATAATTTGGTTCTAGTGGTTGCGAGCTTATCAAGGAATAAGGACCAAACTAAAACAAGGTATGAACTGAAGAGTAAAAAGGGATTCCATTCAAACTTTGCGTCTGTTTGGTCCTCCTGGAGGGGCAAAGGTTTGTTTATCACTCACTTATGAAAGACATATATCTTACATATATAAATATACATTTATTATATATTCAAGATTCTGTTTAATAATCCAATTTTGTGTTCTGTTTATAACTAAGGCAATTCCTCATGTGCATGGTCTATAACTAGGTCTAATAAAGTTGTTACAATGTCTATCGATCTTATACATGTTTTGGCCTTTTTCCACCTTACCCCTCAATTAATTTCACAGCATTAATGACACATCATTATCAATGCCTTTACTTGCTGCAAAATGCAAATTAAGCATAGTCTTCTTCAATGTCTTGATTGATTGCAACACTTACTACACACTAGCTTCTCATGAACCGACCATTCAAGCTTTTTGCCTGCAATTAGGCTGGCCAAAGAACGATTTATTGCAACACTATTGCTACATCTTTTTCTTTCTTTCTACTACTCTCTAACTCTTTTCTGGCGGGTCAAGCACGTAAAATATGTCTTTTATTAATGCTAACCACTTGTTTGAATTCTCTAGTTATTTATACACTTATATTAAAACGACTTAGCACTCTAAAATAGGGAAGTGAAAATAACAGCTGGCCTTATATATATATATATATGGTCCTCATTAGCTAGTACTGTACAAAGTTGGCCGAATTAAGGGGAACTTTACTTGTTTGACTTCAATACATAAGCCTTTTTCTTTTTCCTGCAGAAGTAAAGCACCTAGAAGCTAGTATAAATATAAATAGACCAGAATTTCTACTAAAGAATACTCAATATATTTAAAAAGTAATTACACGAAAAAAATTAAGAGAAAGCAACATATAGGGTGTGTTTCGTATATTTTTTCCTATTTTTTCATGTTTGGTTGGTCAAAATGTTTTGAAAAATATTTTCTCTAGGAAAACAAATTTCTAGAAAATGAGGGAAATGACTCTTAGTGGAAGTATGGAAAACAAGTTCCACAAATAACATTTCTTAATATTTTTTTGCATACTTACCAAACACTAGAAAATACGTTTAAAACCCCACTCGTTGGAAAACATTTTCCTTCAAACCAAACACACCAATCAACCTATTTACATATTGTAATTTTTAGACGAAAGTGTGTGACTTGACTCTCCTTGAACAGGTAGCTCCGGCTATGTAGATATCAATGATAAATTTCCTTTTTCCAGTTACAAACTTTACATTTTCACGTAGCATTTCAACGAGCTCAAAAGTCCAAATATAGGGAAGAGAAAATAGTATATATTCTGATGGTCCTCATTCTAGTACAATAGGAAAGCAATAAAATACATTTTATACAGATGTTCAAGTTATGAGTTATGGATGTTGGACAAAATATCGTAGCCTTAATATATGATTGGTCATATAAAGAAACTCAGGTGAATGGATGGACCCATACAAGAACACTTGGAAAAATAAATTATCTATGTATCTGTCCATCTTTAGTCTCTCTCTAAACTATGTGACCCATGCTGAGTCAAAAGGATAGGCAGTGAACATAGATATTTAATTATGAAGTGATGGGGTTTTCTTTTTCTTCCATCAAAGGGTTTTTTGTTTTTAGTTAAAAATCCTTTTATATCATTGATTAAATTGGATATCATGTCAAGTTATCAACCTTTCCAGCTCTATTAGATCTGTGATTGAAGTTAGACTTCACAAAATCCAAATTCGAGATACTCTATATACAGCAACTAAGGAATCACTTTATACATTATCGTTTTCTTCGTGGGAAAATTACTTGCAATTGTACCCCTTGACTAGACCTTAGAACACACAACTACATGACAATTGTCGACATAAAAATTCTCATTTTCCTTATTTAAAGTATTAATTACAAATGGTTTAGTTGATTAATATTTGATGAAATAGGGTAGTTACAAATTGAACCTCTAATTGAACAATTATATGCAATTAATACTTCTATATATTGCATAATTCATTAATTGGGACATACTGTTACTTAATGTAGTAGTGATTGTCTGATGGAAAGAAGGTAACAGGTGAATGGATAAGTCAAAGATTTAGTAAGATAAACAAAAAAAGGGTGATATATCAAATGCCTTAAAACTACAAAAATTACTTCTTTTAGAATGACAACATCTACCTCGAAGTTTATTGATTGCAACATTAATGAGATAGTAAAATATCTAGCTTAACCAATATATGGCCATCAAGATTTGAAGAATCTCCTTGTGTTAGTTACTCCATTGACTAAATAAGGTAATAGGAACCTTGTTGAGATTAGTAGCAATGTATGACGACATAGAGAGTTCATAACAAATGCATGAGATTTCAATTTTTTTTAATTCAGTAAAACCATTCATATAATCGTCTCAAATTTCTACTTGCCTCCTTTTTTTTGCATACCGTAGATCTACAAAACTCCTTTTCCGAAGACAACAAATTAAAAAGAGAGGTCCCCGGGGCATAGCCGGATGACAAAGGAGGAGAACTTAAAATCCAGCTGAAGGCCTGCAGCGTGGGTTCAAATCCTGGTGGGAGCAATTTGCTCTCTTCTGGGGTATGACCTTATAGGTGATATCAGTTGCTCTGTTCTCAAACTCTGGTCATTCAGGCGCATTCCGTGATTTACTGATAGTAGTGCTGAGAGACCATGACTACTATTTTAAGGAATAGTATGACGTAAATCGGGAAGCTGGATATAAAAAAAAAGAGTTCTAATGTTACACTGAACTAAGGCCCTTTCTTTTCTACAAGTAAAAGCTAAAGCAGAGATGGATTGACCCGACACTCGCTAGCTAGCACACAACATGACACATATTTTATGAGTAAATAATTGTCCTATAGTGTGGAGAATTATGTGTAGCCATGTGGATATAGAAAGGTATTTTACAAACCCAAAAAAGTTGTAACCATGTTGTTGAAACAAGAAACATGTTCTAACTAGTCTAGCATCCATAATTCAAGAGAATAATTATATTCCTGCAAAGTACTCAAAGAGTAAAAAAGAGCCAAAGCTAAAGACGAAGAAATATTGGTGAGTTGGGGCTTAAAAATGGAAGCATAGCCATTGCACGCAGACACAAGAAGAAATGTACCCATTGGATATCACGATATATGAAGATTTTACTAGGGTTTATTTTTTTCTTTTTCCAAGGAAATTAAGAGTAACAATAAGTCATGAAGATTTAATTCCTTTTTTCCTTGGTTAGGTTAGTCAAAGGGAAACCCACCACCACACAAGGGGTTGTAGGGAATCTAAATATGGTTGAATGAGGAGTTGGAATCCACTAAAAAGGAAGTAGTCTTTTTTGGGGTTATTTGATGTGAGGGAAACACATGGATTGTAGAATGGGGACACTAACATGCCTCCAAAGTTTTTTGACAACCTCGGTTCTTTCGGACGTGGAAAGATGGAGTCCACTTGATACTTCACTCCCCCCCCCCCCCCCAATCACTAGTATTGACACATTCCTAAGCCTTCAATTATTGGCGAAATAAGGGGGTGAAGGTGGCAGGCTCTAGCTCCAAGCCGCTAGCTACTTCACCATTCTTCATTTTAACTAATTGATCCTCCCACGACATGTGAAAGAAAACTTTGAAGTAACTGTAAAGTTTTCATGAAATTAATTAATAGTACTCACATCAGAATAGGTTGCCTTCATTACAATTTCTTATATCGCGTCGTTACTTATACTTTCATTATTTTACCCTCGTTAACTTGAATCCCGAAGTTATCGGACGATTCTAGTAGAAGTTGAGAAATTAGAACCTTAAAATATGAAAGCGTTGACCGAAAGTTGACTTTTGTGTGAACGAACTTTTTTTGGAATTTAGTCAATTCCGTGAGGTCCGGAGGATCGTTTATGACTTGATGGGATAGTTTCAGTACCCGAGGCCCTCAGGGGTATTTTTAGCTATTGGTTGGGAAACTAGTTTAGCCCATTGAGGGCTGACTCGTAGAATTAGAACTCCATAGCGTGTTTTTACATATGTGTACATATCTGGTTTGTGTTGGAAAGGTCTCGAGTGATTATTGGATTTTGAGTTGAAATTGCATAAGTATGAAACTTTCTGGTTACTGAGGTACTCGCTAGGGCGGGCCTCAGTGTGCCCCAGCGGAAAGGGTCCGCTGCAGAGGATGGTGTTCTGCTGCAGTGAGCTTTTGGGATTTTGTCAAGGGACCGCATGCGCGGGGTGGACTACTGGTGCGGGTCCGCTACAACGGGCCTCAGTCTGCAGCAGCGGACGACGGGTTTTCCAGATTCATTTAAGTGTCATTAAAATCCTACACTTCCTCATTTCGAAAATACACCTTCAAAGCATTATTAGGGTGACTCCAAGCTATTTCAAGTGATTTCTTCCTTTGGTAAGATTTCTTAACCTTGTATTACCTTTATTTAGTTTCTTTCAGTTGATTAAATGGTGGAAACAACCTAGAGTCTAATTAGGGAAGATGAGTTCAACCTAGTTATGGTTGGTTTGATGGTTAAGCTTGAAAGTGAGAATTAATTAGTGGGTTTTATTAATCTAAGCATGTTTATCACTATTTAGTACTTGTTAAGCTTGAATCTTTTATTATTGTTGATAAAATTGAATGTTGGAAACTAGGGTTCATATCCAAAATTGGGGGTTTTGTAGGATAAAATGGGCCTAATGTTGAGTGATTTTAGCAACTTGGTTAGTATGATTAGACTCCTAGAATGTGGAATCTCATAGTTCACTTTTTAAATGACCGTTTTATCCATATAAGCTCATTTCTCCCTTTATTCCTTATTCGGTTTAGATTCTAAGGATTAGTATGATGTTATAAGTATTGTGAATTCCTTGTTCTAACTTAGACTTCGATAATATAAAGTTTTGAGTACAACCGTGATCCGCGGAAGGGCAAGGCACAAGTCTGATTTGTGTGTCCCACTCGGCATTCCAGGTAGGTTATGTATTACCTTCTGGTTAGACTTTGTTTAGCGAAGCATAGGCATAGTTAGATTCTGTTGGAGAAAGCATGTAAGCCTTCAGGTATGAAGTTGATATGGATTGCTTAGGTTGGTTACTGTTGATTGATTATGATTTGTTGCCTATTTATGGTTACTGGACTTGTATGTAATGTCATGTCTCATTTGTGATGTATATGTATTCCACTTATCTTGGCATATTCATGAAAGGAGAAAAGGAGTTGATATGATAATGATATTATGATAAGTGTCCTTGTGTGGCACGATTGGGGATCGATATGCTACACTTGATATTGTCATTGCATTGCATTCATCCTCATTTTCATGATGTATTTATATGACTTGTGATTGGCGTGATGGTGATGAATGGGACGGAAACGTGTATGATTCATATGACATATTATTTGCGTAGCCATCTCTATGTTATGTGATACGAAGTGGGTAGCGAGTTGTTTGGTAGAAGAGTCATTCTAGGCTGTGTGATATGGAATGACAGGTACATAGACGTCGTGGGTCCCCCATGGGTCATGACTGCTGGGACGATGATATATTTCGCCCGGAGCATGTATGTACGAATTCATTATGTGGCCACTACATTGCATTGCATTGCATATTTATTCATTACTCATTCATATATTTGGAACCTGACTTGAGTTCTTATATTTGATGGATTATTCTTGGACTGTGATATTACTTGTACTTGATTGTGAGCATGTCTATCTTTCAACGTCTTTCTCATGCATATGTTATCTAGTTGTTGTCGGCCTATGATATACACCGGTACATAGTGTTTATACTGATACTATCTTGCTGCATTCTTTTGAGTGCAGAGTATGTGATCGAATCCACATCTTCTCCTCGAGGCTGGTCCCGAGGCTACTTGTTGAGTCTTTAGGGTGAGCTTGCTGGATGATCCACTACTCGAAGACTCTTTCCTATCATTGTCTTTACTTATTTTCTTGAGACATTATTCCTATTATGAGATTTTGTATTATTCAGACTTAGAGATTTAGTAGTAGCTCTTGTACGGTTCAGACCGTATTCCTTTGGAGATTGTACTCGTATTCGTATATTTCACATTTTTCATTTATGAGATGAGTTAGACTTTATATTATTCCATTTAATTTATTTTAAATGTTGGTTAGATTGTTGATTAATGGAAGGGTTCTCCTACCAAAGTGGAAAATGACAGGTGTCCTCACGACTTAGTGATTTGGGATCGTGACAGATCGCGAGCCATTTTTTCTTAACTCTGCATGAATACGGAATGCATTCATACATCGGATTGTTCTTTTTGATCCTTTTATTGAAATGTGGGATCTCATCTAAAAGCTAGATTAAGCTATTAGAAAATTTTTGCTTTATGAGTTATGCACGTGAAAAATTATTTTGATAATGAGAAGCGGTGAGACTCGAACTAGCAGGCGGAGGCAGTATACTGGTATCAGGTTCTTCTGAGCTCAGTACTATTGACGTGGAGAATAAATTTATGTATAATAATTTACTAAAATGACAAAAACAGTAGATATGAACACATAACTTTAAAATAACACGGGCTCAATACTAAAAACCTTAAATGTTAAGCTTAAATCTTGAATTCGCCTCTGCGAACCAAGAACTCTATTTATTTAATTGTATCTTCAACACACTCCTCACGTGCGGGCGTGTTTCTTCTTTATGAGCCAAGCAAATTCGTGTTGATATTGGGTGGTGATGAGACTCAAACTAAGGACCTCTATCTATTCCAATATTATATTAAAGTATGTAATATCTCATCTAAAAGTTTAAACTAAAATAACAATTTTTATTTATTTAATTGTGTTTTCAATACGTCCAACTACCGGTCTACTACTGCAAACTCTTTGAAAACATCCCACTTAAGATCCCAAATTCTAGTCTATTAACATGAATCACTTAATCATTTTCAATAGGATCGGACAATAATGTGTACCACTTCCATACAATCTTTAGTTGATTTTGCTTGATATCCTATCTTCTTCCCAACCATCAAATTATTTCCTAATCAACGCAAAATTATCTTCATAAATCTAGTAGATAAAATTTATTTCGTAATGATTCCCCCACTTTGGGAAAAGAAACATAATGTGTCATGTGATCACTACTGCCAAATCCTTTTATCTATTCGACCAAGCATATATTAATCATTCTCTACTTAGCAAACTGCGGTTAATATAAGAGTAAGAAATATAGTTACTCCTTTCCTGTTAATCAAAGGGTGGAGCCAGTAACAGAACCTTCGTCGTACTGTAGAAAATTCTACAGATCTCCTATCCTACCACCCTTTTCTACAATGTACACATAATTTCTTTTCATGATTCTTCAAATTTGAACCATTAATTGTGCCAGACTCGTTAGGTTAACGGCATTCACTAGGCAGGAATCATACCGGTCCCAGATCAAGAGGCGAGTCATGCATGGACAGATTACACGCGTTTAACCTGTTGAAGACATAATTAAGTAAATAAAAATGTGTTAATTTTTCTAACACTTTAAGTTTAACTTTAAAATGTCAGAGCAGACTGAGGTCCTGGATTTGATTCTCACTACCACCTATTCAAGATATAATTTTCACATGCTTAATTCATGAAAAAAGAGCTAGACCTGTACTTAATTACGAGGGTGGGGGTTGGTGGAGGTGTAAAAGAACTAGACTCGTACTGGATTCGATTTTCACTGCCACACAGATATTTATGACTCATTTTACACCTCAAATTTAAAAAGTCTTATTTTTTTAAATTTCGTGTAAAATCAAACACCCTCGTATAAATAGAGACGGAAGAAGTAATACTAAATATCAAAGAAGTCTTGTTCCGTCTGCCCACCTAACTAAAGCAAATATATTTCGTTAATTAAGGCAAATCTACCAATGAGATACAAGGGGTTTTGGACTTTCCGAGGGATTAAAGTTTGTGGGGGAGGATAAGATGTAAAAGATGAGGTACTGGGAGATCAATACTTTGGGTAAATGTCAGAGGTCTCATGGTCCTGAAGCATAGGTGTCTAAATTATGCAACAGAATAAAAAACACGTAATATGTCTTTCTTGGAAATCGGTCCCCGCCTTGAGGGTCGAGTCCCCAAGGAAGAAGGAGTTTTTGTCCACTTAGGAAAAATCTTGAGATTTCAATTGCCATAAATGTGTACGATATTCACGAACACAAAAAGCAAACCTTTTGTCACTGGTCTGCTAATTTGCAGGACATTTTGCAGTTAAATATATTTAGGTATACTACACTAGTATAGTAGTAGTGGGGTTTTGTTTTTAGTAATTAAGATGTGGTGGTTGGCAAATGAAATTTAATTTAAGAGGAGAATATATACAATGCATGTGACCCAAGATGCCATAGTTCTGGGGAGCAAATGAAGAAGAGTAAAGTGGGAATGGATCATTGGTCAGTCCCATCTATCTGACAGGTCCTTCAAGAAGATATTGGGGATATCAAAGAAAGAGTATAATACTTACTATATACTCCCTTGTTTGTAAATAGGAAAAGAGTTTCTGATACATGTTATGGGTCTTGCTGGCTAGTTATAAAAGGATTTTCCATTTTAGTTTTCTTCGTTTCATTTCAATGCCAAAGGGTAGGTGGCAGAGCGAGTCAGTTTTTTCCATCACGAGGTGTTAAAATATAAAGAAGTAAATCAACGAAGAAATTAAGAGAGTTAATATATAGTATATACATATAAAGAATAATTTTTTTATCTAGGTATACATCCTACTGAAAAAAACAGTGTTTACCGATAAAATGGCCAATTAACACCCCTCGAATAACATGTGGCTGTTCTTATTTCTGTTACAAAAGCATCCTATAACTTAAAGAAAAAACTACTTATATATAAACGTGTATTTAAAGTCTTACTAGAGCTAATTTCATTTTCTTTAGTCTGACATGCTCACACAATTATCTAACAAGTGTATTTCAGGTAGATAGCAATTTCGTCATCGTTTCTGATGATTTAGTAATGAAAATATTAAAATCCTTCCGGATAAGTAGAGAATTTAGTCCAGACCTTATAATTATGTTGAAAATTTATTTAATTAATATGCATACAAATTTTATTCAAAATTCAGTAGTAACCAAAAGGAATTGTGATCTAAAATTCATAAACTTAAAATTCCGGAAGCCGCTTCCGTACATTTGAAGAAACGAAGCCTTATCTCATAAGTAGATGCCAAGCAAGACATATGCACGAGGTGTTTTGCAATTTGCCCTAACTTATGTTCTAACAACCCATTATTGTGACTACAAAGCCAATGCAGATTAGTTTCAGCTTTAGTAAACAAATAACAAGTAGAAGCGCATGCAGTCAACATGGCTTTTAAAAATTATTTTCAGAATAAACAAAGATTATTGTTTTCTAGATTACCTACTTCAGTGGAGTATTAAACAAAGCCTTTAGCTTCCCTAGAGAGCTAGTCGAAGAGGAGTCTATTTGCCGTATCGCAAAGTTCATAAGAAGTTTAAATTAAGCCTCCTCTGATATCTGATTTAAAGGAATTTCTTCTCTTATATTTCTAAAATCTTCTCGAGCGAGTCCATATAGAGGATTTACTAGACATGTCAATCACATTAAATTGAATCGGAACATGGAAAAATGTAGATTGTTAACATCAAATCACCTACGATAACTATGGCAAGTATATATTGAGATAATAATATAGTACTAATTAATTGTAGTTATATGATAGAAGTGTATATAGCTGATATATATATATATTATTCTTATTTGTTTATTGATTTGGTGTAAATAGTAAAGGTGAGTAATTTTTTTTTATCATAACATCTCTCTATTGCTCGTTCTACATAGGAGCGAAAATTAACTATCTTTGTTCATGGAGAGTTAATTGACACTCTTTTGTCGGAAAATTACACAACATAAATTGATCAAATTGTTTTATGTACATATACCATATGTTGGACCCTTTTAACTTCTTCGTGTCTATTATTTTATATTTTAAAAAGAAATTCCGACTCCACCACTTCTTTTTGCATGCTTTGAATATAATTGTGTACAACAACACCAGCCCCATGCCTTCCAATTTCATCATCAACCCCTTATTAATCTAAAAAGGGCAATTCGGTACACAAAACTATTAGCATTTGCTTTTATCCCACATTAAAAAAACACATTTGTATCTCATGTAATAGACCCTATATAAAGGGCTTTACTTGCTTTTCTTTAACTTGCACTTTTAGCTCTCAAGAATAGTATTATTTTATTATCTTGTTATTGCTTTGTAAGAATTCATGTTATGAATAAAAGACTTTCATGAATTCTATCATGGTATCAAAGCCAAGACCACAAGTTAATATTTTTAGCTCGATCGCGGATCCAACTTCGCGGTGAGTTAGTTGGGGGTTCGCATGCAGCACGCCTCTGGTATCAGTTAAATTTTTTTTTGGCTTGTTTTGGAAGCTCATGCTCGTTTTAGCTGCTCATGCTCGTTCTGATCTTGGCTTCCACATCTGGGTTTTGTCTTTTTGGCTTCCGCATCTGATTGGTGAGATCTGCCCTCTTTTTTTTTGCTTGTTATTTGGGATTTTTCTGTTTAAAATTCATAATGGCTGGAGGTGATGATTCTTTGCAAACTATTGGTGTTCGGTTAGATGGAAAAAATTATTCCTATTGGAGCTATGTCATGGAAAATTTTCTGAAGGGAAAGGGGCTTTGGGATTATATGTCTGAAAAAACCAAATGCCCTAAATTTGGAGATGAAAATTTTGATGAATTATTTAGGACTTGGGAGACCAATAATTCAAAGATTATTACTTGGATTAATAACTCTGTTGAACAAAGAATTGGTGTTCAATTGGCTAAGTTCAAAGCGCTAAAGAGATTTGGGATTATTTGTCAAGATTGTTTGTCCGAATAATTTTCTTTGTTAAATATCGATTACAATATGAAATTCGTGCACTAGTACAAAATGACTTGGGCATTCAAGATTATTTACGTGCAATGACCACTTTGTGGGATCGATTAGCTATGTGAATCTATTGAATTGCAAGCATGCGATGCTTATATTAAATGCAGAGATGAAGATCGTCTTGTTCAGCTATTGATGGGTCTTCGGTCAGAATTTGAGAATTGTCGTTCAGGCTTGTTGCACTGCAAACCCTTACCATCTGTTGAAGATGTGGTAAATGAACTTATGGCTGAAGAAACATGTTTGAAGACTCTAAAAGGGGTACATAAGGCTTCTACTTTTGTACTGGCAGCTCCTTAAATGCCTTGCAGGTCCTTGCAGCCCCTACACACCAGTATAGAACATCTATCATAGGTAATTGTAATTATTACAAGAAATCGGGACACTGAAAGAATCAATGTCCTGAGCTACGGAAGACGTCAGGTTCTAAGCCTCCACATTCGGGACAAGGACATAAGCCTTCTCAACAGAAGCCATATTCGGGGTCAATTCGTAACTTGTATCCACCGACTCATTTGCCTTTGTGCCCTCTCTTGATCACCCGACCTTCAGGAGCCTCGTGAGTCACGATCGATTCTGCGGTGACCAATTTCGTAAGTTCCTCGCTTCCAATAGTTTCAATGAGAATTCTCAGTCTTATGCTCTTTCTGCTCCTTCCGCTCATCACCATCTATTGGTTCGGTATCATTTCGCCTTCTTGGATCTTGGTGTGGAGTGGAAATCATATGTCTCTGATTCTTCCGTCTTTGTATCTATGTCTTGACTCCTTCCACTTCTATTGTGATCACGATGGCACACCTATGCCATTGACAAATATTGTCACCATTCATACATCCACTATATCATTACCTCGATGTTTATTGCATTCCAAAATTACATATAAATCTTGTTTCTATTGGTCAAATATGTGACTCTGGATGTTTTATTGGACTCTTCCTAATTCTTGTTATGTGCAGGATCTAAAATCCAAGAGAGTGATTGGGACAAGGCGTAGAAAGGGAGAGGTCTATATGTTTTGGATGAGTGCATCTTCCTACTCATGCAAAGAACTATGCCTGTTAATCTGTCTTCTTTTCATTTAACACATTCCTCTTCGAAGTTTTATTTGTGGCACTCTAGACTTGGTCATGTATCAGGTTCTCGCCTGCGTTTTATGTGTAATACTGGTGTTCTTGGTGATTTACAATCCGATGATATTTCTGATTGTAGTGGATGTAAACTTGGAAAATTTTCTGCTTTGCCTTTTAATCTTAGTACTTCTACTTCTACTTCTTCTGCACCATTTGATCTAGTTCATTCAGATGTTTGGGGGCCAACACTTATCCCTACTAAGGGTGGCTCCAGATATTATGTTTCCTTTATTGATGATTATACTCGTCATTGTTGGGTTTATTTGTTGAAAAGACGCTCTGATTTTGTTCATACTTATGCTGAGTATCAAGCCTATGTGAAAACTCAACATTCTGCCATTATTAAATATTTTCGGGCTGATTTAGGAGGTGAATATACTAGTGGGGATCTTTCAGGTATTTTCAAAGCTGATGGTACAATACATCAGTCTTCTTGTACTGATACACCACAACAAAATGGGGTAGCCGAGAGAAAACATAGGCATATTGTTGAGACAGCTAGATCCATGCTTTTGTCCGCTAGTGTACCTAGTGAATTTTGGGGAGAAGTCGCCCTTACTTACATTTATCTTATTAATAGGATCCCTACCTCTCATAGTGCAGGATTTCTCCGTATGCTAGACTATTTGGTCACACCCCACTATATTCCCATTTGAGAGTTTTTGGTTCTACATGTTTTGTTCTACGTCCACATGCAGAGCGTACTAAGTTATCTTCTCGTGTCGCCATTTGTGTTTTTCTTGGATATGGGGTTGGGCAGAAAGGTTATCGTTGTCATGATCCAGTTTCTGGAAAATTGTATGTGTCTCGTAATGTTTCCTTTATTGAGCATGTTTCTTTCTTTTCCATCCTACCTACCTTACATGGCATGACAAAATCTGACCTTATTGATATTGATCCCTTTGATACTGATTGTCCATCTGATTCTACATCTATATCATCTGTTCCTTCTCAGTCTTCTTAGGTATCCCATGATATTGATACTCAGCCCCCTCCTACGCCTATTTCAGAACCTCTTGTGGTTGCAGATCCAGATCCACCTCGCTATCCTAAACGCACTCTGCGATCTACTTAGGTATCCGATTTTGATTATTCTTGCTATGCTCCATCATTCGCTTACTTTCTAGTTTCTATTAATTCTCTCTGTGAGCCTACATCCTACTCTGAGGCAGCTCGTGATCCTCTTTGGCAAGAGGCTATGAATGAGGAACTGGCTGCTTTGAACAAAATTGGTACTTGGGATTTGGTTTCTCTACCGACTGGTAAGAAAACTATTGGTTCTCGATGGGTGTACAAGATTAAGACAAAGTCTGATGGTTCTATTGAGCGATATAAAACTTGTTTGGTTGCAAAGGGTTTTGCTCAAGAATATGGTATGGATTATGAAGAGACTTTTGCACCTGTTGCAAAGATGATATTTGTCCGGGTTCTTATTGCAGTGGCCTCTGTTCGTCATTGGCATATTTCACAAATGGATGTTAAAAATGCCTTTTTAAATGGGGATCTTCAGGAAGAAGTCTACATGGTCCTTCCACCTGGTGTTTCACATAGTCCAGGACAAGTGTGCAGGCTTAAGAAAGCTCTGTATGGTCTCAAACAAGCTCCAAGAGCTTGGTTCGACAAGTTCTCCACTGTAGTATCATCTCTTGGGTTTATTTCCAGCTTTCATGATTCGGCGTTATTTGTTAAATCATCCCCTGCAGGTTGTATTTTGCTTTTGTTGTATGTTGATGACATGATCATTACAGGTGATGATATTGATGGTATTGCAAACCTAAAATCTACTTTATCTCGTCGTTTTGAGATGAAAGACTTAGGTCATCTACGTTACTTTTTAGGCATTGAGGTAGCTTATTCTGAGAAGGGATATCTTCTCTCTCATTCTAAGTACACTGCAGATATTCTTGAGCGGGCCCGTCTCACAGATACTCGCATAGTTGACTCTCCTCTTGAGGTTAATTTTCGATATACACCTACTGACGGGGATCCTCTTCCTGATCCCACTTTATATCGTTCAGTTGTAGGGAGTCTGGTGTACCTCACCATTACTCGCCCTGACATTGCATATGCTGTTCACATTGTCAGTCAGTTTGTTTGCTCTCCTACATCTGTACATTGGGCTGCAGTTATGCATATTCTTCGCTATCTTCGAGGAACGATTTATCAGAGTCTCTTGTTTCCATCGACCTCATCCTTGGAGCTTCGTGCATTTTCTGATGCAGATTAGGCTGGTGACCTAACTGATCGGAAATCAACTACTGGTTATTGTGTATTTTTAGGAGATTCACTCATCTCATGGAAAAGTAAGAAACAAGATGTGGTTTCTCGCTCTTCAACTGAGGCAGAGTATCGTGCTATGGCTTCTACTACGTGTGAGATTGTATGGTTACGTCGGTTATTGGTTGATATGGGTGTCTGTATTTCTTCACCAACACCGATGTATTGTGATAATAAGAGTTCTATTCAGATTGCGCACAACACAGTCTTTCATGAACGTACCAAGCATATTGAGATTGATTGTCATATTATTCGATATCATCTTCAGCAACGCACTCTATCCTTGCCATTTGTCTCATCTTCGATGCAACTTGCAGATTTCTTCACAAAGGCGCATACCTTAAAGCGTCACCGGTTCTTTCTTGGCAAACTCTCGATGCTTCTGTCTACACCATCGCGAGTTTGAGAGAAGATATTAGCATTTTCTTTTGTCCCACATTGGAAAAACACATTTGTATCTCATGTAATAGACCCTATATAAAGGGCTTTACTTGTTTTTCTTTAACTTGCACTTTTAGCTCTCAAGAATAGTATTATTTTATTATTTTGTTATTGCTTTGTAAGAATTCATGTTATGAATAAAAGACTTTCATGAATTCTATAAAAAACATCTCATGTTTGCGGAAGGGCGTATCCCAGGAGGTGTGATGTAGACAGCTCACCCTAATGTAAGCATTAGTTGCTACTTTCAGTGCTCGAACCAGTGATATGATTTTATTTTTCTATCTCTTACACAATTTGGATTGCATTAAAAGAAGCATCTAGGAACACTAAACATGTGCAATCGTGCTTAAAAGGCAAATGTTACGCCCTCCTTTTCCAGTATTTCATTATAAACGTACTTATAATTAAACTACAACAAGTCGACCCTAGACAAAATTTAAAATATAAGGCTTCCTTAAACTAGTTGATTTTTTGCTTGATACAACAACGTTAACTTACCGTCTATCAGTGCAAGGACCGAAGATTATTTTTTGCACTTTAACCAACTAGCTTTTATATTAATGATTGATAGAATATACATAGTATATTTCTAATATACTACGTATATTTTTTGATATTATTAGTGATATTGTACATATGTAATTATGGTAGCAATCTTTAGTATTAGGAAAATGTAAATTTGATTTCCGTAATTATAGGCTAGATTTACTATTGTATATCATGTATATAAACCTATTACATTAATGAAAATAATCAAGAGATTATTCTTTCATGGTATTAGAAGTCTAGGGTAAATTTTTCCTTCTCCAAAAATTTTCCCCTTGCGCCGCCCTACTCCAACTCGGCCGTCGGCCGATTAAACCCCATCCCTTCAAAAAAAAAATTCGCAACCCTAATTATCCTCTTGTTCTTCCATCATGTCTACCACATAGAACATATTTCATCTTGCCCTTGCAGTCTCCAATATCAAGAACAACATCCTTATCGTTCTTGAGGTGGAAAACGTCCAATATGTGACGTGGACATAACTATTTAAAATTCACGCAAGGTCGAATAGAGTCCTCTATCACATCGTCAAACCGAAAAAAGGCAAGGAGAATGTTCCTTCCACATATGATGAAATTGAGTTGTGGGCAACTCTTGATGCTACAGTCCTCCAATTGATATATTCCACCATCTCTACGGACCTCTTACAGACAATTATCGAATCCGACGCCACGACAATGGAATCTTGGATTGCGTGATATATTCCAAGATAACAAAAATTCTCGTGCCGTAACCCTTGAACAGGAATTCTCTCACATAAATATGGAGGATTTTCCGAATGCCTCAATCTATTGTCAAAGGCTCAAGGAGTTGTCGGATCAACTCAAGAATGTCGGCGCGCCCGTCACAAACAACCGTCTCATTCTTAAGATGGATGTAGGCCTCTCCGAGGCGTATAATGGAGTTGGCACTCTTCTTCGTCAAAGCAATCCTCTCCCGTCGTTCTACCAAGCACGTTCCATGCTCACATTAGAAGAAGCAGTGTTGGCTAAAAAGGTAGCAACCGGAGCCAATTCCGCCATGATGGTGGCCACATCACTCTACACTAATGACCCTCACTCCTTCTAAAAGAATTCTAGCCAAAACCGTAATAATGGTGACGGATAAAAGGGTCAAAATCAGAAAAATTGTGGTTGTGGCGGTGGCAATAATGGCAGTCGCGGTGGCGATGATGGTGGTAGTGGCTGAGGACAGGGTGGCAGCAGTGGCCAGCAGGGGCCTGGGCCGCAGCCTTGGGCTAGTGGATAGTGGTTGTGGGGCTGAGCTAGTGGGTAGTGGCCCATTCCACCTTATCAGGCCTTTCCACCTTAATTTTGGACCAGGCCCAATGGAAACCAGCAGCAGGCTCGGTAGAAACAATCCTGGCAACAGCCTAGCCTGCTTAGGACTCTACCTCAACAGGCCTTCGTTGTTGCGGGCCCAGCAGCAGCCCTGACCCACACGGATATCGAGGCAGCGACACATACCTTTGGACTAAATCCTCCGGATGCAAATTGGTACATGGACACTGGTGCTACTTCTCACATGACATCTGCACTAGGTAATCTCTCATCTTATTTCAATTTGAGCAAAAATTGTGGCCTAATTGTTGGTAATGGTAATTCAATTCCAATTCGTAGTTATGGTCACACAAATTTATCTCCCTCGAACCCACCTTTAGCCTTGAAAATGTCCATCATGCTCCCTAATTAATTAAAAAGTTGATGTCTGTTTGGAAATTTACAACTGATAACTGGATTCATGTTGACTTTGACCCTTTTGAATTTTTTGTGAAGGATTTCTCGATGGGGATACCTCTAATGAGATGTGATAGTCGGGGCGAGCTCTATCCCACCACCACCACCACCACCACTAAACAAGACACACCGTCAACGTTTGTCGCTTTAGCACCTTCCTTATGGCATGCACGTTTGGGTCATCCGGGAGCATATGTTCTTTCCTCTCTTAAAAATAATAATTTTATTGAGTGTAATAGTACGCGTAGTACTAATGTTTGTCCTTCTTGTCCGCTTGAGAAATATGTTAAATTACAGTTTGTTGCCTCCAATTCTAGTACTTTATTGCCATTTGATATTATTCATAATGATTTGTGGACATCTCTTGTTTTGAGCTCTTTGGGCCACCGTTATTATGTGTTATTTTTTTATGATTATTTTAATTTTTTGTGGACCTTTCCACTATCTAAAAAGTCTTCAAGTTTATTCCACATTCCTATCATTTAGAGCATTCATCTGTACCCAATTTGAACGAAAAATTAAAAACATTCAATGTGATAATTGAAGGAAATTTGATAATGGGCCGTTTAGGGAATTTGTAAGGTTAATGGTATATATTTTTATTTTTCTTGTCCACATACGTCCTCACAAAATGGGAAAGCCGAAAGAAAAAATCGCACCATTAATAATATTATTTGGACTTTACTAGCCCATGCTTCATTATCACCTTCGTTTTGGCATTATGCATTACAAATGGCGACTTACCTTCTTAACATACTCCCTAGCAAATGATCAGCATACCAATCTCCCCTACAAATTCTTTATCATAAAGGTCATTCGTATTGTCATCTTAGGGTGTTTGGGTGTTTATTCTATCCTCTCTTCCCATCCACTACAATAAACAAACTTCAAGTCCATTCTACCGCTTGTGTGTTTTTGGGTTATCCGTCTAATCATCATGGTTACAAATGTTATGATTTATCCTCTAATAAAATCATAATTAGCCGCCATGTCATTTTTTATGAAACTTAAATTCTGTTTGCTAAGTTGCATAATTCTGTGTCTAATTCTTATAATTTTTTGGATGATGGGCTCTCACCATATATGGTCCACCATTTGGTCCGGCCCACATCTCGGGATTTGTACTAGCAGACATCGGAAGGCCCAATGCCTACTGGCCCAGATCCTTCCCGTGATCAAATTAAGCCAGTAGGCCCACTGCCTGCTGGCCCAGTTTCCGTCACACAATCCTTTCGGCCAGCAGGCCCACTCCCTGTTGGCCCAACCTGTGACCACCCTCTCGGTCCAGTCAGTTCTGATGTCACTACACTGACCTAGGTTCGGCTCACTTCTATTCCGAGTCAGAGGCCCGTTACTCGTAGCTAATGGGGTATCTTTAGATCAAAATGACATTTTAATCTCAACTCTAATATCACTAAATCACTCCTACCACGTAACCCAGTGTTCGCCCTTCGTGACCCAAATTGGAAAATGGACATGGATGATGAATATAATGCTCTTATTGAAAATAAGATGTGGGAGTTGGTGCCCCATCCGCCTGGTGTCAATGTGATTCGTTCTATTTGGATTTTTACTCATAAGGAAAAATCTTATGGTTGTTTTGAGAGACATAAGACCCGTCTTGTAGGTGATGACAAAACTCAACAGGTTGGTATGATTGTGGAGAGACATTTAGTCCGGTGGTCAAACTAGTGACTATTCGCACAATTCTCAGTATGTCTCTCTAAAAAATATGGCTCGTTCATCAGCTGGACGTGAAAGATACATTCTTACACGGTGATCTCAAGGAAACCGTATCAGCCTTTGGGTTTCAGGGACCCCGATCATCCTAACCATGTGTGCTTGCTGAAGAAGTCCTTGTGTGGGCTAAAACAGGCCCATCGGGCCTTGTACAAAAGGTTTACAGATTATGTATCTACTATCGGGTTTTCTCACAGCAGGTCTGATCATTCTCTGTTCATCTACCATTGCGGTACTTCTCTGACATACATTCTATTATATATAGATGATATTATATTAACTGCCTCCTTTGATAAACTGCGTAAGTCTATCATATCTCTTCTCAGTTCATAATTTGCTATGAAAAATTTGGGGCCTTTGAGTTATTTTTTGGGTATAGCTGTAACTCGTCATGCAGGTGGTCTATTTCTATCCAAGAGAAAGTATGCAACTAAGATTATTAAATGGGTTGGCATGTCATCCTGTAAGTCATCTCCTATTTTGATTGACACCAAACCGAAGCTGAGTGATAATTCTAGCACACCCTATGAGAATCCCTCCCATTATCACAGTCTTGCAGGGGCTCTTCATTATCTTACGTTCATGAGGCCCGATATTACTTATGCAGTGCATCATGTGTGTTTATTTATGCATGATTCGAGGGAAGAACACATGCACGCTCTCAAACGAATTGTGTGTTACATTTAGGGCACTCTTGATTATGGTTTACACTTATATCCATCATCCGTATCTACTCTCATATCTTATACAGATGTTGATTGGGGTGGATGTCTAGATACCAGACACTCGACATCTGGTGAATGTATGTTTTTGGGTGATAACTTGGTCTCTTGGTCGCTAAATGTCAGGCTACTTTATCGCGTTCCAGCGCAGATGCCGAGTATCGAAGGGTAGCCAATGTGATGTTTGAGTGATGTTGGCTGCGTAAACTCCTCTTAGAGATTCATTTTCCTACTCAGAAAGCTACCTTGGTATACTGCAATAATGTTAGTGCGATATATCTCTCTGAAAATCCTGTCCAACATCAGCGCACCAAACATATCGAGATGGATATTCACTTTGTTCACAAAAAGGTAGCTCGTGGACAAGTACTTGTCTTGCATGTCCGTTCACGACACAAAATTGCTGACAACTTTACCAAAGGCCCTCCCATAGTTCTGTTTGAAGATTTTAGGGACAATCGCAGAGTACGACAACTGCCTGCTATGACTGTGGGGGTGTAATAGAATATACATAGTATATTCCTAATATACTGCATATATTCCTTGATATTATTAGTTATATTGTACATATATAATTATGGTAGTAATCTTTAGTATTAGAAAAATGTATATTTGATTTTCGTAATTATAGGCTAGGTTTACTATTGTACATGTATGTAAACCTATTACAATAATGAAAATAGTCAAGAGATTATTCTCTTCAATGATAGATCAACTAATGTAATCATTCTCAAACTTACTAGGGCTGCCGGTGGGCCGGGTCAGGCCGGTCCCGACCCGACCTGCCCCAATTCCCCCCCCCCCCCAAAATGGGTAGGGACGCTGGGATGGGACCTTGGCACGTCCCGCCCCAAGCTCGATCCCGCCCCGGTCCTGCTCGCCCCTCCCCTTTGCAAAAAATTGTCGTTGCACAACAGCCATTTTATATTTTGGTCGTTGTGCAATAGCCATTTTTGGCCTCCCCCCCCCAACCCCCCTACCCTCTTAATATTTATTTTTAACCCCTAAGTTAATATATTTACACTTTAACCAATTTTTTAACTATAAATACCTCATTTTCTCTTCATCTTTCTCACAAATCTTCCTACAATCTCTCTAATATCTCAATCTATCTCTCTATAAGTCTACATTGCCTACTAAATATTATATTTTATTTGTTCGTTTGTATAAATGTATCAAAGTTAAAAAATTGGAACTGAAGTTGGCAACTATCTTGAGGATCATCCATCGAGCAAAGTTTCAATTTTCAACCTCGATTACACGTCGGCGTTTGGTACCTTTGTTCCTTCTTTAAATTATTATTGTTACTTTATTTTAATTATCGCACTTAATTTAATTATCTTTAATTATATATTTGTATAATTAAAATGGAAGGATTAAGAGGTATTAAGGGTAAGGGTGCTTCTTCTAGTAGGGGTAACAAGGGCAGGGGTATTTCTTCTAAGTCATCCTATTTCTAGACATGATGATTTGATTGATTATACTCATATAGATGAAACTGAATTTTTTAATGATATACCATTAGACGATGAGATATATTCTGCAACTCAATCAGACTTTAATTTAGAAGATAATCTAGATGATACACCCACTAATCTAGATGACACACCCACTAGTACACCTCAAACTGAAACTGAAACTGGAACGCCTCATATTCCCCCTAGCATGAGATTTTTTTGATAGGGACCAAAAGAATCAAGTAGTTAGATGCAGAATTTGTAAAATAGTTTATAAATTTAAAATGGGAAAAGGTCAGGGTGGGATGGGAGGTGTATTGAGACATGTACAAAACTTTCACAAAACTAGGTAGGATGAATACGAGGCTACAAAGTAGGGTGCGCAAATGCGCTATCAGTCGGGACAAGGTTCACATAGTGTCCTGGACCAAGTACAGGGTCAAATTAACCCGATGACAGATGGAATTGTAGGCCCTAAATACGATAAACATAGAGATAGGGAAGCAATAGCAAAATTAGTTGCGGTGGAGGGTTTGCCTTTTTCATTTCCTTCATCTCCTGATTTTATTCATTACACTAGAGATATGTATAATCCTACTTTTAACGATTTTCCTAAATCAACTGTTAGGAGAGACGTTTTTAAATTTGCACATGAATATCAACAATATTTACGTTATTCATTATATCATTTTCCTAGCAAAGTATCTATCACGTCTGATATAGATCGTAGTACTAACGACGATGATTATTTAACTGTAACATGTCATTTGATAGATTATAAATGGTCTATGCAAAACGTATTTTAGCATATAGATATATTGATGATAGGCACACCGGAAATTTTATTGCAGAAAATATTCATCAAGTTTGCGATTATTTATGTGATAACTGACAAAATAATGGTTGTTACGTTAGATAATGATTCTTCTAATAATTATGCTATTAGACTTTTAAAAGATCTATTAACTCCATCTTTTCCTAATCATTTCATATAAAATGTGCGTGCCATATTTATAACTTAGTTGTAAAGGATGGTCTATCACTTTTTGAAGACATTCTTAATAAAGTACAATTTGCTATAAACTTTATTTTTAGAAGTAATAGAATACAAAGAAAAAAAGAATATAAAAAACTTGTCACGATTGTGGACTACCTTATAGAAAAATTTCCGAAGAAGTAGCGACTAGGTGGAATTCTTTATATGAACAACTACTTGTTGTTTATGATTATAAAAGATCTATAACTTTATTTTTTAACGTCCATAATCGAAATCCAACTGATATGGTTGTAGATAACGATTGAGAAAAATTTCAGAACTTATTGTATTTTTAGAAAAAAAAATTCAAGCAACTAAAGAATTTTCTGGTATATATTATCCTACTATTTCAACTATGTTATTTTATATAGCTCTAATATTTTTGTTACTTAGTGAATATATGAAAAACCCATCTTATAAGGCACCTATTAAAAAAAATACTTTTTCCCTATTCCCACTATTTATATTATTGGTGCTTTATTAAATCCGACTATTAAAATAGACTGTTGTAAATCAATTATTAAAACTATTTATCATTGTATAGAAGTACTTCCACCTTCAACTCCAACTCCAAAAAATCGAAATGAACAACTACCTAAGGAACCAGCTAAAGAAGAAGTTTTGCCTAGCATACACGATGAATGCAAAAAAGTATATACGCATTACCAACAAGAAAGTGTTAGCAACCAACCGGCTTACATACCATCTTCTTCTTCTTCTTCAGTACAACCTCAAAAAAGACATGATGTTTCTGCGACTAGTATTGAAAGCCTTAGACATAGAATGTTTAGTGGTACCACTACTAATCAAGTTAGCGAGTTTGATGTTTTTGTTTTGCAGGGTGTTGTACCATACCAAGTAGTTCTCAATGAAGAAGGACGTGAAGACTTGCTGAAATACTGGAGGGGGAATGAGAAGACATTTTCGACACTATCAAAGATTACCCAAGATGTGTTGAGCATCCAAACGTCATCAAGAACATCCGAAAGCTTTTTTCTGCCGGAAGATTTCAAATAGGAGAGCATAGACACTCATTAGCGGGAGACAACTTGGAGATTGCAGTTTTATTCAGAGATTAGATACGAGCGGAGCGTAGAAGGTGCGGTCAACCGGAGATCAACGAAGAAGACGACAAAAACTACAACAAAATCTTATCCGGCGGAGGTGTAAGCGACGTCGAGCAATTTGACCAACAAATTCCAATTCCAACCGAAGAACCACAAGACATTGTGAAGAAACTAGAAAATGTGTTTATAAATATGTGATTTTAATTGCAATCTTACTATGTTATTTGCAACTTTCAACACCACAAAGTTGTAATTTTGAAATTGTATTACAAAAAAATTATATTTCTATTAAATAATATAAGAGGCACAAAAACAATATTGTAATGTTTTTATTACACTATCTTGTAGAATTATTGAGGTGTTTATATATGTTATTTTTTAAAATTAAGTGCAAAAAAAAAATCGAAAAACCCGATCCCGACCCGCCCTGATAAGACCGGTCCCATTTTCCGACGGGACCGGGAACGGGACAGGACATCGGCAGATCCTGCCAATCCCGCCGGAGGAGCGGTCCCACCCCCAGTCCCGTCCCGTCGGGTCCCGTCCGGCCCACTGGCCACCCCTAAAACTTACTTACTCATTAGTATAATTGTCTTTAATGTAAAGCCGTGACAGGTTTTGTTAGTGCACTAAGCAACTTGATAAGTATTTTAATTTGGAAAAGGTTCCATCTTAGTAATAGCAATATATATAGTTGCAACACAAGTATGATCAGTTTAACCTAGAGTACTTTATAGTCATGTTTTGATTTTTCTGCCAACTTTATTTATGTTGACCCGTTCTCTCTTTATCTCGTTAGTCGTTACTAATAATGCACCATTCTGATTTCAATCAGCAAAATTCTAGGAACTGACGAGTCATGAGTTGTCACATGAAGAGATGGCTTGATTCCTCCGGTTTATTTATATGTAAGAGCAACCATAAAATAATTTTCATCTTTTAAAGAAAATATCTGAGTTCCAAATAGCAAATCATTGTGTAACTATTACTATCCGTGTGCTACAACAATGATCATAAAATTTTAACATTAATATTTTTTTGTTGTTACTACTATTTTTTTGTCTTCTTAAATTTTAGTGCATTAACAATATAGGAGAAGCCAAACAATAATCTTGATCATGAGTTTGCTACTATGAATTTATAGCTTATGCTCTGACTTTAGATCATATGAACTACCTGTGAACACAAACAATCCGATGACCAGTAATCATGGACCAAGATGGTCTCTTCACCACATTTATAAGAGTGTATAGATTACTTCTACTAAACTAATGAAAATGTTTTTCCATTTGAAAACAAATAAAAAAGAGTTCGAAAGTAATTCCTTGTGTGCCAAAGTAAAAGTACGTCGTGAACTGCTATTCATTGCAGAGTTACAACTGATATTGAGTCCATCAAAAGAAGGCCCGCTATTGTTCATCTTTTGATCCAAAACTTGTAAATCATAATAGAGATAATACGGCCCAATTGGCCCAATCTTCTTCTTTGTATACCATGTATAACCAAGTATATTTGTCTATATACTGGTTGCTATACATGACAGTACATTGATATATACGATTATGTTATGTCGGTTGCGGTGGTGCGCACTTAACCAGAGCTCTTGCAGGCAGGTACAATATATAAAATGATAGAGAAGTGTTTGAAATATTTGTCTTCAAATGATGTACATTCATTGTATATACAATAATGTATACTCAAATAATATCTATGTATAACAATGCATACAAGGTGTTCTGTATTGTAATTTTGAGTCTTTCAAGTGAAACAAGAACTTTCACTTAGAAAATTTAACTTTACTTGTGAATTTATAGAGTTATTTTGTCTGTTTTGAAACTCTTGTGAGAAAAAAACAATATCTGTCAAAAAGTTCCACAACAGTGAGGTATAAATTTTGTATCACCAATTTTTATGGTAAAACCCTCTCACGTGGGAGTCCGGAGCTTAAGTGATCAAAAATTAAGGAAAGCAATCAAAATAATTCAAAAAAAATTGGTATAAAAGTACTTTTTACGCAATAATTTGTTGCGCAATAGAACTTAATTGTAACGGCAACGTTAAGTCCTATTGCGTAATAAATTATTGCGCAATAAGGATAGTCATAACGCTCCATCGTTTTCTTTCCTATCGATCCCCACAACCCTTTTTTAAAAAGAAACCGCCATTAACAAGAGTAAACCGAGGTCCCACACTCCAAAAAACCCGACTTTGGTTCAAGTTTTATTCCAAAGTCAAGATTCTCGATATATTCAAGTCAATGAACAAGTTTCGAAGCTTGGATTTCAGAATAAAGCACCGTAGAATTCGATTCCAAAAATAAAAAATAACCTTTAATCTAGGTATTTTATTATGAACTTTTTAATTATATTGTTAAAGGCTACATAATTTCAAACATGAACTTGTCCCGAAAAGTCATTCTTCACTATACACCATTAAACCCACCATTAAACCACCAATATTGCCGCGATAATCACCAAACCCACATCAATGATAATCTTTCTTTCAAATTCAATGATAATTTTCTGGGTATTTGGGTTCAAGAATAAAAAAAATAAAAAATCACTGTAAAGAATGGATCTTGGGCCTAACTCTACCCCCATAGGCATCATAGGCCGACAACGAAGAAAGATACGTAATAGAAATAAACATTAAGTTGACTCTCACATGATGCTACTCTACACCGTTAAATGAACCACATAAGTCACCTTGTTCACATAAGAGTTCAATCCACATATAGGTACAATCCAATTCATATTACACAATGGGATCTTATATGTAATACTCACCGATCATTAAACTCTGTCTAATTCTTATTCATGTTGTCATCACCTACCCAGGTTATCAAATAATCAAATAAGATAGGTTGACCTAGTACACAACATCATATAACAATCCTTCTCAATGAGTATCACAATTAGTCTGACCATAACAATATTAACTTCTTATTATCTTTAAATTTATTGATTTTATTACGGCTCTATACAATTAAGGGCATGACACATAATAGTTCATTTAACGTCCTCATTGTACTCTAAGTAGAAGTCTATGCCGTACATCCTTTGGTTAAGGAGGGGATCTACACATGCATAACATACAAGTCAATAACTAGAACAACACCTCAACAATTCATTTACTAGACACTCTGCCAAATAACGCTATCAGCCACCAAGAAGTACAAAGACACACACTGTTCGCTTTGATCTACATGACAGTTCTGACAAATACATACCACTGACCACAATAACAGTTCGACCTCGAATACTTAGACTCATAAAGGTGCAAATCACAAAACCCACTTCACAGAGAACAAGCCAAATCATGGCAACCAATCTAGTCCAATACAATTAATACAATCGTCCAAATCTATTTAATCATGAAATCACCCAAGTTCCAATAACCAGTCTATATCATGTTGCCAATCAACAAGTAATCAATACATAAATGAATGTATGATATGAATACAAATGCAATATAAGGTACCTTTCCACAACCGATATACATACGTTCAAATTCTTTGAACTGTAACCCTTGAGGGACCCGCGCCATCCATATTCTTCTCTTAGCCAGCCGAAATTCAATACACATATTTGACTAGAGCCATGACCTATTTGGAGTCATATAAATCATTTCCCAATCTTCCTTCTCAACTATCAATGTATGTAATGTATGATATGAATGTAAATGCAAGTCATGTATGTTTCCACAATCGGTATACATATGTTTAAATTCTATGAACGGTAATCCATGGGGATCCGCACCGTCCATATACCGCTCTAAACCAGCCAAAATTCAACACATGTATCTGTCTAGAGCCAAGACCCCTTTGGAGTCATATCAATCATTTCCATCATCTCTGTATTTCCAACCATCTCATAAAATATCCTTACCTTTCTAGTCTCATTGGACCCACAACATTTCCATACCATTCTACTTTCAATATCATAAAAAAACATGAGTGTTTGAATGCAATGACAATAACAAGGCAAGTAATCAAGATGTATGAGATACAATCAAGTATAAGAGATAAATACCACATGCTTTCAGAAACTAAATAACACATAATTCCACGTAAATCAGCCTATCATATAAAAAGAAATATGATGAATAAACACATTAATTTTCAATAATGGCGACGAGCCCAAACAACATCAGTCAGAATCAGCTTAAGGCTGATTCCCCAAATGACCCATCAACACAGTTCAACACCGGTACCCATCAAAGCATTCCTCACAACTGCTAAGGTGGACCCCGAACATGCTCAATACCCCCTCAATATTTATAACTACTACGTACTTCTATTGGAGTCTAAAAGATATAAACTGTAGCCTACCTCATTGCCAAGCGGCTGCCACAAACTATCCAACACGAGCCTTCCCTTTGCGAAGAGCTTCCGAATGATCGAAATCTATTCAGTAATTTATTTTATGTTAGAAATGGGGACTAACGATACTCATATTTCTACAATATGATTCCAATTGAAAAGCAACCTTTTAAAGAAAAATTAGGGCCCACAAGGGTAAATTTGGATTTTCAAGTAAAAATCAGTTACCCAACACTGAGGAAGTCCAATACCATTACCCAAATCACTAATTAACTTCAATTTATCATCAATTGCAAAATTACTAGAAAATCCTAACCTTTCCATAATCAAATTCCTTGAATTTAAGAGAGATTCAACTCAGCAACTAGTTACCTCAATTGTTACATGACTAGATTTAATCAGATTTTCCAACAAAACGCATTTACATTGAACAAACTCATAAAATCATCACTAGGGTTCATAACCCACTTTTCCCAACTAAATCAACAATATTAGCATAGATTTCAATCCTAAATCATAATAAAATCACAATTAGAGTAAAGAGACATACCCCCAACACGATTCACTTCAAAGCTCCTCAAAATTGCTCAATTATCTCTATAGGTTCTCAACTTTGTGAATGGGAAGAAAAGGGTTCAGAATAGTGAATATACAGTTTCTGATTCAGCGATTCTCGCTTGCACGGAACTCCTGGCCGCCTACGCGATCCCTTTTATGCGGATAAGTGTCCGCAGAGGCAAATTCATTAATGACTCAACATTCTCGTTGAAGTGGAGGATGCTTGCATGTGCGATACCGCGCTTGCGAAAATAACTTCGCAGGTGCGGATAATGCCTGATTTAGTAGAGACTCACATCTGCAGACCAGGCCTTGCCTTGGTGGGTTAACAGATGTAGACCACCTGTCAAGGAAGTGACACACTAGAACACCAGAAATTCTGGTTTTCACCAAGTTCAACCCAAAATCCTGACATTCATCCGAGACCTCCCAAATACAAATCAAACATGCATATCAAGTGTAAATGATGCTAAGAACTCGTTCGCGCACTAAAATTTCTCATATGACCAACCTAAGATCCAGTTTTTTACGAAAATTCTTAAAATACTTGACTTCCACAAATTTACAAATAGTGACACAAAATATTTTCGAATGCCTCGGGAAGCGAACCAAGAACTAGACTAAGTCCTAAATGACGCTTTGGACCTACCAGAAGCTACGGAACCCAGAAATGAACCGATATACTTAAAAATCAACTATTGGTCAACATTTTTTCACTTATTTAACTTAAAAGATTTTAATTTCCTCAAAATTAACCAAGACTCACCCGACCATTTCAAGTACTGCTCAACCTATTCCCGCAAGCCGAATACAATCTAATGATGCTAGGGAAAACGTCAATATGGTAAAAGGATAAAATGTCTAAACGACCAAATGGATCATTACATCATACCAATTAAACAAACTTTCGTCCTCTAACGGAAAAAGGAAAGTATGAAAGCCGACGAGTAATCAAGGAATCTGCATTATAGCCCCAAGAAAGCCTCAATAGGCAAGAAATTTACTGATATACCACTTGTTCATTGTATCAGTCAAACTACCTTTAACTTCGCTCAAAACCCAAATTTTTATTTCTTCATAATCGGAATCCATTTCACAGTTGATTATTGAATGTAAGAACTCACTCCTCTCGAATTCAATAATTTCATCATAACCATACCTCTATATGCATCCGGTTAATCCCACAAATACAACATTAATCTTCACAATCCTCTAGTTGTAGCCACAATCATAGTCCAACATGTATCGATAAACTAGCCTGATCCTACTAATATTCTTTCACAACTATCAATGTCGTCCTTCGTACCAAGATTCTTTAGAAACAGATATACATACACCACAAGCCCAAATCTACTCAAGTCTTTAAATCACAATAATGTATGCACACTTACTGATTACATTACCGTGCCCAATCTGCAGAAAATCCACTAATCACTCTAGAAACCTTTCATAATCAGTTGTACCTCTTCCATGCCCTGCCAAGTACTAGCGTAATCCATTGGTACTGCTCGAATAGTTGGCACCAGTAAATATATTATCAAGTCCACTCAAAAACTTCAATGAGAACCAATAACACTGCCATACCTCCATTCTGGATTAAAATCCACCGCACTCTTATCGGTGGTTTCCTAGAATACTATAAGTCCTCCAGGAATTATAAACACGGGCCACCCAGACCTAAGTGAACAAATATGACCCGGAATAAAACACGCAATTTCTAAATCATCGTTAGTCACCCGAACCGATTCTAAACATAACTGATAGGCTTTTCATAAGCATGTGGTGACCTATTCCATCCATTTTATCATAAGTAATCAATCGTGTGTCATCACCCACTACTCCAAATGCTGAATTGTATACCAGTCATCCACTTAGCACCGAAGAACTATTCCGTATGATTGAAATCTTCATGTTTTCTCAACTTTCACATGATACGACAGTCTGATAGAACCCCATAAACTCTAAATACACCAAATCCTTCTAGTGCCTTCTCTTAACTGGCTCACAACTCTGAACATCCCATAAAACCTCTATTTGTAATATCTCGCTACGTCTTAACCATGCAAAATGTATTGAAATCTCATTCTATAATGTCATCAACTAAGTCTTCTCCTTCACATTCCCCCGATAATAATTATGGTTCTCCTCTAATCGTCGCCTAGGGAAAGAGCATATCTTCCCTAAAAGCCAGGAATTCGACTTGCACCTCATTGCAGCAGAGATTCTTCCATCTGGTTTTGATTTCTTAGGAGACCTTCGTGTTTAAGAAAATTTTGAACATGTCGAGGATGTAGAATCTTTGATAACCTCTAAGATTCTTTCTGAAGTCATGAAAGACTTCAACTTCGGCTCCGACACAATCGTCAGAGCAGTAGACTTGACTGATCGAATGAACCATCATGTTGAAGGGTTTTCAATGGTTCATACATATCCCTTTACTATCGGTTTTTAACTCCTTGTTCCAATTTTTTTTGAGGACATATATCGTCAATACAAAATCTACTTGGGGCAAGTTGCACCTCAAATTTTAAGATTGGTGTACTGCATTAAGATGCTAGTCGACTGTGCCAACACACCCTTCACAATTGATCACCTTTTTCTTCTTTACTACCTTAGGATTTGCTGGGGTGGTATTATCCATTTGTACCCCTGTGGAATATTTAGCCTTATTAATGCTGAGGATGACTCCGATCGAGGTTGATTAACCTTGTTTATAATAATCAAGCCAGAGCAAATCCATCAACCTTCTTCTAATCCTTCCCTAGAAGAATGGAACACCTCACATGAGTATTTTTATCCATAAATTTGTTGCCTCGCTTTGAACAAAGAAATTATCTTCTTATATATATAAAAAATATTGTATTTTTTACATCAGTTTTAGTTGAGCTACAATTGATTGATGGGATTTTCGAATGGGTTGTTAGTCTCCTGCGCGCTTCTCCCAATATCACCCGGTCATGAAAAAACATTACTTCCGAGTGGTGGAAGGGAAAATATCACGGTAAGTTTAACCCTAGTACAATCTATTATATGTGTTCATTCCCGGGTTTCCCCGGGATTCTTGTTCATTCTCTCTGCTCCTTCTGTAGGGCTCCAGCTAAGAAAATATGTGGCCCAAAGAATTCCTTCTCGTGAATCCTCCTTAACCAATATACTCCAATATGCTTCCATCAATCGAAAGTGAAAACCCCAAAAATAGACTCCCGAAACCCAGTGGGGATTGGTTCTAGGGTTAGGAATCGCCGCCGGCTTACTAAACTTTGGAATGAAGTAGAAACGGGCGTTATTCAAATTGAAGATAAAGAGAAGGGAAATGATGGAGACACGAATCACGTGAGTCCACCGGGTGATGTTCCGGAGAATGAAACAACTGTCTCTTCGGCTGATCGTTCCAAACATAGCTCGATTCCCACCACCGATACTGAGGCTGGGACATCCGCTTCTTCTCCCCAGAAGGGCCCTAATGCCACTTTAGAGGCTTCTCTTACACACCTTTCAGATTTGTTTCTGGAGGTAGAATATTTCCTCCTTTTATCAATCTTCGCAACCTTGCTTTTTTTCCTTACTAACACATCCTCTTTTGTTCAGGGGCACGCCACTGCTCTTTCCACAATGAACTTAGCTAGAGGGATAATTCCATCTGATGAAGATTAGAGTTTATTTTTCACTTGCTTTTAAGATTAGAGGGATAATTCACTTGCTTTTAAGATTAGAGTTTATTTTTCTTTTTCAATAAACATAGTAATCGGGAAAGACGATGGGAAAATGTGATGGTGGAAATCAAACCCATGTACTGTATAAAAAGTCTTCTACTGAACTATAAGCTTTGATGATAATAAGATAAGAGTTGAAGTTTATGTTTTCTGACGAAAGTAGTCCACAATGTAATTTTTGCGTGGTAGTATTTGGATACTTTTATCTTAGGTGATAGTATTAAAGTAGGCAGATCAGTTTCTCGATTGTTAAATAAATGATATTGGTCAATTTTATTTATTTATTAGTAAAGATTACAGATCAATTTATTACTAACAATTCGATTTAATTAATCGAATTGTCTCATTTATTAATTGACAGGATTATACTATTTACATTATCAATGATGTCGAGCCAAGAGTACCTTCATTTCTACATAAAATGGTGGATGTACAAGTTGCTCGTAAGAATCTTTTTGAGTTTTTATTCGCCAATTTGAGTTAACCTAACGCCTACATTTTTATAAAATAAGAACTAACAAGAACACATTAACAAATTCTTGTAAAAATAATTAAGCAAGGCATCATGAATACGTTCCCTAACTCATAGGTTTATGAACTTGCTCCATTCAATTCTATTACAATTAAGAATTCTCACTTTCAAGTTCAATTCAAGATTTGTAAATAATATTCAATAGTTGGTCAGATAATAAAAAATAAAGCATAGAATTGAATAAGTAAACTAATATGATAAAAATAAACGTCAGTTCAATCTTCAAACACAACATTCATGCAAAGCCCACAACATGCTAGAACTAACAAAAATAAAATAAATAAATAAATAAACTAGCCATGCACAATCATGACAACAATCGCACAATGAGATGAAGAAAAGATGAAACCCAATGAATTCAGGTTTCTAAGTACCTTATCTATCTTTTCTTTGCTCCAAAATCGAACTCCCTGTATCAAAAAAATTAAAAAAATAAGGTGAAGATTTTACATGCGGTAGAAAAATTTTGGACAAAATTGTCTCTCTTGATCAATTAGAAATATGTGTATTAGGTAAAAACACATCCGGAGGTATTAAGTGTATACAAGAAGATTAGTGACTCCTGAAATCCCAACGGAACTCCACAACTGTCTTTCACTCCCAACATTTCTGTCACATCAGTCTACCTAGATCAGAGCGCGTGGGTGTAGTGGCGTCAGTATGCTCACGTCGCTATAACTCTCTAGGATCGTAATAGTCTAGGTGTTGTCTTATATATACAGGACTTAGAAGAGGAGAAAAAATATATTGTATTCTCTCTAAGCTCATACCTGTAACTCAGATCTCTCTCAAACCAATAACATTATTCTCAGATTTGGCTCTTATTCAGTTCATAGCTTATTTTCAGATCTAATCTATTAGTTTTCTTTATTTGCCCATTATTATCTTTTTTACTAGTGTTTATAATCCCACATGTCTATAACCTAAATATCAATCCTGGACTCAATCAAGAGGGTCTCCGGATCGGATACGACCTACTTGTCTTTAAATCCTTGAACACAAATCTCTAACTGTATTTTTGGTTAAAATTATTTTTATCGAAAAATAGTTTGGCGCCGTCTGTGGGGATAGACAAATGTGGAGTTGTCTAGATCTGTAGCTGATCTTCTTAAAAAAAAAAGAACCTCAACAGAAATGTTGTAATTTACAACATGTCAGGAGAAAACAACGTCGCTCGTGGAGAACATGAACTTGGAGCGGTGTCGATACCTGCTGAAGATCAAAATCGGGCTAACCATTCGGAAGCTTTGTGAATAGAAGAGAAGTCCTAACAAAGGCGGCGAAGCGGCGAGAGTGGATCTTCAATAAAACCGTCCGAGAAAGAGCGTAACGAAAATAATTCGGATAAAGCAAAAGCCGAAGGAACCCAAAAAGAAGCACCCGAGGGAAGAAGCTCAACCAAATCAGGAAACGGCCAGCCTCGAACGACTGATAAAAGAGGATCTTTCACTAAGGAAACGATCGCAATTGCCTTGAAAGGACAGAACGAGATGATGTTTCACATGGAAGCGACGGTAGCTGCTATAACTACCCATTCAAGGGCTGGAACTCCGGCGTCGAATGAAAATACTGCAAAGGCCTCGGCTTCCCCTGAAATGAGTAAAAAGAAAGACGAAGGCGAGAAGGACCAGTTGGACGCATTCACATAAGGATTGTGATGAGTGAAAAGGGAAATGAACGAGCGGATGAGCCATATACCCGGGGATCTACCCATCATAAAGGGCACGGGGACGAGAAGGTATGGGGTCCTGCCGTATCCGGAGAGCACGGCCCCCATCCCAATCCCAAAAAAAATTCAAAATGCCTCACATACCAAAATACGATGGCACCACAGATTCGGAAGAGCACATCGTGACCTTCGAGGCAACCGTCACCAGGAACGACCTCAAACAACACGAAATCGAATCTATCATGCTCAAGAAATTCAGCCAAACGCTTATAAAGGGAGCACTCTCCGGGTATACTCACTTACCCAAAAATTCTATTGATTACTTTGCTTCTCTTGAAGATATTTTTGTCAAGGATCACACAAGGGCCCGGAGTGTAGAAACACATAAGCAGGACGTATTCATGATAAAACAGCAAGGGGATGAGTTGTTGTGAGGTTTCATGGATAGATTCCAGATAGAAAGGATATTGTTTCCATCTATAGTAGAAGCTTTTGCGGTAGCCGCATTCGCAGACGGGTTGAACCCAAAAAGTTCAAACTCCTCCAGAATGCTGAAGGAAAGCTAAAGGAATTCCCAACAAAAATATGGAGTGAAATAAATCGTAGGTACACAGCTAAGATGAGGATTGAAGAAGACCACCGAGTGGTAACATCGACATACACGTGAAGTCGCCCCAGAGGAGTCCAGGCTAAGGATATAACATCAGCACAGCAAGCAGTGGACGGTTCAAACCGTATGACGCTAATAGGTTGTAGGAGCGGGAATGAGCTAGGGCAGACACCAGGAACCATCAAGGTCTCATTGAATGAGGCCCCCGGCTCACATAAGGGCCCACGTCAAAAGGGGGTGACCCACCCAAAGCTATCTGACCACAATTTCAGCATAAACACGATAGAGATAGTGGTCGTAATGAAAATCATGAAAGAAGACAGGTTCACAGATGACATGCGCACCAACCTAGAGAAAAGGAACACGGGGCTGTGGTGCCATTTTTATAGCATGCACGATCACACCATAGAAAATTCTGGCAACTTGAGGATAGAAGTTACGCAACTACTGCGCATAGGGCATTTGAGGGAGTACATCAGTGACCGAGCGAAGCTCAACTTAAGCAGGAATGATGGGCAAAGACCGAGCCAAGCACCTCCGCCTACTCACACTATTCATATAATCTTCGTTACATAGGTGGTCAATAAGATCACGTATACATCAATGAGAAAGTTCAAGGTCTCGGTCATAACTACGAGTCATAGGCGGGAACCCGTGGAAAGTCAAGACATAACATTTTTTCTGATAGCGACTACAAAAGCTTTACTTTTGTCACGACCCAAACCGGAGGGCCATGACGGGCACCCGGACCTTACTTACCAAGTACCACTAACCATATATTTACTACCTAACCATAATTAAACATGGGCTAGAAGGGCCGTCACGAGGTAACCTGCTGAAACATAAAAATAGTAAACTGGAAAGGTGCTACGTAAAATCTTGCAAATAGAAGAACCCAACCTATGCTATTGGAGTGTTCCAATATCAGTTGAACCAGCAACCTACTAGTACGGATTGTCACTCTGTCTACCTGAGCCTGCGAGCATAAAATGCAACGTTCCCCGGCAAAAGAGACGTAAGTACGAATGATGTACCGAGTATGTCAGGCATGAAGAATAACATATTAGAGATATGAAAGTAACATGAGACGAGAGAATCAACCTGTATCGAATTTTCTCTGAGGCCATAATATGCCTAAGTTTCATGTATATGCATGCACAATATTGGTCATACATATGCATATGCATATATAACGCCATCAAGACTTTGTGGGCATCCCATCATATCATATCGGCCTCTGTGGGCATAATCATCATCATATACCAGATGATCATGTGGTGGTGCGTATATAACGTCTTCTCTTTTCTCATACCCCATACATATATATAATGCACATCATATAGTAGCATATATAACGTCTTTGAGGTCAAGGTTTATACATGTACATAATGCATGAATGATACTAAGACACTTTGAGTTTATCGGAGTGACGTAAGGTCGTTGCACCTCCGATTAACATTATGGAACTAACATATAAACAGACATTTAATTATGAGCCAATAAGACAAGATATACATGAATCAACAAACGTCTTCAATAGAGTGAATGACATATATATTTCTAGCTTTCAAGAGTAGAGTTACTTTGGATGGACATTAGTTTACATACGGGTCATGCCAAAAGAAGAAAGAGTTAGCCTTAACATACATTTTATTGATCTACTCGTCGACACGCCGTATTCAATTCTCAACGTACCTCAATCTCAATCACCGAGAATAGCTCTAAATATGAGCTTTCTTCACTTCAAATAACTCTCCCAAATCAACAACACAAGGAGAAACTACGATTTACTGGCACCACAGGGTTTCCGACCTTAAATTTATGTTATTGTTTAAAACTTGGCTCCTCAAATGAATTACTCAAAATACATATCTCTATGGCTGAAACATTCTTGGTATATATATAGCTGGAACGTTATTTTTCTCCCTTCAGCATGAATTCCTAAGAGTGAGCTACTGTTATCACACAAATTCTTGTGAATTTATCTAACCAACCTTAACTCTCAAGTGTTGCTTGTCATATTTTTGGATTAGAGAAACTAAATAGCAACATGAATCTCTGTTTCTACTTTTCTCTCCTTCCCTCCACTTCTAACTTACTCTTTCTCCCTTACCTTTCTCTTTCTGTATTTTCTCGCCCAAACACAACCAGATCCGTTGTCACTCTCCCATTACCCCTAGCTCTAGTCTGGCAGACCCATGCCCCTTGTCATTTGCTTCATCATCATTTGCGAGCTTGAGCCATATGCCTTGTACGAAGCTTCGTCGCTAAATAGTGTAAGAGACTTCTCCCATCAAGCCTCTCTCAATTCGACGAATACAAGCAACAATCACCGAAGTTTCCACCATCAACATCCCTAACGACTCTTCCCCTCTCAAATTCATCTGAAAAAGAGCTCCAACTCTGGCAACCACTACTTTCTGCTCTGTTTTATTTTTGCTACTGTATTGCTCGTTTGGGATCTGCACAGGTAATCGGCAATCCAACAGTTCCAGCAGTTTTGCCCGTGAATAGTAACTTCATCGGTGAACATTGCTCTACCCAACAGGTTCTACCAAACTGGAGTTGGTACCTCCAGTCTCCCTTACTGATTCTTAATATCTCATCGTTGTAGCTTAATCTTGAATTTTTACATTCTAGCCTATAGTTTTATCATTTTTGTCGTAGTAGTTAGACTTACTTCTACATTCTTGCGGACTTGTGCTATAGTAGTGATTCCTGCTCCTTTTAGTATGAACGTTTGATTAGTTTATATTGTTTTAGTGGCGTTGGTAAATGATGGTAGACTAGGGTAATGTTCTATGTCGGGGATGGGGGTGAGGGTTATGGGGTAAGGGAGATGCTAGGTTGAGAATAGGGTCTTGGAACGTTGAGAATTTAACGGGGAAGTCCATAGAGCTAGTTAAGATTCTTAAGAAGAGGAAGATTAATATAGCCTATGTCCAGGAGACCAAATGGGTAGGACATAAGGCTAAGGATGTGGACGGGTATAAGTTATGGTTCTCGGGTAGGTCGAGGTATAGGAATGAGGTAGGCATTTTGGTAGACAGCGAGCTAAGGGATCAGGTGGTAGAGGTTAGGAGGGTCAGTTACAGGATGATGGTGATTAAGTTGGTAGTTGAAGGGTCCACTATGAACATTATTAGTGCTTACGCGCCGCATGCGGGATTGGACGGGGAGGAGAAGATACACTTTTGGAAGGATTTGTAGGAGAAAATTTCAATGGACATATCGGGTCACTTCTGGGGGTTACGATGACGTGTATGAAGGCTTTATCCTCGGGGACAAGAACGGGGGAGGCGTCTCACTCTTGAAGTTCGCTAAAGCTTTTGGAATGGTGATAGCCATATCGAGGTTTATGAAGAAGGAGGAGCACTTGGTGACTTTCCGTAGCTCAATGGCTAAGACTCAGATAGACTTTTTACTCCTTAGGAAGATTGACAACGGTCTTTGTAAAGACTACAAGGTTATTCCGAGGGAATATCTTATAACTCGATATAAGCTTTTTGTGATGGATTTGAAGATCAAGATGGAGAAAAAGATGAGGGTTGTGGATGACAGGTTAAGAATCAAATGGAGAGTTTGACCATAACTAGTGCAAAAGAGATAGGGAGAGGTTGATGGCCAAGGGGGCTTGGGGGAATAGTGAAGATGCGACCGGTATGTGGGACAGGATGGCCAGTTGCATTTGGGAGATAGCTAGAGATGTGTTAGGGGTCTCGCGGGGTAGCCGTGGTGGGCATCGAGGGGACCGGTGGTGGAATGGTAAGGTTCAAGAGAAGGTGGAAGCAAAGAAAGTGGCGTATGCAAAATTGTTATAAAGCAATGATAAGGTGGAGAAGTGGACGAATATGGAATTGTATAAGATGGCGAGGAAAGAGGCAAAGCTAGCGGTTACGGTGGTGAAAATGACGGTTTTTGAATGCTTGTATGTGTAATTCAAGAAAAAAGGCAGGGATAAGAAGTTGTACAGACTAACCAAGGCGAGGGAGATAAGGGCCCGTGACTTGGATCATGTGAGGTGCATCAAGAATGAGGACGACAAAGTACTGGTAGAGGACGCGCACATTAGACGGAGGTGACAGTCTTACTTCCATAAACTCTTGAACAAAAAATGAGATAAAGACATTGTGCTGGGAGACCTGGAGCAATCCGGAAGGTACCAGGATTTTGGATATTGTAGAAGCATTAAGGTTGAGGAGGTTAAGGATGTTGTTCGCAGGTTACGCAGGGGATGAACGACCTAGCCTGATGAAATCCAGTTGAATTTTGGAAGAGCGCAGGCAGGGCAAGTTTGGAGTTGCTGACTAAGTTGTTTAATGTAAGTTTTCATACGATGAGAATGCCCGAAGAATGGAGGTAGAGTACATTGATTCCTTTATAAAAGAACAATGGTGACATCCAGAGTTGCAACAACTATAGGAGTATAAAGCTGCTAAGCCACACTATGAAAGTTTGGGAAAGGATCGTGGAGATGAGGGTGACAAGATGTGTGTCTATTTTTGAGAACTAGTTTGGATTCATGCCGGGGCTTTCGACTACAGAATCCATTCATCTTATTAGGAAGTTGGTGGAGCAGTATAGAGAGAGGAAGAGAGACTTACATATGGTTTTCATCGACCTCGAGAAGGCATACGATAAAGTCCATAGGGAGGTTCTATAGAGATGTTTGGAGGGTAGAGGTGTACATGTGGTGTACACTAGGGCGATCAAGGATATGTATGATGGAGCCAAGATCAGGGTACAGACAACATGAGGATACTAGGAGCAATTCCCAGTCATGATGGGGATGCACCAGGGATTAACTCTTAGCACATTCTTATTTGCCTTGGTGATTGATGGACTGACGCGACAAATTCAAGGGGAGGTGTTATGTTGTATGTTATTCGCAGACGACATAGTCATGATTGATGAGACTCGCAGCGGAGTGAATGCTAAGTTGGAGGTTTGGAGATAGACCCTATAGTCTAAAAGGTTCAGGCTGAGTAGGATCAAGACATAATACTTGGAGTGCAAGTTCAGTAACGGGAGCAAGCATGAGACAGGCGTGGAGGTGAGGCTTGGTACTCAGGTCATTCCAAAGAAATGAAGCTTCAAGTACCTCAGGTCTATTATCCAAGGGAATTGAGAGATTGATGATGATAACACACATTGTATTGGGGCAAGGTGGATAAAATGGAGTCTCACATCTGCAGTCTTGTGCGATAAAAATGTGCCATCAAAATTTAAAGACAAGTTTTATAGGTTGGTAGTTAGACCGGCTATGTTGTATGGGGCGGAGTGTTGACCAGTCAAGACTTCGTACATCCAAAAGATGAAAGTTGCGAAGATGAGGATGTTGAGATAGATGTGTGGGCATACAAGGAGGGATATGATTAGAAATGATGATAACCAGGACAGAGTGGGAGTGGCCTCAGTGGAGGATAAGATGAGGGAAGCGAGGTTGAGATGGTTCGGAAGAGACACAAATGCCCCAGTGCGGAGGTGTGAGAAGTTAGCTATGGACGGGTTCATGAGTGGTAGAGGTAGGCCGAAGAATTATTGGGGAGAGGTGATTAGATGGGATATATGGCTCAAGTGCAACTTACTGAGGACATGAACTTAGATAGGGGGGTTATGGAGGACACATATTAGGGTAATAGGTAGTTGAGCGTAGTCCTACTTACGCTTACAAACTGGTAGTTGTAGTTTTATTATTGTAGGCCTGCGTAGCCTATCATACTAGTAGGCGCATTATTGCTTTATAGTTTCATGTCGCTTGATTTCTACTGCTTTGAGTTCTTTAGTGTACTTTGTTTATCTTATTTACCTGCGTTGGTTAGTGCTTCCTTTTTTAGAACGCGCAATCATGGCTTATTCGCTTTTGTTACCATCATTTTCATACTACTTTAAATTTCGTGTCTAGGTTTGACCGTTTCTCTTTCTTTGCTTGTGCTTATGCTTATGCTTTGTCTTGAGCCGAGGGTCTTCCGGAAATAGCCGCTCTAACTACCAAGGTAGAGGTAAGGTTTGTGTACACTTTACCCTCCCCAGACCCACGTTGTGGGATTTCACTGGGTATGTTGTTGTAAAGTAGTTCAACTTGGAGCATTATAATGCTGCGTGTTTCCAGTCAAGTTCATGGATCAAATATTTGGTTATACTTTTACAAATCTTGTCGAGTTCTGATAATTACTAATTTTAAATTCCTTTCCACTTTGCTTTTCATACCTGAATCTCCACAATATTACCATCTTATGTATGTGTTTGCTCAGTGAGTGTTAAATAGGCAGAAAGTTTACTTTTATAATGTCATCTTCTATCTCTTTTGGATATATAAATCTCATAAAAGCAAAGATAGTACCTAAGCTTGTCCATTTACTTTTTTGTTAATAAATAATGCAATCTGGGAACTTGCTCTCCACTTAAACAATGACTTCTTTCTAAGTTTGGCCATTTCATAAGTTTAATCTCTTAACATCCTTTTGTCGGTATACATTCTCGTTGGATGATGTCTCATTTTCGAGTTTAGCTTCTTATGTGTAAATTCTCTTGTTGTTGGATTGGATTGTGGTATTATTATATTTGCTTGACTGATTTGAATGACCCTGATTCATTATCTCCCCTTTTGTGCATGAAAACTGCTCGAGTACGAGTCCATCGGTTCTGCCTCAACCCCTTTGCGTTTATGTGTTGGACCCCGTGGCGGAGCTAGGATTTTCAGTAAGCGGGTTCAAAATATAAAAAAGTAAACATACGAAAAAGTTAAAAGGATTCAACATCCACTATATATATATATATATAAAATAATTTTAACCATATATAAATAGTGTTTTTTTCCGCCGAATGGGGTTCAGATGAACCCTCAGTCCTATCTGGCTCCGCCACTACTTGGACCGATCGTCCAACATAATATATTCATCTCGAGTTAAAGCCAGCAGCGCGCAACAGTCCAGTAGCAGCAGTAGCAGAAATGGACTAATCTTCTCTTAAACTTCGTTTTGTTTTATATTTGTGTTGTATGAATTAACTAACACTACTCTTTTTTTTCTTTTCTTAACTTAGTTGAAATCCCAGCGGAAACGTGAGAAACACTTTAAATGTGTTTCTTATTATAGTTTGCTGTTCATGTTTTCAAATCGAAGAAACACTTTTTCCTAGAATGGATTTAAGGGATTTAAAAGAAGTACCAAATGGTGAAAGTGTTTTGGGTTATATGTAAAATGTTTTCGTTGGCACAGTTTATTTGGAATATAAAATTTTCAAACCAGAAGTGAAGTTCTACAAATGAATGGATAAAAAGTGATCTGAAGATGGGTTAGATGGAAATGGAGTTCTTTTAGTATCAAACCGTGGCAGCAAACGTACATTTTAAAGTTACTTTCTAATGAAACTCTATAAAACTCATACTTATTTCAAACCCAGAACTTGTTAAATTGACTTAAAGCTTTTTATATCTTTCGAGTTATAAACAAGTGAATTCATTAACGGATCGAGAAGTTGAATTATATTTATATTTCAAAGTCTTAACAAATCGTACACGTTTTGAATCAATTTATTCCTTCATAATTTGCAAAAATGCAAGGTAAGGCTGCGTACAATAGATCATTATGGTCCGACCCTTTTCCGGATCCCGCGCATAGAGAGAACTTAGTGCACCGGGCTGTCCTTTTATAATTAGCCTAATTATGAGTTAATTCACTTGTTGAGTTAATGATTAATTAAAGTGTTAAAATGATTTTTCAAAAGTAAAACACCGCCTGAAGCTCATCTTTCAAATAAAATATACTTCTTTTTAAAAATAAATTAGCCATAAAATGTATATTTTAAGGAGTTTTTCATGGATAATTTATTTACAAAATATAATTATTATTTTTACAGATCTAAAAAATGTAATTTACGGAGTTATATTTTTTACAAATAAGATACAATTTTTAGCCATAAAATGTTAGATCCGTATGTAAACCGCATTGGACAGATCCTTAACACCGAAGTGCTTAAACCCTTTCTCGGTGGATCACCAGAACCCTTACCCATTCTCTTGTATTTTTTAAAGGTTTTCAAAAAGTTAACCTTTAATTTGATTTCCTAATTCTCATTCAATAAATTAGGTGGCGACTCTATTTGTTCACGACAAACATCAAATTACTAAGTAGCTTTTACGCGTGAGTGTAAAAGTGAACCGTAACAATATCTTGTAGAGTCTTGTTCTTTCGTTCAACAACTCCATTTTGCTGAGGAGATCTTGGTGAGGAGAAATTATGAGTATACTCTTGCTCATTACGAAATTCTTCAAAGGCTTTGCTTTCAAATTCTCCTCCATGGTCACTTTTGATGGATGAAATGTATCCATTTTCACACTGTACTTTCTCACAAAAGAACTTAAATTTTTTTAAAGTATCATCTTTATGAGCAAGAACTATAACCTAAGTAAAACGAGAAAAATCGTCTATTATGACAAAGGCATGCCTTTTTCCACCAATAATTGCAATTCTAGTATGACCAACAAGGTTCATATGAAGTAGCTGCATTGGTTTAGAAGTAGACACAATATCTTTTGAATTGAAAGAATTTCAAGTTTGTTTACCTTTTTGGCATGCATAGCATATGTGATCCTTTGAATAATTTAACTTAGGCAATCCTAGAACAAGATTATGCTTCGCAAGTTTCTCAATTAAATGCATGCTTGCATGTCTAAGCTTCTTATGTCATAGTCATGGATCTTCTCCCATTGACGTTAAACAAATGTTCCCTACTGGGCTTTTAACTGAATCTAGTACAAACACATTTTTGTTCCTACTCACAACTTTGCCAGATAGGTCTTCAATGATACAACCTGTTTTTCTAAATCTTACCTCTATGTCTGAGTCACATAGTTGACTTATGCTCAGTAGGTTGTAACTAAGGACCTTCACCAAATAAACATTAGTAATATAACAGGAATTATTGAAGACAATAGTTTCTATACCAGTTACAGTATCTCCAAAAGTTACCAGTCCTCCATCAAAATTCACAATTGACTTGAATAAGCTTTTCTCCCCAATCATATGGCTTGAACACGCACTGTCTAAATACCATTTACTTTTTAATTTTTTCTTGTGGTGTTCCAAAAATATAGAGTAATTACTTTCTTTTAGGTACCCAAACTTTTTTGCGTCCTTGAGTGTTAGTTCTATCAAGATTTGCATTATTTTTGGGTTTTCATACTCAGCCTTGAGAAGTTGCATAGAGAAATCTGTAGTTATAGGATTTATGCCCAATTTTGCCACAATAAAAATAAGTTTGAGAGAAGTGTTCTTCAGTGACATGTTGATTAGTCAACTTTCTCGTATTAATAATTTTAACAGACTTCCTATCAATTGACTTGATTGACCTAGTCGACTGATCTGTCTTAAAATGAGCAATAGACTTATTGGTTGAGTTGCTAATAGCGAATTTGTTATTTATAGGCTTTTTTCAGTTGACTTGTTGCTACGAGTCGACTGGTTAGACCTGACAGAACTATAACTGGTAGATTTGCACAAACTATTTAGTTGTAGTTGTAAATCATGAACTTCTTGAATAAGGTCTCTTTCAATTTCACAAACTTCTAAATTATTTTCCCAGTCTCTCTTTTATCTTTGCAATTTTCTATATTTATCAAAAATTCAATTTAGATCTTCAAGAGTTTGATCTAACAATTCTTGAGTTTCATGACACTTAGAGCATGAATAAGATCTTACCTCGCTAGTTTCACTAATTGCCATGAAGCAGACATTCTCAGTTTTCTCTTTTTCATCTTTTGAGATTTCATCTTCGCTCCATCTATTGAATGCTCTCTGCTTTTGTTGACCTCTAAATGATTTCCTTTTTTACTCCGAGCACGCAGATTCTATGTGTTCATACTTCCTACACTCATAACATTTCTCATCATTTCTTGGTTGATCATTTTGAGATTTTCCTCTTCTGAAGTTGAAGTACTTTTGTTGTTTCTAAATCTCCTCATGACTTCCACCACAGATCTAGATATCATAGTGACTTCATCTTCTCTAATATCATCATCAATTTCTTCAACCTGTGATTTGAATGCAACCATTTTTTTAATGCTTTCATCCTGTCCATGCTTGTTGAGATAGGTCTTCTCGAATGCAATTAGATCTCCTCTTACTTCATCATATATAAGAGTCTTGAGATTTATGCTTTCAAGAGCAACAACCTTTGCATGCCACTATGGAGGAAGACATCTGAGAATTTTTCTTATATTGTCCACGCAGGAAAAAAACTTTTCCTGGAGCCCTGAGTTCTCCAAAAAATTTGTTGAACCTTGCAAACATGTCTTCCACCGTTTCTCCTTCTTACATTGTGAATGTCTCATATTCATAGACAAGGAGGATGATGACAATTTATTTTACTTTGTCAGTACCTTCATACGTGACCTCAAGCTTATCCCACATTTCTTTATTCATTTCATAGGTGAAGATCTTTTCATATTCTTCTCCACTGATAGCATTTTATATCAAATTCCTGGCCTTTGAGTTTATTTGTATTATCTCCATGTGTTCATCAGTGTAGTCAGCTAGGGAAGCCAACTCATCAGTTGAAGTAGCTCCTTCCTTTTTCTTTTCATCAGTCTTGGACTTTGGCATAGGAATATCTCCTAAATTGATGACTCTCAAGATCTTTACATCATATGACTTGATGAAGGTTTTCATCTTTATTTTCCATTGAATAAGGTGGTCTAGTTTGAAAAGTGCCTTCTTGAAACAAAGCTTCAACGGTAATGTGATTTGAGATGATCTTTTCTCACTTGTTGTTAGGCAAACACAATGTGAGACATTGATCTGACATCAATTGAAAGTGCAAGAGGGGGGTGAATTATAAATTATTTTTTTTTTAGTTGACTGCCTTGGATCAGTAGTCGATTGTTTTCAGAAATAGTGCAAAAAATAAATGGCAGAAAGTAAATAACACGTGATATTTTATCCTGGTTCAAATTCAATGTGAATCCTAATCCAATCCCATTGGGTTGTACGGGTGTTTACTGCGCCTCTTTTTGAAAGTAGGTTTGGTACAATGATTGTTTGAATGAAGCACATACGTCTACACTGAAATGCTCTTGATCTTTTGATACAATGCCTCACCAACTATACTATATCTCTCCTCACTTTTTTGTTTACACTGTAAATCACTCAGAATTACAATGTTTATTAAAAGTAAAATAGAGAGCTTGAGAAGTTGAGACGAAAGTATATTTTTCTTTCGTCTATGGAGTTGTCCGTTATAGCTTGAGAGATGAATGTTATGCTCTTGCAGAGATGGCAACCCAAGAGATTTGATCATTTGGAAAAGGAATCATGAATTCTGTTTTTCAAGAATGAGGATAGAGCTCTTTAATGCAAATTGATCTTCTTTCCTTGTACACTCACGATCAAATCTTTAGTGTTGTAGCGCCCTTGAAGACTTGGTACGTGTTTCCTTGTTGAAGTATGCTTGATTGATGCGCCGAGATTTTTAGAGGTACTTGATTGATATTTTTTCAAGACTTGATTTATTTACTAACTGTTGTCTCCATAAATAAGTGTTGACTTATTTATTTTCTTTGACCTGTGGTAACTTCTCTTGACTTCGTCGCTTAGGGCTTCATGAGTCAGTTGCGCTGGCATGTCTTTCTCCGATATGGACTTGGGTTTTATGAGTTGGTTGGGTCTGCTTTTCATTATGCGTTTACCTGCACAAGTAAACTTGTCCATTAAAATCTAACCCTAACTATATTAACTTTTGAATACTCCGTACAAATGCAAAAGATTAACTCAAGTGATTCAGGATGTTCAAATTGAGTGAAAATTCTAGATCCGACCATGACTATAACCGTCAAGTTTGGAACCGATCTGTATTTAGAAAGCAAGCATAGGCCACCTCATCAAAGCCTGTAAAGGCTAAAGAACAACTCGCAGTGGTTTCTTGACCCTTGTTAATATCGAAAGAATACGTATAACTTTAGAGATGATGCCATAGTTTTGATAACCATTCGTTCACACTTGCTTTTTTGGCCCCGTATTAAATGGCTCAAGGCTCTTTCCTTGGAATAAAAACAACAATTAATTTTGTATAATATTGAAAGAAAAAGTAAAGAGAATCCTTCTTGTGCAGAGCTTTGAAGGATTCTTTCTTGATAATGGCCCCTCCAGAGCCAGAATAAGAGGCTTTTTTCAGAGTCACTTTCTTTCATCTTCAAGTTTTTGGCATTGTGAAACTTGTCTTGGCATGCGCAGATATAAATAATGGTTATATATTTTGTGGGATTGAGAGTGAAATAATGGCCTTGCAAAATGCACTTTTACTTTCTACGGCAGCCAATATATTTGTTGCTCCCACTTCTTTTGTGAGCTAAACAGATAAGAAAAGTTTTATACAACCTTAACTGCTAGTACTTATTAGCTTACCTTTAACTAATTAATCATCTAGCATACAACTACTTTTGATCAAGCTTTAACTATTGGCACATATGGATTCATTATGTCATACTCATGAAAGCAACGTGTTACTATGTAACTAATTTCACCTGTTAAATTTGACTGGTTTTTTTTTATAATAAGGGATTTATCTTATTTATCCGGTCAATGCATAGGAGTTAAACTCTACATTTCTCAATAGATGTTTACCCACAAATCGGTACAGATGAATTTATACATGTGGTCAAACGTAAATCTCAAATGACTAAATTAACAGATTAATCAGTAAATAATTATAATAGAAACTGAATATAAAAGCAAGATCAAAATTTAGTTAGTCTGAACCTAGAAGAAGCTTCGTGCTATTTCTTTTGGGCTGGATGATGCCAATGATATTGGAATATGAGATGAAGACAATAGTTTAAAGAATAGTGATAACAATGAGTGAGTATTGTACATCTTGAATATGATGTATTTACAATGAGTTAATTGGTCCTATTTATACTAGGACTCATGGGTACACATTTCACGAATTATGTCCCTCATAATAATAATACATAAATGTTGTAATAATCAGACAATTAGTACATTCTTAAATGCCTTAAATGCTTTCTTGGAAGATGTAAAGTCGTGCATGTAACAGTCGCCCGTTAGGATTAGATCAACCCCCGGATGCTTCTGCTTTTCGATACCTGTGACTCATCGGTGCCACCGGTGTGAAGCTAGTGCCTCCGAAGGAACTGAAAGTTGACTTGGATCTTACTCACCTCTTTCTGTCGCATGTCATGACATAATCCATCCACCTGTATAATGCGAATTTTGCCTTATACAAATAGTCCCAACACTTTTCGAGCATGTTCCCTTGTGCGCCTCGGAAGTGGATTTGAACTTCACATCAACCAAAAACCACCTTTTGGCGAGAAGATTGAAATGATGTGATGATCAAACGTCAAAACCCTATTTAATTCCTCTGAAACCTATCTTGAGGTAGAATACAAAGGTCCAACTATGTCCATTTTCTATTTCATGAATGGTCAAGGAGTGACCATCGAATGCAACTCTTCTCCTGACTGATGCAATAATTGAGCATGACACTGACTTTTATCGCATTTCCTTACGAACTCCATTTTGTCTTGTTCGATCTGGGGCCAGTAATACCCAATCCTCACGAGTTTTCTCATCAAAGATTTTGTGCCTGAATGATTTCCTTAGATTCCCTCATGTAATTCTCTCATCACGTAGTCAGCTTTTTTAGACCTACTCATCATGTCGGAGGACCATAGTAGCACCACCGATAGAGCTTTCCATTAATGATACAATACCGAGCAACTTTAGTCCTCAAGGCCCTGATGCTTTCGGTCCTCCGGCAACTTTCCTTTCTTGAGATAGTCTATGAATTCATTTCTCCAATCCTATATCAGGCTTGTTTAATTCACTTTGTTATACCCTACCAGATCCAAGGATGAGTGAAACAATTGTACCACCTATTTGTCTTTAGAACGTTGAGCTTCTGTGCTTGAACCTAAATTTGCAAGTGCATCAACTTATATATTCTCCTCTCGGGGTATGTGTACCACCGTTCATTCCTGGAACATTGAAAGTAGCTTCAGAACCTTCTCGAGGTACCTTGACAAACGTTCTTCCTTAGCTTCAAACACCACATAGACCTAGTTTACCACTAGCAAGGAATCACATTTGAGTTCGATTATCTTTGACCCTAGTCCCCGGGCTAATTCAAGACCTGCAATTAGAGCCTCATACTAGGATTTATTGTTAGTTAAAGATGAGCTATGAATCACATGCCTTAAAATTTCCCCGATGGGAGTATGTAATACTATTCCCAAACCGATCCCCTTAATATTGGATGTTCCATCAGTATATAGCATCCAAACCCCGAAGGAATACCCTAAGACCAGAGTAGCTTCTTTTTCTGCCTATGGGGTTACTCTCGGTCTGAAGCCAACAATAAAATCCGCTAGGACCTGAGTTATCACAGTTCGGGTTTAAATTCAATGTCAAACTCACTTAATTCCACCGCCCATTTAGTGAATCACCCTGAAAGTTCAGGCTTGTGTAGTATGTTTCATAGGAGAAACATTGTTACAACGGCTATCAGGTAGCATTGAAAGTACGATCAAATCTTTCGCGATGAAATTACAAATGCAAAAGCCAGTCTTTCGAAAAGCGGGTACCGAGTTTTGGCCCCTAACATGACTCTAGTAACATAATAAACTGGAAATTATGCACATTTTTCTTCACTTACCAAAATAGTGCTTACCGCTACCTCTAAGACAACAAGATCTATAAGGAGTTGCTCTCCGTCCTTTGTCTTTGACATGAGCGGAGGGCTAGACGGGTAAGCTTTCCAATCACAAAAGGTTTGCTGATATTCGGGCGTTCACTCGAAGTCATTCTTCTTTTTAAGAAGTGAAAAAAATTTATGGCACATCTCCGATGATCGAGATATGAATTTGCTCAGAGCCACTATACGCTCGGTCAGTCATTGTACCGCCTTTACATTGTCAACATTATATGAAATACCTTCACTGGCCTTTATCTTAACTGGGTTTATTTCGATCCCTCTTTGAGAGACCAAGAACCCTAAGAATTTTCCAGAGCCTACCCCGAAGACGCATTTCTCTGGGTTAAGCTTCATGTTATACCTTCAAGACTTCAAAAGTTTCCTGTAAGTGACTTAAATGGTCTTCTGCACGAATACTTTTAACAAACATATTGTCTATGTATACTTTCATAGTTTTCCCTATTTGTTTCTCAAACATTTTATTTACTATCCTTTGATAGGTGGTTCCGGCGTTTTTTAGTCCAAAAGGCATAACGTTATAGCAATAAGCACCGAAATTAGTTAAAATGATGTTTTCTCTTAATCTTTCGAGTGCATTGTAATTTGATTATACCTAGAATACGCATCGATGAAACTCATGACCTCGTGCCCGGCCGTAGCGTCGATCATTTGATCTATGTTAGGTAACGAGAACGAGTCTTTAGGGCATATTTTATTTAAGTCTTTAAAATTAATACACATCCTAAATGTATTTTCCTTTTTAGGTACTAAAACTACATTGGCTAACCAATCCGGTATTTAACTTCCCAGATTGACCCTATATTAAGTCAACTAGTTACCTCTTCTTTCACAAACTTGTTGCGTACTTCAGCAATGGGCCGCTTCTTCTGCTACATGGGAGAGAAACTGAGATCCAGACCTAACTTATGAGTTACGACTTCTGGAGTAATGTTTGTCATATTCTTATGGAACCAAGCAAAACATTCACCTTTAATTATAAGATATTGAAGAAGTGACTCCCTAAGCTCGGAGTTCAGCATCGTGCCCAGGTATACCTTCTTTTCAGAAATTTCCTAGTGTAGAACTATTTGCTCAAATTCTTCAGTCGTTAACTTGGTGGAATCTGATTCATCTGGTACCTGGAAATACGTAGGTACCTGATACATGTCTGATCCGGTTCTGTCTGATCTGCTTCGGCTAGCGGATTCTGCTGGACCTCATCTGGGACTGACTCCATTTCCTTTAGTTGCTATTTAGGATTCGTATCCACTTCCGGTTCTTCTATGGCGAACATTTCCTTGGCCACGGGTTGTTCTCCTCTAATTTGGTGGATTCTTTCGAGTGTTGGAAACATAACCAATAAATGCAAAGTTAAAGGGACCGCCTTCATATCGTGAAGCCAAAGCCTCCCGAATATAGCATTGTATCCCATGTCGTCATCGATGACATAAAAATTTGTTTTCTTCATGACTCCCTTGTCTTCTACCAGTAAGTCTATCTCTTTTTTAGTGGTTTCACAAGACATTAAAACCAGACTATGTCCTAGTTGTCGGGACAATTTTATCTAGTATCTTCATTTCCTCGACCACCTTCAACCTGATTATATTGGCAGAACTTCTAGGGTCGATCATTATCCATTTCACCTGGAAATAGTTGATGGGTGCAGTAATAACTAGAGCGTCATTGTGTGGAAAAGTGACTTCGACAGTATCATCTTCAGAGAATATGATAATATTTTCATTCGGTATTTCTCATAAATTCCTCTCTCGGGTTACATAAATCTTCATCTTTTTTGCCGTCGTAAAGGACATATCTGCGATCATAGATCCACCAAAAATCATATTTATAACGTATGGCGGGACATATGGATTAGCTTTTCCTTCTGTTGGAGGTCCACACTCATAGTTGTTATAGGCTCTCTCCCTTAGGTATTCTCATAGATGTCCTCTGCTTAGCATTCCTGCTACCCTCGTGAAGGTGTCTGAAATCCACCATTTTATGCCCGTGGGTGCCATGGAAATCACACTAAATGGTTTGATCCCTGGAATTTGGGTCAGACCGAAGAGGCTTTGGCGGGTGAGATGCGGGATGAGTCCTCAGTACCGCCACCATTTGATCTTCATCAATGCTGAAGTTATAGTCGGATAGTTTTGGGTATCCATGCCCCTTTGTAGAGGAATTAGATGAATTCTCTTTATCTTGATTCATCAAGCCTCAGTTATTTCTACCGGGGTCTCCCTTGACATTTGGCTTTTCAAGGGAACGAAAACCCTGACTGTCTCCTGAATTTCCAAGAGCGGGATAGGGTTGGAAGCAATTCTTTGAGGGGTTACGATCTGACCCAGTGCCTTTGTCCGTCCTTTGGGAAATGATTTCGACTCGTATCGATTGTGAACGTCCTCCCAGATAGTAGCCTGGAATTCCAAGAGATTTTCCTTAAGCTTGCGTGAGGCGTCTAAACTTAAGGGGTTCAAATCTTTTGTAAAAGCTTCAACAGTCCACTCATCACGTACTGCATGTAACAATATCCGCTCCTTCTGGAATCGCATAATAAAGTCCATGTGCAATACGAAAAGATATATGTTTTCCTCGTTTTAACCTTTCGTGCTCCCACATGAGCTTTTATGAACATATCGGCAATCGGAACACTTCTTGCTCATTACTGACTCTATCTTATTCTCTTTCATGCCATTTTCTTTAACGACCGTGGAATAAGCCATAATGTGCTCTTGTGGATATGTTGTTCCATCATACTTGGGTATGAATGTCATCTTGAACCTTTTGGAAATCAGTTTGGGCGCAGCCTCTGGCTTATACGCCAACTGAATATACCTTTTAGTGTCAGGGCCTTCTATTACAGGAGAGGCCCCCGGTATCTAATCCAGCTAGTACCGAAACTCCTTGGCATTCTTTTCTGCCTTTTGAGCATCCGAATCTACTTTGCATGTTATCTTCTTCATGAACGTCAGCACCTACGCCTGAAATGGGTTTTTAGGTTTCAGGAACCGTTTCACTACCCGAAGCGTCATCATTCCTCAACTCAGTTGGCCATTCCCTTCAACATTAGAGACGTTTGCTAGTGGTGACATTGGGGTTGCTGGAGTGCTGTCGGCGAAGTTGGACGCGAACTCAGAGAAAACGCATTTTATACCGCTCAATTCTTTTCTCATTGCAAAATTTTGCGCCCTCAGGTTCTGCATGGCCTCTTCAGGTCTTTCATTACTGGGAACCCCGCCTCTTCGGGGTTGTACGCCTCTTGAAGTAGCTCCATCCGCAACTGTTTGATCTTCTGGTACAGGATTTGGGATAGGGAGGCCGTCTGGTCCGACCTGATTATTTTCGGCGTTGTTTCCGAGAACCTAGTTGCCTTCAAGTCCTTCCATATCTAACATTTGTTGCTTAAGCAAAACAAGACTAAAAGAAAAAGTTATATTAAAAGAAAAGAGGTCACTTGTGACACCACTATTGCCCATGCCCCATGGTGGGCGTCAAACTATTTACCAGCAAATTAGTATAGTTGAATTTATACACGTGATCAAGGACATGTAGGTCTCAAGTAACTAAATTAGCATATTAATCATTAAATTATTATAATAGGAACTGAATACAAAATCAAGATGAATATAGTTAGCCTGAGCCTAAAAAAAGCTTTGTGCTATGGCTTTTGGGCCGGATGTTGCCAATGATAATGGAATGCGAGATCAAGACAATAGTTTAAAGAATAGTCAAAACAATGAGTAAGTATTGTATATCTTGAATATGATACATTTACAATGAGTTAATTTGTCATATTTATACTAGGACTCATGGGTACACATTCCACGAATTATGCCCCTCATAATAACAATACATATATGTTGTAATAATCAGACAATTAGTACATTCTTACATGCTTTCTTGGAAAATGTAAAGTCGTGCATGTAACGGTCGCCCTTTAGGATTAGATCAACCCCCGTATCCTTCTTCTTTTCGGTACATGTGACTCATCGGTGCCACCGGTGTGAAGCTAGTGCCTCCGAAGGCACTGAAAGCTGACTTGGATCTGGCTCACCTCTTTCTGCCGCGTGTTATGACTTAATTCGTCCACATGTATAATTATTTAATCTTGCGTGCAAATGCTAAATTTTCAACAATAATAGTCAAAATGAGGCGCCCATTTAATGGAAAATTCCAGTTATAGAATACCTCCGGCAAGTTGCGGTGCATTTGATGAGCAATGTGAATTAACTACTATCTTTGTCCACTTTTACTTATTAGTTGGGAACAACCAGATATAATATACCATTTTATATCTATTTTACTCTTGTTATTAAGTATTAATTATTCTAATTCATCAACAAGATATAATTTATCATTTTATATCTATTTTACTATTATTATTAAGTATTGATTATTCTAATTCATTTTTCAATGAATAAAATAACTTATAATAATTAGAGATAATATTGTGAAGATATGACATCTGGGTCTAACTCAACCCCAAAAGCTAGTTTGTATGGTAGGATTGTCCAAGTCCATATAAGTAGTTCATGTTCTCATTCCATCTCCGATGTGGGACTCTTAACATTCCCCCACACGCCCAGACCTCGTTAACTGGAGCGTGAACAATATAATTTGGGGGGCCAACATCAACGAACAAAGAATTGGAATGAGTTTGACTCTGATACCATGTAAAGAATGGATCTTGGGTCTAACTCAACCCCAAAAGCTAGCTTGTAGGGTGAGGATTGTCCAAGTCCATATAAGGAGTCTATGTTCTCATTCTATATCCGATGTGGGACTCTTAACACTCTACCGCACGCCCAGACCTTATTAACTGGAGCGTGGATAATATAATTTGGGGGCCCAACATCAACGAACAAAGAATTAGAATGAGTCTGACTCTGATACCATATAAAGAATGGATCTTGAGCCTAACTCAACCTCAAAAGCTAGCTTGTAGGGTGAAGATTGTCCAAGTCCATATAAGGAGTCCATGTTCCCATTCCATATCCGATGTGGGACTCTTAACACTCTCCCGCACGCCCAGACCTTGTTAACTGAAGCGTGTATAATATAATTTGGGGAACATCGGTGAACAAAGAATTTGAATGGGTCTGGCTCTGATATCATGTAAAGAATGGATTTTGGGCCTAACTCAACCCCAAAAGCTAGTTTGTAGGGTGAGGATTGTCCAAGTCCATATAAAGAGTCCATGTTCCCATTCCATATCCGATGTGGGACTCTTAACACTCCCCCGCACGTACAAACCTTGTTAACTGGAGCGTGGATAATATAATTTGGGGGCCAAACATCGGTGAACAAAGAATTGGAATGAGCATGACTCTAATACCATGTAAAGAATGGATCTTGGGCCTAATTCAACCCCAAATCCGTCCAAATGAGGCGCCCATTTAATGGAAAATTCCAGTTATAGAATATCTCCTGCAAGTCGTGGTGCATTTGATGAGCAATGTGAATTAACTACCATCTTTGTCCACTTTTACTTATTAGTTGGGAACAACAAGATATAATTTACAATTTATATCTATTTTACTCTTATTATTAAGTATTGATTATTCTAATTAATTTTTTAATGAATAAAATAATTTATAATAATTAGGGATAATATCATAAAATTACTATTTTATTTATTGTTTCTTAAGGAGTTGTATCAAGTCAAATATGAACAAGTGAAAGTAGGAATGGTAACGGGGCGGGGTGGATTTAGTTTAAACCCGCAAAATTAAACCCCCACCGCCCCACCCCTCAAAGCATAATTCTCTCTTTTCAACCCGTCCCGCAAAAACCCGCGTCAAAACCGCTCCACCTACGTTTTCATTTCATTTTGCTTTTTGATGCGTAAGTGAAAGTAGGCTTAAACCCGCCCCCGCACCCGCACCACACCACACCGTTGTCATCCCTAAGTGAAAGTAGACAAAGGGAGTACTCAATGGCAATGAATACAACGTCTCAGACCTGAGTGACACAATTAAACCATTGTCATTGATAAAATTCACAAATAGTGCAAATAAACTTTAACTTATACAAACTTAATTGAGATGATAGATCAATAACGTGCACAAAATCTTACATACCCTACAGCATACCTCCAGCAACAAGGCAGTTGATGGAATTAAGATAAATCTTCAAATAAGGCCATAGATCTTTTGGCACTATTAATACTTATTCACAGGAGTAAACTCACTCCAAAAGTCCAAAGTCCAAACCAATTGAAACTTGAAGTTACATGGAATAGCATTTGTAAGTGAAATCCACAAAAGACAAAACGCCCTTAAATGTTAAAACTTCATCTGTCTCAATTTATATGACACGCTTATTTATATAACATATTTTTTAATCAATTCAATAAATAAAAAATGACATATTTTTTATTTAATAATAATTTAATTTAAAATTTTATATTTTACGCTTAACGACATCATTTATAATTATATAAATATTTTTAACTTATTTTAAGTTATAAAATTCAAAAATCTTTTTTTTTTCCTTAAACTCAATACCATGGGAAAGGGACGAGTAATATGGCCTTACCAAAAAGATTAACTACAATAACAATTCGTACAGATGACCCATGTGGAAGAAACAAGCACTACGTGGTAGGGTCGGTATTGGCACTACTTGGCCAATACATAATTAACTTTTTTTTGGTTAAAGAAAACTTTGACTCGCACTCTCTTAAATAGAATCTTGACCAATTCTCCATGGAAATGAGAATGACAAAGAAAAATTGGGCACCTTTCATGTGTATCAACAGTTTCAAGGTATCAAAGCAAGTGCAAAACAATCTTCTTGTTGGAACCTTATTTTTTGCTGCCTTAGCTAAGTGAAAACTTTGTAATACTAAGAAAGATTGTATGATATAATTAAGATCAGAAGACCAGAAACATATACTAAAACATTAGATATAGTAATATTATAAGCTAGGAAATCAACAAGACACATACAAAGTCTCCCTTGGTCATGCATATACAAAAACCACAGCCTGACCAAGATGGAGAGTGACCTTTAAAAAACACTAGTACTACTATTACATACTACTCAATATCAACATAAATCTAACTGCTAGACCGGATCAACCTCTCTGCAAATGTCAAAAACTCCATTTGCAAGAGGCCATATAACTTGACACAATACATAATATAATACAACATAAAAAAAAAAGTAATACTACAAACTTCAAATAGCTGCCCAATCAATCTCCACTGAAGGGTACTTTGGTAAAAAGAAGTTTTCTGATTCATCAAACGATGGCTCAGCAAAATCCAAGAAAGTAATATCTGACTCAGGGGAAGATGCTCCTGAAGATGATGACGTGGCCTCAATCTTGACATTAGTATTACTAACTTGTTGTTTCAATGAATGATGTTTTTCTGACATTTTTGGCTTATTAGAACACGTGTCATCTGAATTAGGATTCTTGGGATTGGCTAAGCTTTGGCAAATGGCTTGAAGTTTAGCATCAACGGAGGAATGCAAGGGCTTAAAATCAGATAACTCGTTATTCAATTGATGCCTTAGATGCGGGAAATTAAGCCTAGCAAACTCTCCTCTTAGCTTATAAGCCGCTTTGTCATAAGCCAAAGCAGCTCTTTCAGCTGTATCAAAGGTGCCAAGCCAAAGCCTAGTTCTATTTTTAGGAAGTCTAATTTCAGCAACCCATTTTCCCCAATGACGTTGTCTTACTCCTCGATAAAGTTTAGTAGGCTTCATTGGGACTGCTTTTAGACCAAGATAGTTTGTAGAATTTAAAGTCTTAGAATATGTTGGAGTTGGAGTTGGAGTTGGTGTTAACAAACCTAAGGTAGTTTGTTGTTGTTGTTGTTGTTGGAGTTGAAATTGGATTTGCAAGATTTGAGAAGGGGTAAGATGGTTGAGACCAATTGAATTTGGACATGTTTCAGTTACAACACCCATATGGTTAAAATTACAAGAATACCCTTGAGAAAACATTTGGGTATTCATAGATGGGATTGTACAGAAATCAGTATACAAATTTGGCTCACCAAAAGAAGAAGAAGATAAAGATGGAGAAGAACAAGAAGCACCTTTCATAAAAGGTTCAAGTGCTTTCATAAGTTCTTCTGTTAAAGGATCTGAGAAAACTGAACTGTTGTTATACATGTCTATAGCTGCTGCCATGGTTAATTAATAACAAAACACACACACCAAAAGAAAAATCAAGAATTCACAAAAAAGTAAGCTAAGATTAATTACCAAAACTATAGAACAGGTCGAGATATAGAAAAAAAGAAGTGATTTATGTTAAATCAAGAAACAAAAACCAACCTGAGGGATTCAAAAACAGACCCTTCTAGTTGCTCGGACAAAATAAAATTTAGGAAAACAATTAAAAGCTATACCAATAAAAAGGATCTCTATTCTGGATCACCTGGCCTTTCAAAACAAAAAAACACCCAAAAGGGAGCTTGATTCTTTCTATAAAATATGTGAAATCAAGGAAAAAAACACCCTTTTGAAATTGAAAATCTTTTTTTTTTGAAAGACAGACGACAACAGAAAGGGAGATCAAGAAGCGGGATGTTACAGAGGGGGAAGAAAATTGAATACACACACAAAATATTAGGTGGCCTTACTGATTATTTTTTCACTCTGAGAAATGTTGTAGATGGCCTGTGAATTTAAAGACCTGCTATATGGCTCTCTCTCTCACACACACACACACTCCACTAAGTGCTTTAATTTTCTTTTCTTTTCTTTTTAATTCAGATTTTCCACCTTGGACTACCCGTGGTATATTTTTAACGTGCCCCCCACCTTTAAGAAAAAGAAAAATATTCTTTTTATTTATTTTATTTTTCATCATGTGTTGGTATACGTTTTGAAGCCCGATTAATTTATATTCGTGCCAGAAAATCCTACTTTATGAGTAAAACGATCCGTACCAAAGGCATACTCAATGCTTCAATCTAAGTAAGCATTTGGCCATGCGATATAAAATCGTAATTTCATATTTTGATTTTAAATCAGCGTTTGTTTCTGAAATTTGCATAAAATTTCAACTTCATATCATAATTTTAAATCCCAAATTCTCAAAAAACACATAATTTGGAATTTCAAATCGTGATTTTTAAAAAAAATTAAATATAAAACTTGACCATGGTAGATATAATTAAAATCATGTTTACCAACCATTTATATCAAATATAAAAAAAGATCTGCAGGTTGATAGTATTTATAACAAATCTACTTCTAAAGTTCATGTTCAGTGTTTTTTTATGGAACTAGAGTTGATCAATAGATGTTGTATTTTTAGAAAATTCTTCTAATAGCGTATTAAGTTTGTTATGAATTATGATTTGCTTATTTGGTAAGATTGTATAAGAATTAAGGAAGTTTTGATGGTTTTCACAACTTGTGGGGGTTTTATGTTTATGAGAAAAAATACAATTTAAGAAATTCAAATTATATGTCCAAATAAAATTTCAACTTCAAATCATCCTGATTTCAAATCAATAATTTCATATCATTATTTAAATCATGTCTAAACGGAATCTAAGTTCCTCTGATTTAGAATAAGAGTTACTTACCGCAGGTTTTAGTAGTTAATATTCCTTTTATTTCAGGTTGTGTATTTTGTTTTTTTAGATTTTACCTTTTTGTGAAGTGGTGTAGTATTAAATTATAACTTTTACTTTTCGCATAACTATATTTATTTAATTTTTCAAATCCATTTCATATTCCATTCGTCTCGTATTATCTATCATATTATCTATCATCGTTGTAAAATAGTGGTAAGTATTCCTGCCTGTCATGCGGGTGACCTAAGTTCGATCCCCAGCAATCCACCCCATACTTGAACCTTTGTTCGTCCTCGAGCAAACAACAGCAACATACTCAGTAAAATCCCACATTGTGGGGTCTGGGGAGGGTAGAGTGTACACATACCTTACCTCCACCTTGGTAGGTAGAACAGCTGTTTCCGGGAGACCCTTGGCTCAAGACAAAGCAAAAGGTATGCACCAGTAGGGAATATAAAATAAAACAAGGGTGAGAAATACTCCATGAGACCCTCTAGGTCCTATCTAGAAACATGATCCTCAACATCAAGGGTCGGCACGACCCTACACTTTATTTAAAAAATGTTCCTCATCTTTCAACATTGAGTAGTCAGACTTCCCCTAATCTTCAAAACAAAACTAAAACAAAACGTAACACTATAAAATAAAAACCTACAGATATTACAAATTGGGTTGCCTCCTAATAAGCGCCTGATTTAATGTCGCGACATGATGCCATCACATTCACCACTTTTCCTTCCACTTTGACAATATAAATTATGCCCCCAATTTTGCATCAAATTTACTACTCCGCTCCTGGGACGGTGGTGTGAAGAAAAAATAGTCAAATAATAGGTGTCACATCTTGAATTTCTTGGCCCTTAAGTGAGGTATGTCATTTTGTCTCTTTGATGTGGCAAATTTTAGAATGTAAGAGTCTTGTTCCTCATCTATACATCTCTCCAAAGGCTTGGAAGGCTCGATTTCCTTGTCACCAACCAAACATAATGTAGAAAAATATTTAGAATGAGGGCCAACACGCCCCAACTCCAAAACTATGCTATTTTGACACCTTCACTTTTGTACACCTCCTCAATATCAGTATCATCAATAAAGTTTTGATCAGATGGTTGGTGTTCCTAGTATCCACAACAATTGGTGGTTAGACATCAAACGCCTCAACCTTTTTATTTAATTGAGCCTGCAGATCATGGATATCTGAGCCAAATTGATCTATCTCTTGTCTTAGTTCATTCATGTCTTCTATCAGTTGTATCGTCATGTTTGTAAGACCATCACGGAAAAACCCGTGAAATTTTATTTGTTGAGCTTGTTCCTCAAGTCAAGATTGTCTCACTATCTATGTTTCTTCAAAGTTATTTCCTTGCGGGAACTTACTCTCTTCTTCTGTTTGAGATTCGTCTTGAGTATTGGCTAAGCATGTAACTTGCAAATCATTACAACTTTCAGTCTGGCCTTGTATCTCCACGAGTTTGGCACAAATCCTCTCTATGAATTTCTATTGTTCTGTTGAGCGCTCTCTTATTATTGTGCTCATCTCAAGCATCTATTTTACAAAATCGCTGAATCGAGCAAGATTGTCCTCATCCTCCACTTCATTACTCATGTCAACATCACAAACAACATGAGAATCATAATAGGAGTTCGGGGATGAGGAATAAGAATTCGGACAATCATTCCAATGTCCATCTTGACCACCACATATCACACAAGAATCACTAAAATAAGAACAACCAACATTCGACCAATTTTCATTCCAAGATGTCATGTCAAGAAGAATACTCAAAATATTAAATAATAAAATAAATTTTTTTTAATAGACAACAAGAAAAGTCTAATATAGATAAACAATTAATTTCTAAGTCCCCAAAAATGGCGCCAAAAACTTGTTGCTCCCAAACGCACACGCAAGTATACGTGGTCGTACAAGTAATATAATGATTTCATAAATCGAATGTCGACCCACAGGGACATGTGATTAACCGTCAACGAAATTAAATTAATTCTTATTATCTAAACAAGAGATGAAATTCAAGGGTTATATTTATAAACTAACTAAAAATAAAAGAAAATAAAAAATAAACTTTAACTAAGAACGAGTGGATTTTTACGTTATCAATGATATGATTGTTCTAGGGTTGCGGTTGGTTCACCAATCCTATTGGGCCATCAAACTACTTTTCCTTAATCTGAATTATCGACGATTGTTAATTAACCGGATTATTAATCGTGTAGCATTCTCCCGAACTACTTCCCGCTGATTCAGAACAGTTCGCCGCCTATATTACTTTGAAATTGACAGGTTAAGAACACAATTCATTTATGGTATTTAACTGAACGCGGTGCGGTGTCTAGGTATATTCCTATCCTAGCCACAAATTCTAGCCCCACTTTAGGAATAAGCAGACCACTCTCTCTTTAACCCTTTTCTAATCTAATAACATCTCTTCCCAATCATGTATATTAGATAGTCGATAGAACCTAACTGTTGGCAGAACAATCAAGCAATTATGCACATAATTAAAGAAAATAATCAAAATCAATAACTCGTATTAAGATGAAAATAATCGCCAAACGTCAATATTCATGGTTTACCACAACCCTAGAACGCGAATTTTAGCTCCACACAGACATGGAGAAAAAAACACAATTCATACAAAGAAACAGAGAAACTAGTAGTAAAGAAAAGAAAAGGTAAAACCAAATAATCTCCGGCCTCCACGACGGCTCCAAGCTCTCCCTGGGTCTAAAATTGTGAACCCCTCTCAAAAACGAGTTTATAATGTATTTATAACATGTCGAAATGAGCCCGGATCATAATACCCTTAAAAATACAAAATAGAAAAATTGGCCAAAAATTAAGCCTGAGCGCGGGGCGCTAGGCCAAAATTCCATAACCTCAAATTTTCGGTCCTCCAACTCTAATCTTGATTCCAAATGATTTTTTTGGACTTCAACTCAGACTTCAAAGTATCCATTTTAGCTCCAAATTTATTCATTAGCTCGGGAACACCTCACTTGAACTCTTCTTCTTCGAAACAAAACATTTTCAGCATAAAGTACCTACATTCAATAATAACACACATATTAGCTTGACATCACAAACTCAATATATGTTAGGTGTATTTAATGCATTTAGCTCTCAAAACAAGGTAGAAACATGGGTAAAGTACGGCGGAAAGACGTATAAATACACCTAATATCACTTACCACAGATTTTAGTAGTTAATATTTCTTTTATTTCGGGTTGTGTATTTTTTTTTAATTTTATCTTTTTGTTAAGTGGTGTAGTAGTATTAGATTATTACTTTTACTTGTCGCATAACAATATTTATTTAATTTTTCAAATTCATTTCATATTTCATCCGTCTCATATTATTTATCATGATTATTAAAAATAGTTGTCTCAAATTGTTTGTCATTTTAGAAATTAAGATATAATTAATTATTTTTCTCCATTTTACCCTTAATAGAATTTTATTATTAATGAAGATAACACATAAATAGAGCAAATATTAAGTGGAGAAAGATTATAATTTAGACATAAATAAGAGTAAAGTATGTCAAATACACCTCCTAATTATATTTCTTAAATGCATGTAAAATAAAAAAAATGATAAATAATTTGAAACTGGGGAATACTAGCTATCCTCTTTAATTTCGAATTTGAAGAAAATCACACTTTGAAAGCTTTGAGAACAAGACATCTTACCAAAATCAGGTTCAAGTTGAAATATAATATCATAAACTACCAAAATGAACATTTTTGATAAATGAAAGACTTGTCTTTTAATTGAAATTTTAGCTACTAAACTACTTTATACTTAAAAAGGATGAAATTTTTTATATGCCTTTTATACTCTTTAAGTATTACAAAAGAATATTAAGCTTCGATCCATTTAGAGAGAGAGGAAATTTTGTAAAGTACTAGCTAAAAATATAGTATTATTCTCGAGAGAGGGTAAAAATTCTTGTTGCTAAATCAACATTTAAAAAGGTATGATAAATTAAATTAGTACTCTTATAATATTATTATTTTCTACAATGTTTTCAAATTCACCTCTCCTTATCAAAGATCCAAAGATACCTTGAAATGCGTGCGAACGTAGCCAATGTGGAGCTGAAACGCCGGATAAAGAAAACGCGTTTTACACTGGCAGGTGGAGGTTGGTTCGGTGCATTTACACATGGTGACTCATTAGTGGGTGTAGCTGAAAAGGATGACTGGTTATTACCGGTCTCTTTCAACTTTTCCAAGTGCTAACTGGATGTGACAAGGAATGCTCAATTTAACTGTATTTTTGCCCCAAAGTTACTCCACAAATCTTGATCTAACTCTAATCAAAACATTTTGAAAAATATTTTTTACTCTCTCAATCCTAAAATACTTATCATATTTTTCTTCTTAAAAATCAATTTAACTAAATTTTAAAATTAAATTATATTATATTAATTTAATATTTTAAAATTAAAATTTAGATATTCAGAAACTACACGAAAAATATTATAAGTTTCAATTCTTCTTATATTAATATGATAAAAAATATATCTTAAAATATTATTCAAAATTGATATAATTTGACTCTTGAAAAGTATAACGTGATAAGTATTTTGAGATAGAAGAAGTAATAAGTAGGAGTACTTAACTAAGATTAGCCAAATTATTTTTAAGGAAACGAAAGGGTCACGGAGGAAGTATTTGTTATAAAAAGTTTTTCTTCAGTACACCAAAATCTTTTTAAAGGTGCATAAACCAATTTTGAAAGGCCAAAAAGTTATTCTATAAACTATTTTGCTAATAAAAACATACCGCAAACCCTTTTAAAAAAAATGTTGTAAAATGTTACAAATGTTAAGATTTAGACATTGAATCCAAAAATTAAATCAATGAGTTAGTCAATACATGAGTATAAATTAAATTAAATTACGAAATAAAGGCAGCCCTTGAATATCTATAGGGTCGTTTATTCCCCTTTGTAGCTTGACACAAATAAAAGACAAAAAGCTAAGTTGCGAATATCATTCTCAATTCATACCAACTCCTATCTAATTCCGTCATTAAAATGGACATATTACCAGGATGACTAATGTGCAATGACCCATAATATATTAAATAAACCAGCTTTTGTCACAATATTGGACGTGGTAACGGATAAAGATGAATTTCAAACACTGAATCATCGTGCTCTTATAAAATTAATTTAATAAAATTATTAGTATATTTTACATATATACTTATGTTATAGTCCCCATATAAAATAATACTTGCCGTAATTGAACTCGTAGTACATTCACCTCTAATAAAATTTAATTTTTCTATGGTGTAACAAATAGATTAAGTATGAGAATGGTGAATTGGAGCCGTTAATAAGAAAAGAACTCACTCGAATTTGTTGTATGCATCAAATTATATTAGAAATAAATAATGAAATGATGTAGTGATAAAGTAAGATTAAATTGCATAAGAATTACCTATAGTGAAGTGATAGATTTTATGTCAAAATTGCATGCCATGTGCTTATGGATTTAATAAATATTTTCCCCAATTCATTACTTGATTCTCCCGAAATTTGAATTAATTATCAGCCTACTTTCTATTTCAAAATTGGAACTGAGTTGTTGTAAGTGCGACAAATGCATTAAAGAATCCAATCGTAAATCGGTTGATAGGAAATAAACGGTAGTCGTATTTACCACTATAATGAGGTAATTAGTGAATACTCACTCCGTTCCTTTTTGTTTTCCTTTATATTAAAAATGAAAAAAAGCTTTTTTACTACTTGTTAATTCAAACAAATTAAAAGATTTTTTGTAATATTATCCTTATCAGTAAATAACTATATAACATATTAATAGTTAAAATTAAAATTTTAAAGTATATTAATAGAGTTAATTTAATTAAAATAAACATTTAATAAATTTTTCTAAAGACAAAAGCCGAATTAATATGGGTCAAATAACAAAGGAGTACTATATGATTAAGAGATAATAACCAAGATTAGGTGGTGGATAGGGAATAGGTCAAAGTACCAGCGTAGAAGGGAAGTAAACAGTTTTTTCTTTAAAAAAAGGAGTAAATGTTGGAGTGGAGTGAAGAACATAATCATGTGGGCAGGAGAAGACAATACTCCATCCATTTTATAATAAGTCACTTTATTAAAAAAATAATATTTCAAAATAAATGTCATTTCAAAAATTCAAGATATAAATTAGTTATTTTTTTCTACTTACCTTTAAACAAAAACTGATAAGCTTTCTATTCAAAAATATTTATTGACAAGTTCTCTATTCAATATATAAATAATTATTGTTCATGTATTCTTTAATAAAAAAAATTATTTTTATTAAATAGAGGTAATTTAACAAACTTTTCATTGCATTATTAATTTTTTAATATATGTTTTTGGCTAATGTATTTGAAAGAAAATAATTCCTTGATTATTTTCATTAATGAAAGATGTATATATACAAATATACAATATCTAAATATGAAAAATAAATCTACTTTTTCCTACTATAATTCTAATAGCTTTTTCTAATACAAGATTAATACCATAATTATACTTGTACAAGAATTCTACAACTATGGTAATATACACAATTCGTTCTTTCTGTCACACCCCCGCAGTCATAGCGGTCGGTTGTCGTACGCTGAGACCCCGCTATGACTGTCCCTAAAATCTTCAAACAGAACCAAGGGAAGACTCTTAGTAAAGATGTCAGCAATTTGGTACCTTGAAGAGACATGCAAGACACGTACATGTCCACGAGCTACCTTTTCGCGAACAAAGTGAACATCCATCTCGATATGTTTAGTGTGCTGATGTTGGACCGGATTTTCAGACAGATAGACGGCACTAACATTATCACAGTAGACTAATGTAGCTTTATGAATAGGAAAGTGAAGCTCTAATAAAAGATTACACAGCCAACATGACTCAAACACCACATTGGCTACGCCTCGATACTCGGCCTCCGCACTGGATCACGATAAAGTAGCCTGACGTTTTGCTGACCAAGTTATCACCAAGAACACATACAATAATCGGATGTTGAACGTCTGGTATCTGGACAACCACCCCAATCAACATCTGTATATGACACGAGAGTAGAGACGGAGGATGGATATAAATGCAATCCATAATCAAGTGTGCCATGTATGTATCACATAATGCATTTGAGCGCATGCATGTGCTAAATCCGCGGATCATGCATAAATAAACACATCTACTGAACTGCATAAGTAATATCTGATCTCGTAAAAGTACGATACTGAAGAGCCCCCGCAAGACTACGATAGTGGGTGGAATCCTCGTATGGGGTGCTAGAAGTAACACTAAGCTTCGATTTGGTATCAACCGGAGTAGATGTGAACTTACAAGATGACATATCAACTCTCTTAATAATTTCAGCTGCATACTTCCTCTATGATAAAAATAGACCACATGTATGACGAGTGACAGCTATACCTAAAAAATAACTCAAGGGCCCCAAGTCTTTCATAACAAATTCTAAACTAAGAAAAGACATGATAGACTAGCGCAGATTATCAGAAGAGGCAGTCAATATAATATTATCTACATACAACATAATGTATGCTAGAGAAGTACTACAATGATAAGAATAATCAGACATGCTGTGAGAAAACCCGATAGTAGACATATAACCTGCAAACCTCTTATATCAAGCCCGTGAGGCCTACTTAAGCCCATATAAGGACTTCCTGAGTAAACAAACATGATTAGGATAATTTGGTCTCTGAAACCCAAGGGCTGATGCATGTATACTGTCTCATTGAGATCACCGTGTAAGAAAGCATTTTTCAAGTCCAACTGATGAATGGGCCATGCTTTCGAGAGAGCTAGACTGAGAACAGTGCGAATGGTAGCCGGTTTGACCACTAGACTAAATATTTCTCCACAATCCACACCAACCTGTTGAGTTTTTCCATCACCTTCAAGACGGGCCTTATGCCTCTCAAAAGAATCGTCAGATTTTTCTTTATGAGTAAAAATCCACATAGAACGAATAATATTAACATCAGGCGGACGGGGCACCAACTCCTACGTCTTATTTTCAATAAGAGCATTGTCTTCATCATTCATGACCATTTCCAATTCGGGTCATGAAGGGCAGACACTGTGTTACGTGGTAGGGGTGATTTAGTGACATTAGAATAAAGATTAAAATGTCGGTATGGTTTAAAAACACATTGTTGGCTACGAGTAACAGGCCCTTGACTCGGAGTAGAAATTGGCTGGGATGGTTCTCAGTGGGCCTGATGGCTGAGTGAGGATATCGAGCCAGCAGGCAGTGGGCATGATGGCTGAGTAACGGACCTGGGAGGAGAAGTAATTTGCCTGCTGGCCGAAAAACAATGGCTGATTTGGTAGAGAATGGGTCGGGGTCACGGGATTGTTGGGCCCACTATCGGATTATATACGGGGAGATCTCATCATCCAAAAAATTATACGAACTAGACACAGAAGTATACAATTTAGCAAACGAAAATTGGGTTTCATAAAAAATAACATGGGGACTAATTATGATTTTATTTGAAGATAAATCAAAATATTTTTAACCACGATGATCAGACGGATAACCCAAAAATACACAAGCGGTAGACCGAGCTTGACGTTTGTTAATTGTATTGGACGGAAAAAATGGATATCATAAACACCTAAACACCCTAAGATGAGAATATGATGGATCTTTGTTGTATTTTTTGGGAATTGATATGCTAATCCTTTGTTAGGGAGAATATTAAGGAGGTAAGTAGCCATTTGTAACACATGATACCAATAAGAATGAGGTAATGAAGCATGGGCTAGCAAGGTTCGGATAATATTATTAATGGTACAATTTTTTCTTTCGGCGTTCCCATTTTGTGAGGACAAGAAAATCGAAAAGAAATGTCATTAGTGTCACAAAATTCTCGAAACGTCCCATTATCATATTCCCTTCCATTATCACATTGAATATTTTTAATTTCCCTTTCAAATTGGGTACGGATGAATGCTCTAAATTTTAAGAAGGTTTAGAAAACTTGAGACTTTTTAGACAAAGGAAAGGTCCACAAAAAATTAGAATAATCATCCAAGAATAACACATAATAATGATGTCCAAAAGAATTTAAAACGGGAGATGTCCATAAATCACTATGAATAATGTCAAATGACATCAACGTACTAGAAGAAGAGGCTACAAAAGGTAATCTAATATGTTTCCCTAATGGACAAGAAGGACAAATATGATTACTACACGTACTCTTACAATCAATCAAATTATCATTTTGAAAATAAGAAAGAATAGACAACTCCAGATGACCCAAATGTGCATGCCACAAAGAAGGAGCAAGGGTGGCAAACGTCGATGGAGTGTCTTGACTCATAGAAATAGTGGTGGTGGTGGTGATTGGATAAAGCTCTCCCCGATTATTACATCTCCTTAGAGGTATCCCCGCCGTGAAATCCTTCACAGAAAAACTAAAAGGGTCAAAGTTAATAGAAACTCAATTATCAGTGGTGAATTTTCGGACAGACACCAAATTTTTAATTAAATAAAAAACATGAAGGACATTTTTAGGACTAGAGGAGGATGTGGGGGGAGGGGGAGGGGGATAAATTTGCGTGACCATAACCACGAATTGGAATTGAATTGCCATTGCCAACAATTATGCCACGATTATTGCTCAAATTGAAATAAGACGAGAGTCCACCTTGCGTGAACGTCATATGAGAAGTGGCTCCGATGTCCATATACCAATTTGTGTCAGGGCGATTTAATCCAAGTGTATGCATCGCGGCCTCAATATCCGTAGGTGTCAGACCAGAAACTGGGCCCGCAACAGCGAAGGTCTGCTGAGGCCGAGGCCCAAGCAGGCCAGCCGACAGCCAAGGCCCAACAAGCTGCTTGGGTTGGGAGGTATGGAATTGGGAATTGGGCCTCTGGCCAGCCCAATTCGCTCGATAGGCTGGAAATCCCGGACATGCCATGCTGGGCCACTAGCCACCGGCCCAGTAGCCCCACGGCCAGTATGTATTGGCCCAAGGCGGCGACCAGTGGTGTTGTGGCCCAACTGGCCCACTTCCACCACGTCCGCCACCGCCGCGATTTTTGCCACCATTTTTTTTATTCTGACCCTTTTTGCCGCCACCGTAGTTACGGGTTTGGCTAGAATTATCCGAGAACGAGTGAGGGTCAGTGAACGTGGCCATTATCATAACGGAATTATATCCACCTTTTGAGCCAAATCAGCCTCTTCTAATGTGAGCATGGGACGAGTCTGGTAGAACGGTGGAAGAAGATTACTTTGACGAAGAAGCGTCTCAATGCCATTATAAGCCTCGGATAGGCCTGCAACCATCTGAAGAACAAGACGATCATTTGTGACGGGAGCACCAACGTTTTTGAGTTGATTTGCCAATTCCTTCAGCCTTTTACAATAGGCTGAGACATTCGGAAAATCCTCCATAATGACATGGGAAAATTCATGTTCAAGAGTGACAGCACGGGAATATTTGTTATCTTGGAAGATATCACACACCCTATTTCAAGTTTTCATTGCCGTGACGTCGGGTTCAATAATTGTCTGCAATAGGTCCGTAGAAATAGTAGAATATATCCACTGGAGGACTGTAGCATCAAGAGTCGTCCATAACACAGGGTCATTAGCGGCGGTAGGCACATTTTCCTTGCCTGTATCCGAGGGGATGATGTGATGAAGGACTTGATGCGAGCGTGCATGAACTTTAAATAATTCTGCTCATGTCGCGTATTGGACGTTTTCCATCTCAAGAACGATAGGGATGTGGTTCTTGATATTGGAGACAGTAAGGGCAGGATAAAACATGTTCTTTTAGGTAGACATGAAAAAAGAACAAGAGGAGAATGAGGGATTCGGAAAAAAATTTTGGGAGAGAAAATGGAAAAAAATTATTGGCCGGCGGCCTGATTCTCGGTTACGGAGAAGGAAGAGGGCAGCAAAATGTTTTGGGAGAAGGTATTTTTACCGTAGACTTCTAATATACAATATCTAAATATAAAAAATAAATCTATCTTTTTCTACTATAGTTCTAATAGTTTTTCATAATACACGAATAATATTATAATTACACTTATACAAAAATTTTATAATTATAATAATATACACAATTCGCTCGACTTCGGTCAGTATTATGGAATGGAGGGAGTATGTATGAGAAAGACAATCTATCGTCAATTGCGGCGCCCATTCGTATAAGATGTATTCTAGAATTGTGTGAAGTGCCAATTTCAGACTTCTCACGCTATTTCATCTACTTTAACTCACCCTTTTGGTTATTATGTGGTCCAGGTACTTAACCATGGTTAATTTTGGCAGGTGGCCAATCCTCTTATGGGATGTTTGGTTGAGTTGGTCAACCATCGTTCTTCATTTTTTTCCTTTTTAACCTTCACAAATTAATGGAGAATTTTATATATTTATCAGTTAATTTTGTCTCTCATTATGTAATTACTCTCCCCATTCCAAAAAGATTATACTAATTTGACTTGACATACAGTTTAAAAAATAAATGAAGACTTTTGAAATGTGTGATCCAAGATAAATCTTAGATATTTGTATGATTGTAAATGATCTCATAAAGTTTAAATTATTTTCAAATATAAAAATGTGTCAATTTTTTTAAAACAAAATAATAAGAAAAGTAGAACAATTTTTGGAACATAGAGAGTAATTTGTTTCAATATTTTATTAAATAAATTCACCACCCACGACAACCATCTTCGACCACAATTATCGAGGTCGTCAATCACCAAAGTCAGTTATTACCACTATTATTCATCATTTATAATTATCAATATCAATCATCATTACAACAACCGACAATCACTACCAACCATCATTGCAACAACCGACAATTACTACCATCAACCACTACTATACCTCGTACATACCGTTATCATTCATCCCCATTAGTTATTACTATCATCCATCATAATTAATTAGCGTCACCATCCATCAACGTCGTTAACCACTACTAATCAGCCACCATCATCACTACCTACTATCCACAACCAACACCATTAGCCAACACCTTTCACAATCAACAATCAGAAACCACCATAATTATCTATGACCACCCCTAAATCGTCATATAATTTTAAACCATATTTGTAGATATACTATTAGATTATTTTAGTATTTTATTTAATTTTTTATATTTATTAACTTTTAAAGATTTTTTTTATACATTTACACTTAGATTCAAATTTATTTGAAGAAAATGAATATTCTCAATTATTTAATATTCAGGTCTTAATACACATTTTACTCTTCAAATGTATATATATATTTAAATTTAAACGTTTTAAATTAATAAAAACAAATGAGACCTTAATTTTGCAAGATTGACAATGCAAGTAAATAAAAAAGAGAAATATGATGTGTAAGTATGTTGTGACCTTGAATAAATACTGAAGTTAAATTCACAATGTTCGTTTAGAAGTTCGCTTGAAATTAATATGAAGGATCTGTTATGCTCGTCCCGTCAATAGGAAGTTTTCCCCTAAAACAATTTAATTTGGTTTATGAAATCTATCCCATATATTGTTTCAATATTTCCTCAAAAGATTTAATTACCTAATCCAACAGATGAGTACATTACCGTTAACAAATAAATTCCGAAATTCCATACGCTTGGATTGATCAAACATTTCAAAAGCTCTAAAAGTGATAGCTTTTGGTGAAACTATTGTTATATACTGGAGCAAAAATGCATTTTAATATTAAAATAATAATATTAATTTGCATGAGTTAGTAGTGAAAGATGGGTATTATTTCGAGTAAATGAGATCGTTTGCCGTCTTATAATTTGAATCGAATATCTTGTGTGTTATTTTTCAGATCTCTTATAAAAAATACATAAACTTAAAAACATTTTGTAATGAGCTAAAAATAACTTATGTAACCACTATGACATGTTTCACCACTAATTACCCACTAAGACTTAAATATTGTACATGTTTTACTTCACTTAATATCCCAATACTCTATTATTTACTATGTGGAAGAATTCTACTTATATATAAAGACGTTTTTTTCCACGCGTTGTGCAATGAGAAATATTTTGTTGTGTATGAGAAATATTAAGATAAATATCAAATTGACATCACATAAATCTAACTCTAACACTTCAATAAGCCAAGTCACTTTGCCCATACGAAGATTCATTAAATCATGTAAAACTCGCAATCACATAGGACTTGATCATTCATATAAACACCCAACTCATGCAATATCATGGAACCCACTCGATTAACATATAAATTCCTAAATCACATTGACACGTAGTTCCCAATTAGTCTATCAATCCAGAAAACATGTTTGACCTCACACACTCAGATGACAACATGCATTAAGTTAACACTTAGCTCATTTAAATGTTATCTTAGATATTCCACATTTCACCCTAAGGCTAGAAATCACTTCTCTAAAGCCTTATTATTCCCAATTCATATCCTTAAGCATAATTACCTACGAATACATGCAAACACTTAATGGTTCATTAACTATCTTCATTTGCCCTAAGCAGGTAGCATTTCTTTACCCTTATATATCCAGACAACAGTTTCGCACACATAAGACATATAAGCAAGACCATACCAATAATCCTTAACCAGACCCATTACCAAGTGAATTATTCAACCATAAAGACACATCTGCGTACTTAGTATCTCTAAAGTATGATCAAACATCACAGATTACATGCAACAATGTGACAACAATTTCTTAGACTCATAAGTTGTACACATAGGGCCAACATACGACAACACAAGTCAATATAGCAACCAACCCAATTCAATGAGAACTCTCAATAATCCATACCATCATATCACTCAACCGAACCATAAAGTATCAATCCAACACTTAAATCACCAACAAATAAGCTATGCAATGATGTGTGTATGATATGAATGCAATGCATATGCCATGTACTTTTATCCTCCAGTATACAGACGTTCAAGTCTTTATTCGGCAACACACACTCATGTGGGACCCACAAAGTCTATATACTCATCCAAAATTTTCTCTAAGGACCCCAGCCCTTGGCTGTAATAACTGTTGTAGGCATACAACCCACTCATTGTGTATCATTATCATCTTAATGTTGCCATAATCTCATAATGTTCTTACTTTTTAGTCCTTTAGACCCACAACATATATTATACCACTCCAATATCAATATCATTAGAACCATGAGTGTATGAATGCAAATGACAATACAAGAAAAGAATCAGAATGTATGAGATGCAACCAAGTATAGAGATGATTATCACATGCTTTCAAGTACACATTAACATATAATTCAAGTACAATCAGGATATCATATCAAAGCATGTGTGATGAATAAGCACAACGATAACAAGTATGGAGATAATTCCACAAAATGGCGACAATCCCAATCAAACAGCAGTCGGAATCAGCTTAAGGCTGATTCCTTAAATCACCCATCATCACAGTTCAACACCGGTACCCACTCAATCGTTCATCACAACCGTTTGAGTGGGACCCCCAAACACGCCCAATATCCCTCAATATTTATAACTAATTACGTACTTCTGATGGAGTCTAGTAAAAGTAAATTGTAGCTTACCTCAAAGCCGAGCAGGAGCCACGAACGGTCAATCATTTACACATGACTTCTTTGGGATTTCTCGTAATAACTGAAGTCTAACACACAAATTCTATATGTTAATATCAAACCAAGCACATACAAGGACCTAGTCCTTAATCATACATACAACATCTAAATCCATTCCAAGCCCACAGTGACAAAATCCAAGCTTTATTACTCAAAAGGCTTCAAAACATGCTTACTAGTTATAACCCAAAGTTAATTTGAAAAACAATCTTAATTGAACCCTCAATTCCATAATTAAATAAAAGCCCCAAATTTACAAACTCTAAATTTTTCCCCAATAAGAAAAAGGTTTCCATAATCAAATTAGACTACCCCACATGATCATTTCATAAATTCTTATACTTATTTTGAAGAAACAAGGTTTACCAATTCATTTTACATCCTTTATTCATGATTAAATTATTTCCAACCTACCATAAAGCTTACGATCTATGTTCCCCAATTTATATTATACCTTAAGACTAAGAACATGAACTGAAATAAAAAAGGGATGGAAAGATTACCTCCCATGGAGGATTTAGGGCAAAACTCCAAGAAATCTCCTAGGCCAGCCCCCATTTCAAGATACAACACTTTTTGGAAAGTGGGATATTTTAGGGCATTAAATCAATCTGGACAAACATCAATTCCGCTCTTGCGGACCCAACCTCGCAGCCACGGATGCACTTCAACGTAAAAGCTGACCGCTGAGGCGTAGGAAATTGACACCTCGCCTCAGCGTAGCGCAGAGACGAAAATATTTCATAGAAGCATACTTAACTCTTCCGCTAGTGTGGATATAACTTTGCTGGCACAACCCCACTAGGGAGACACCAGCTTGCTGGAGCGGAACTGATCTCTCAGCAATTATTCAAATAAATAAATTTTCTTTTTAAAATGTAAGAGTTACTTTACTCACAATTCTCACGTGTAATAGTCATCAGCGAGTGCCCGGACGAGTGATATGATAGGAAGTCAAACAAAAGGTTCATAACGACCAAGCAGGTCATTACAGAAATACTCCATGAGACCCTCTAGGGCCTAGCTAGCAACATAGTTCTCCACATAAATGATCGGCACGACCCATAGTTAACACTAGACATGCTCCTCAACTTTAACTTCGGGTACTCAAACTTCCCCTAATCCGCAAAAGAAAAATAAAATAAAACGTGACACTATAAAAATAAAAATCTAAAACAATTACACACTGGATTGCCTCCCAATAAGCACCTTAATTAACGTCGTGACACGTCGCCATCACTTTCACCATTTTTCCTCCACCTTGAGGATATGAATTTCACCCTCAATTTTGCATCAAATTTTCCGTCACGCTTTTAGGGCGGTGGTGTGAAAATAAAGGAACTAAGTAGTAGGAGTCACACCTTGCACTTCTTGGCCCTTAAGTGAGGAATGTCATTTTGACTCTTCGGCATGACAAATTTTAGGATAAAAGGGTCTTGTTCCTCATCTATACACCTCTTCATCAGTTTGGAAAACTCAATTTTCATGTCACCGGTCAAACACAATGTCGAAAGTATTTTGAATGAGGTCCAACACGCTCCAACTAAAAAAATGCATTGTTTTTACACTTTCACTTTTGTACACCTCCTCAACATCAGCATCATCAATAAAGTTCTGGTTAAATAGTTCGTACTTCACTTTCTGCTCCACAAATTGACCAGTATCCACAACAATTAGTGGTTGGGAATCAGACACCTCAACCTTTTTATTTAATTAAGCCTGCGGGTCATGGATATATGATCCAAATTGGTCAATCTATTGTCTGAGCTCAGTTATGCCTTATATCAGTTGTATCACCACATTCGTAAGATCATCACATATACCCCTATATTCCTCTATTAAGTTCCTGTAAATATCCATACTATCAAAAGCACAAGCATTATTAAAATCATCATAATAAGGGCTCAGGGTATGATAACAACATTTATGACAATTTTTCCAATAGCCCCACCAAAACTCACAAGATTGAGATGGTGCACACAACTCACCCTTCGAAATATTATCAAAGTGTGTCTATAAGTGGGGTTCTTCACAAATCACACAAGGATCACCAAAATAAGGACAACAAACATTCAACCCATTTCCGTTCCAAGATGACATGTCAAGAATAATAATCAAGATATTAAATTAAAATAAAAAAAACTTGAATAGACAAAAAGAAAACCTTAATCTAGATAAATAATTAATTTCTAAGTCCTAGGCAACAACGTCAAAAACTTATTGCTCCCAAACGCGCATGCAAAGTAAATAGTAATTTTAGAAATCGGATGAACCGACAAGGACTTATGATTAACCGTTAGCTAAATTACACGACCCGAATTATCTATACAAGAGAGAAAATCTGTAGGTTGTAATTCAAAAATAATTAAAATAGAAAGAAAATAAATAATGAACTTCGACAAAGAAAGGACGAGTTTTTATATTATCAATGATATGAAACTGATCTAGGCCTATGAGCTATATACCAATCACATTGTATACTTCAATTTATTCAACTTCTTAGTTTATCCAGTTTACTGATTGACATGGTTGATATTACGACTACGAATCTCTCGAGTCCTCTAGCTGCATATTCGTATTACTGTCACGCTTACATCTCTATGGTCATGAACCTTAACACGAATACTTTTATATTTCATGTACATCAATCAAGCATAGCGAACTAAGTATATCTCTATCTTAGATGCAAATATGGTCCCTGTTGCCCAGAGATGAGATCCTGCTCTAGATAACTCTATTGTTATCCTAGTATTCCTCTCTCTCGAGTTCAATCTAAGAATCAAAGATAATATTCGATTGGTGATCAATCAACTAAATAATTAAGTTCAGAATTTAAATAAATAAATTAATACGATAAATTAATTAATTAAAATCAATATTTGAATAACAACGTTCATGAAAGAATCATAACCCTAGAACGACAGGTTTAGCTCCACAGATATGGAGGAAATACAACGTATCATCCAAAGAAAATATATTAAGTATGTTTTTGGCTTTTAAGATCTTTTCTATTTTTGAGGTGTTTCAGTGTGATAAAAGGGATTTTAAGCACTTATTTTAGGCTAAAAAGGTACAAAAAAAAGTTAAAAAACAAAAGTTGGATAAGACCAACTTATGACTTTTAACTTTTAGCTTATAAGACACTTTTAAAAAGTCAATCCAAATACTCTTTAGGTCAAAAGTTATGTAAAAATTACGTCTTATGAACTATTTATAGGTGTAGGAAAAAACACGGACAAAATAACTGAGTACCAAAAGCATCGGGAAACAATTTTGGCCCGAGAAATTTTTTGGGCTCGCTGACTGATACCCTTAGCAAGTCAATGCCTCGCTATGGGCTTCACCCAACGAGACTGTCATCTTGATGTTGCTTCTTAGCCTTCAATGTTACATTTTACGATCATTACTTCATCATTGACATATTGTTGGCTTATTATCTCTTGTTTCAATTCTTCTTACACAATGATAATGCTTGGCTGCCTAACATTTTCTTTTCATTTTTCAACTAAAACTTTAATGCTCCTCTTTGCATAGTTTAGTCCAAGTATTTTATGCTTCATCGTGGACCTTTCTTCCTTTTCAATTCCTCATTTTTCATTTAATTTTTGCTCTAAATCTCTTTAATTTTGTAATCTTCATTCCTACACAATAAAATATAGCATTAAGTACAACGCAATATAATAGTACTCAAAAGGCGATTAAAAATATTAAAATATGAGACAATCAATAAATAAATATATGCTTTTTTGGCCAAACATCAATCCTTCTTCGAATAATTTCTTTTTTTTGCTCATGCCTTCACCTTTCTTTCTATCCTTGGCTTCTTCTAACTTTTCCCCCCTGAATAGTAGACTCCTCATTTTTCTTTTGAGGTGACGCAACAAATGACTCTGAACCTCCCGAAAGATATCTAAATTCTACAATTTGGGTAGGGTTAGTGTCTTTCGAACCCTCACTCCTTGGAAAATAAATTAGCACCGGTGGAATCACTAAAATATGTAAGTTTTTGTTTGACTCTGTGAAAGAAGAGTTGTGCTTGCCCTAAACGGTTGAATATTTGATGTGAGAAAGAGGTTTAGCTACAACTTGTTCGGAAGAACGGATTTTATGATGGTAGGTGTCCAGGACAGAGCTATTTAATGAAAAGGAGTTTTTCCAGATTGACTGGTGTGTGTACATCTCCTCTTTGTTGTGACCACCGCTTCTCAATAGTTGTCTTTGATTATGAAGGTTGAACAACATGTTTATAGCCTGATTGTACTAATAATAATTAAGAAGTGAATACATACCTGGAGTACCAATGTATAATCCGATGCATTTACTAATTCTTAGCTGATGTGACTGAATTGTCCTTTAGATATTATAAGATCATGACTTTATTAGTTTATTATAGTACAAGACATACAACTAAATGTACAAGACTGAGTAATATACTTAAGAATTTTTAACTTAGATTATCTGAACCAAGGATTCTTGCCAAATATTTTAAGGAAGACCGGTACAACTTCTATTTTAATTCCTGGCTTAGTCTTTTGAGATTTTCTCAACCCTCTATCAATTTGCAATGCTCATGATATTTTTCTTTGATATTCATCTCCCTCAGTTGCTGAACCTTATTTTCCCATGTCAGTGTGTTTTTCACACATCATTTTCTCAAAGAGGGTTGATAGATGTGCTGATGAACTCGTTTCCTCTGCATGATACCTTGAAAATTCTCCATGTTTGAGTCCCTTCTTGTTTGAATAGATTTATTTTGAAATATTTGTCTCCATCCTTCTAAGAGTGAGCAGAATTTATAGTAACTCTCTTCATGACATGAGCAAGCTCTATTCATATATCGTTACAACTTGCCCTCTTCTCCTCTTCCCTGTAAGACAATTTAGGGTTAGTTTTGGGAACCCAGGCAAGTTTGGGTCCATTTACTTTGATTATCAAACTGATTATGTCTTTGTTTGTCCATTCAAGCAGGGCCCAAGTGAACCTATTTTCAACCTCTGTTGCAGACTTCTTTGATACTTTCTTAGTCTGTACTAACGTCTCATGAAAAAACATGTTCCAGTCATATTTTTTTGCTTCTAGATCTCTGTCCTATGAGACGTGACCAAGATATCACATTGACTGATTAGCTAGAGATCACAGTTCACTGTCATCAAATATTTACGTCTCCATGGTTTCTTCCATAGTGCAAAGTGTTATCCATTGAAACATGGTGGCATGTCGATTGATCTCCCTTTACTGAGTCATGTAGATAGTGCAACTTTATCATGATCTTCTTCTCCTAAGGTGTTAGCCTCTTTGAGGAGAACCTACTTTGATACCAATTGATAGCTTGCATGACCTACTACTTATCCTAAGCAGTACCTGATTTTCGTCTAAGGATAGAACATATTACTCTGCTTGTTCCACAAATAGCGTCTACGGAATAATAAAGAATAGTAAAGTAAAAGACAAAATATTTTTAGGTGGAAACCATCTGGCTCACAAAGGTAGTAAACATCATGACCTATACCTCAGTAGGATTTAACTCCAATTCCACTTCAACGATGAGCCTCTGTAAATTCAAGTTACAACTTTGTAACCTAGGAACTACACTCTACTTCCTATCCTCCTAATCAACCTCCAACTAAGGAGCAACCTTCAAGTTAAACTCTAACTTGAAGTTAAATTTACAACGTCTTTGTTGAGAATATAATCAAATATTGAAGTGTGTGACCATCTGATCTAAAAGCTTAAACTGTTAGATAGAACACACTTGCACTTCAATATTTGATTATATTCTCAACAGTCTTGTATCTAAATATATGCTTCTAATAAAGCGGATAAAGATATAACTCGATAGACATGCCTAATACACAAATCTAGACTCAAGAACTGTAAATCTAAACTCTGTAACACAGCTTCTTCAATCTTTCTTAACGTATTAGGGCGAAACTTCTTGAATCATAACTTTTTTTTGTAGCATAGAAAGTTTTCTCTCAATATATTCTGATTTCTCTCTTTGAGTGACAGTATGAATTGGTATTTATAACAATTGTTTTCATCAATAGCGGCTGACCTAAACCCTGCTTGACACTGCCCATAGGGTTTAGGTTGATTAGATTCGTCACATGCTCATATATTTAGTTTTCTTGTAGGACTCGAAATATCTTGATAAGTATGGTGCAAAATCCTGATAAATAACAACAAGAACATACCCAGTGAAATCCCACAACGTGGGGTGTAGGGAGGATAGAATGTACGCAGACCTTACCTCTACCTTGGCAGGTAGATCGACTAATTCTGAGAGACCCTCGGCTCAAGATAAAGTACAATCACAAGTAAAGTAAGACAAACAAAATGAATAAGTCGTGATATCTCATTCTTAAAAAGAAGCAATAACTAATGCAGTTAAATAAGATAAATAAGGTACACTAAAAAACACATATCAGTATAAATCAAATGACATGGGACTATAAAGCAATACTATGCTTACTAGTATGATAGGCTAAGCGGTCCTACATTAATAACACTACAACTACAAATTTGTAAGTGTAGGTAGGACTACGCTGGACTACCTACTACCCTTCTACCCTAATCCGTGTCCTCCATACCCTCCGATCTAAGTTCATGTCCTCAGTGAGTTGTACCTGCTCCATATCTCATCTAATCATCTCTCCCCAATACTTTTTCGGCCTACCTCTACCCCTCATGACCCGTCCATAGCCAACCTCTGCACTGGGGCACTTGTGTCTCTCCTCTGCACGTTCCCGAACCATCTCAATCTCGCTTCCCGCATCTTATTCTCCACCGAGGCCACTCCCACTCTGTCTTAGATACTATCATTTCTAATGTTATCCCTCCTTGTATGCCCACACATCCATCTTAACATCTTTATCTCCGCACTTTCATCTTGTGGGTGTGCGAAGTCTTGACCGGCAAACACTTCGCCCCATACAACATAGTCGGTCTGACCATCACCTTGTAGAACTTGCCTTTAAGTTTTGGTGGAACCTTTTTATCGTACAAGACTCCAAATGCGAGCCTCCATTTCATCCACCCTGCTCCAATACGATGTGTGACATCGTCATCAATCTCTCCATTCCCTTGGATAATAGACTTGAGGTACTTGAAGCTTCATTTTTTTGGAATGACCTAAGTACCAAGCCTCACCTCACCTCCATACCTGTCTCAAGGTCGCTCCCATTACTGAACTTGCACTCCAAGTATTCTGTCTTGGTCCTACTCAACTTGAACCCTTTAGACTCTAGGGTCTATCTCCAAACCTCCAACTTAGCATTCACTCCGCTGTGAGTCTCATCAATCAGGACTATGTCGTCTGCGAATAACATACAAAATGACACCTCCCATTAATTTGTCGCGTCAGTCCATCAATCACCAAGGAAAATAAGAATGGCCTAAGTGTTAATCCCTGGTGCAGCCCCATCATGACTGGGAAGTGCTCCAAGTATCCTCCTATTGTCTGTACCCTAGTCTTGGCTCCATCATACATATCCTTGATCGCCCTAGTGTACGCCACATGTACACCTCTAACCTCCAAACATCTCCATAGAACCTCCCTATGAACTTTGTTATATGCCTTCTCGAGGTCGATGAAAACCATATGTAAATCTATCTTTCTCTTTCTATACTGCTCCACCAACCTCCTAATAAGATAAACGACTTCTGTAGTCGAGCGCCCCGACATGAATCCAAACTAGTTCTCAGAAATAGATACACCTCTTCTCACCCTCATCTCCACGACCCTTTCCTAAAATTTCATAGTGTGGCTTAGCAGCTTGATACCCCTATAGTTGTTGCAACTCTGGATATTACCTTTGTTCTTATATAAAGGAATCATTGTACTTCCCATTTATTCTTCGGGCATTCTCGCCATCCTAAAAATGATGTTAAACAACCCAGTCAGTCACTCCAAACCTGCTCTGTGTGCGCTCTTCCAAAATTCAACTAGAATCTCATCAGACCCGGTAGCTCGTCCCCTGCACATCCTGCAAACCACCCCTTAACCTTCTCAACCTTAATGTTTCTAGAATACCCAAAATCATGGTACCTACCCGATTGCTCCAAATCTCCAAGCACAATGTCTCTATCTCATTTTTCATTCAAGAGTTTATGGAAGTAAGACTGTCACCTCCGCCTAATATGCGCGTCCTCCACCAGTACTTTGTCATCCTCGTCCTTGACGCACCTCACGTGATACAAGTCATGTGCCTTTCTCTTCCTCATCTTGGCTAGTCTATATAAATTCTTCTCTCCACATTTCTCTTCTAATTACATATACAAACGTTCAAAAGCCGCCACTTTTGCCACTGTGATCGCTAGCTTTACCTCCTTTCTTGCCATCAAATATAATTCCTTATTCGTTCACTTCTCCACATCATCCTTGCTTTCTACCAATTTCGCATACGCCACTTTCTTCGCTTTTACATTCTCTTGAACTTTACCATTCCACAACCAGTCCCCTCGATGTCCACCACGGCTACCCCGCGAGACCCCTAACACTTCTCTAGCTACCTTTCGAATGTAACTAGTCATTCTGTCCCACATACCGGTCGCATCCCCACTACTCCCCCAATCCCCCTCGGCCATCAACATCTCCCCCATCTCCTTTGCACTAGCCATGGTCAAACTCCCCCATTTGATTCTTAATCTGTCATCCACAACCCTCATCTTCTTCTTCATCTTAATCTCCAAATCCATCACCAAAAGTTTATGTCGGGTTATAAGGTACTCTCTCGGAATGACCTTACAGTCTTTACAAAGACCGTTGTCAACCTTCCTAAGAAATAAAAAGTCTATTTGAGTCTTAGCTACCGCATTACGGAAAGTCACCAAGTGCTCTTTCTTCTTCAGCAACCTCGAATTAGCTAACACCATCCCAAAATCCTGATAAATAATGCATAGAATCCTGTCGCTTTGGACACCAAGTCTTTTCCATAAAGACACACAAATCCTAGTCGCTGCAGGATTTGTTTGTAACATGTTGTTGCATCTGGTTCAATGACCTAGTACTTCAGCCTCTGAGTCTTCTGATTATTCTAAGCTGGAACATGTTCAACTACTTACTTCATCGATCTCCTCTCGTACAAACAACATCTAACTCTGACTTGCTTCTGAGATGTTGGATGGAACATGTTGACAGACTTGTTTCTTCATTATGTGTAGCTCTGTGTGTTTCTCCTAAGCGTGATTCATTCATTTAACAAGCTTATTCTACCCATCATTGATTTGCTCTGAGACGAGTCATTTCTTCTTCTGTTGTGTCTTCTGTATCTTTCCCTATGATAAAACATTTTCATGGACCTAGTTCATCCGTCTTAGTTAGTTCTGTGACTCTGATCATGTTCTTGCTCTGTGTTGAAACATGTTTGCAGTCCTGCAACATCTATTTTGTCTGCCACTCTAAAAAAATAATTATGAGTCATCTTTACCCTCTCTCCTCATTATCTCTTTCTCTTCTGATTCATTCATCAACTACAACTGATGACTTTTTGAGATAGAACATATTTTCATGCTTGTTATATTCTTTAAAGAACTGCTCTGTGACTATGTCATCTTCATCTTCTTTACTCTGCCTTTTTCTTTGTGATAGATCAAGTACGTGGATGGTGCATTGTTTCTCTGATATTATCAATGCTCTTGTCTTTGCGTTGGCACACATTTGCAATCTGGGTTCATATGTATGCTCTTTTCTGTTGCTTCTTTGTAATGGAACATGTCTTTGGACCTGTTGCAACCTTTTTGAGCTACTTGCCTTTTACATTGTCTGGAACCTCTGTTTCATGGCAAACAACTGTCTAGTTTTGAACTTTGTTCAATTACCATTACCTTGTCAGTTATCACATGTATCTAGACATTTTTGTTTTTAAATAAATCATGTATCTAGACCTGGTTTCTTTTCATTGTAGATTTACTTTGTCAATCATCAAAACTTCACACATAGATTTATGCCAACACTATCACCGAAGGCTTTCTCTTTGATATTGTACACCTATTTACATCATGTAGCTTTTTTCCGTTTGGGAAATGTAACAATCTATCAAGTATTGTTTTCTTCCAAAGCATGTATCTCAACTTTCATAGCCTCTATCCCCTTGAATTTTTGACCGCTTTATAATAATTCTTGGGTTTAGTATTCAAAGAGAATTTGTTGTTGTAGAACTGATATTTGACTGAAATTCCATCGTATCCTACTACTACTGATATAGAATAAAAAGAGTTGTCTGCTATCTTCTTCTCTTTCACTAGTTGCACAAACTCCTTTACCCAAATAGGAAGTTTACTTGATCTTCCTGACCTTCTTGTTTCATACACATTCTCATCCTCTTTGGAGCAAGTATTACTGGAATATCATGATGCTCATTCTTTATTGAAATATGTACGTGGAGCATCATGATTCTCATCCTCTAGAGCAAGTATTAAGATACTTTTTGTCCTTTTCCGTTTGATTTTAGGTAATACCCTCAATCAAACACGTAAATTTAATTTCAAATGTTATACCAAAATAACTCACTTAATCCCTCCTACCAAACGACCCTCTTATTGATGCCAAAATTGGTAAACCTATGATTAAGATTAAAAAATGCAAATCATTTCTCAGTGCTTTGGCCTCGTTTTCCATCTTATAGAAATTGCACTTTGATCCACTTAATAATCACCTAATATTAAATATTTTGTTTTGCCAGTTGCCACTATTCCTCCATAACCTATCGTAAATTTGTTTTTATCCCAATCGGCGAGGACTAAACTGAATGTAGACCATATGGAATGTCAACACTCAACTGATGATTCACTTTTTAAAGAACAATATTATGCATTATTGGCGCTTTTGTGGGGCATTAAGAAATATTATTGCCAGCATGACTTACTATTCTGACCAAAATATATCCCTTGCTTAGTCATTTGATATAATTACTTCAGTTGCATATAAGAAAATCTGGACCATTTATATTGGTTGACTTTCTTCAATTGTCAACCCTAAATGCTTTTGCATCATATGTTTAAGTCCCATATAGTTGACTTTTATATGAAAATAAATATGCACGTTTATTATTTTAATTTTTATGTTCGTTTTGATCATACATACAGTGATACAGATAGTGGGCATCCCATTTTATGATAACAAGAGCACTAAACTAACTTTATTATGTTGGTAAGCATAGAAGTTGACAAAAGTGGATGCCAAGTGCCAACACAAACAAATTAAGACTTTTTAAAGCTTATCAGGAAAATAAAATGGCTTTGGGAGAAGTTGAAGTGTGCCACTACTCAAAAATGAATTTTCAAAACTTTTAATATAATAGAAGTAAGTCCTAGTCGTTATGGTTAGAGATAATACATCTTTTCACTTTTAAACTTGTTCTGGAAACTTACTTTATCAATTTAACGTTTCAAATATTTATTTACTCTTCTATACTTGTTTGAAATGAAATAAATACCACCATGAGAATATAAAACCAGTCTCACAATATGAGGTGTAATACACGCGGTCCACATCATTGACATATCAGCGCCACGTCAGAGCCACGTAAATTCTATCTAAATTTTAATTTTTTATATTCTTATTCATTTATTTTTATTAATTTCATGATTTTTCCTTTTCCTTAATTATATTTTTATACTCTAATTACAGTAGAACTTACTAAGATCAGTACTGGCTCATTCTCCATAAGATCAAGCAACAAGTCTAGCAGTTAGCTAAAAAGAAGTGGAATTTTTCTGCCCTACCCATGTTTTCCGGCGTGATAGATGCTTGTTCATACAACATGTGGCATACTTAATATGCAATTTAACAGTAAAAATAGTGGAGATAACATCTCGATAACTATATTGAAGTTGAACTCCACAACTGCTTTGTATCAAAAAAATCGAGGCTATTAATCAAATAGGTTTCGTTAAATTATTACTCCTCCCAAGTTAGTGTAAGTTTACAATTCAAATAGTAAATTAAAATTGATGCTTGTTCATGTAGAGTTGTATCAGTGAAGCCGAACTTGAGCTTAAAACTTACACTAATTTGGGATTAATAATTCAATGAAAGCTATTAGATTAATAGCCTCAATTTTCTTTGGAACCATTCCATCTCCAACTACAAATTAAACAGTACCCTAACCCTCCCCCCTCTCCATGGCAGGCACTTTGTATGATTGTATTGTATTAATGGGGAAAAAATGTATTTATGAGAAAGTAGCAAAGGCAAACGAGTCAGCAAGTGTTGTAAAAAACTTGTACATGTGTATCGGCAAATCACATGAATAGAAAAATATTATTCCATCCGTCCAAAAACGAGTGACCTATTTTCTTTATTAGTTTATTTCAAAAAAATTGATTTATTTCTATATTTAGAAATAATTTAAATTTATGAGATCATTTACAACCACACAAATATCTAAGATTTATTTTGGATCACACATTTTAAAACTCTTTCTTTATTTCTTAAATTTTGATCTTAAATCAAATCAGACCAATCTTTTTGGGACGGATGGAGTACATTCAACCATTATTTCTTCAAATCTAAATTAGTCCATTTGACCTAAAAAAGAATAGCACAAAACTCTTTCATTATTGCTTTTAAAAATTAACAAAACAATATGTACCAAACAGAATTAGATCCAGCTAGCTTTCCTTCATATATAGTGCCTTAGATTAGATGATTCCATATCCTCCATATAAGGCTTCCAAAGTCAACCCTTTCTACCTAAAAATAAATAAATAAGCAAAAAAGTCGACCCTACGCGCACAAAAAAAAAACAAGGAGAAGATCAGAAGGGAATATTTTTACTATAGTTGAGGCACAGCTAACAATACTTGTGTGAGGGCATCTCTGCTTTTGACATGTGTTTTCGTGGGTCCCTTACTACAGTTGCGGCACGCACAACTAACAATTCTACTAATTCTTTCTTTTCTTCATATTTCCAACACCTTTCTGTATTTTAATTTATCTTCCTCCTCTTTCAATAGTTTTGATCTTTAATTGTAAAAAAACAAATAGTCAAATAACAAAATAGAGATAAATAAAGTAATACAAAATTAAAGTTTATCTTGTGTGTGTGTGTGTGTGTGTGTGTTTCGTAATATGCCTTAAAAACTGGTCTTTATAAAGTTTTTAGTCTTTTTTTAGTTGATTTTTAGGCTTCATAATTTAAGAATTTTATTGAGAATTAATTGTTGAGGTTCTTTGGGGTTAGGTGTAATTTCTTGAGATGTGAAATTAAAAATCTTCAAAGATTCAATTTTCTTTTGTGGGGGTACAAGAGTATTCACGGAAAAATTAAAAATCAAACGAAACCGAAAATCGAAAGTAAAAATAAACTGAAGAAAAAATGTTAAGAGTTTCATATCGGAAATGGAATGGGAACATGAACTCCTTATACGGATTTGGACAATCCTCACCCTATAAGCTAGCTTTTGGGGTTGAGTTAGGTCCAAAATTCATTATTTACATGGTATCAAAGTCAGACCCATTTCAATCTTTGTTCACCGATGTTGGGCCTTCAAATTATATTGTCCACGCTCCAGTTAATAAGGTCTGGGTGTGCGGGGGAGTGTTAAGTGTCTCACATCGGAAATGGAGTGAGAACATGGACTCCTTATATGGACTTGGGTCTAACTCAACCTCAAAAACTACCTTGTAGGGTGAGGAAATAATAATTTTTTGTTTGTTACGGTTTTAAGTAAAACATAGTCTAAAAAATCGGAACCAACATGACTGTATAAATACGCATTTAAAAATTATAATTGCATATATATGGTGTGTGTGTATATATATATATATATTTATATATTTACCTTCATTATTTTAAATAACCAAATTAATTTTTCAAAAGTATATTTACTATGATTTATTAGTTTAGTTTGGTTTTTATTTTTTGGTTTCCTACCCGGTGTATGATACCCATATTGGAGTCCGTCTATCTCCAGATTTGTGTCTCGTAAAGTTCATTCGGGGAAGCGCTCCCTATTTTTTTTTTATCTATTGTTACTTTGTAAGATAAATATATTAACTTATATGACATTATTGGAATAGAATAATAATAAATAATTTTAATAGATCATTTCGTTAGTTGAATCACCATCCGAGGATTTAAGTCGGTGTGCACTTGTTAGAAATCTTTAAGTTATGAAATCTAAATGTTAACCAAAACATAAAACAAGAAAAAAAATTCATCTTTTATAGGGTATTAGGAAACACTGAGAAAAAACAGATAGATATAATTTAGGTTAGTAATAATCCGTTTCTCTTAAAATTTTGGTTAGTGTGATCCATTTTTCCAATTTTATTTTTATGACAAGTAGGATTACTTAAGAAGAAGGGATTAAAATAGGAAGAGGAGGAGTTAAAGAGAAGAAAGAAAAAAATGAAAGAGAATACAGGGAGGAATTTGAGGAAATGCAAGTGAAATAGAGATGCACTAATAAGGGGGGTCCACATAAAATATATGGTGGCCTCACACAAGTATTGTTGGTTGTGCCTCAACCATGGTAAAATTTTTCAATGAGGAAATTGTAATTTCCTAAATTAATTGATATTGACAAGGTTTAATTCACGGATATTAAACTTTTCTTACTATAACAATAATGTCACCAAACTATATTTTTTGTCAAATAGAAGCAACTAACTGCTTTACTAATTATAATAGTTAAATAAATAAAAAAAATTGTCGCATTAAAATAACCTAGTTTTACCTACTACTATCATAAAGTCGAAAAACTAGAGCATCTTATCCATTGGCGGATGAAGGATTGCAAACATAATGATTTCTAGTAGATCATGTTCTTAAAAAAAGTTACATGTACAACAATAAAGTTACTTTGATGGGTAGGTTTTGTCATTGTAATTGATAAAGTTAAAATGTGTGAGACTTTTAAATTTTGTAGTTTTAAATTTATTTTTGATTTGAAAATTTATAAAATATAGAAAGAGATATTTTTTTTATATAAATAAAAAAGTAAAATAAGAAACTTAAATTGGGACGAATGAAGTATTATAATGAATAAAATACAGTTACTTTAATATGTGAAAAAAGAAACTTGAATTTACTATTATAGTGAATATAATTTAATGACTTAACGGTTATAATGGTAAATTTAGTTACTCTAATATGACAAGAAATATTCTTTTGATTTTATTATAGCGGATAAAACCCAATAAGCATACATGAAATTAGAAACATATACAAAATTATGTGTTTGTAGTCTAAAGATGAAACCCTTCCACGATATTCTATTTGTTCCTTCCTACAAACCAAATTAGGACAACAAAAGTGAGACGAAGGGAACACCTCGCATTTATCACCCTTATACTATAAGCTAAACACGATCAAGTCCTAATATGAAGAGCATCACAAAAGGTTATATCAAAGCAAATTTCTCGCGTCCTAGCACATTACTCTAAGGGGTCGTTGGTAGAGTGTATAAGAATAATGATGAATATAATGTATTAGTAATGTTAGTATTAGTAATGCTGACATTAATTATGTAGTAATTATTTTTTATTCACCGTTTGGTTTTGTGTATTAAAAATAATATATACGGCATAATTTTTAAAAATAATTCGTTGTTTACAAAAATAACCTCGATACTTTTTGAGGTACTTTATGGACAATTATGTCTTTAATCATATTAAGGCATGCATTACAACTCATTGCATTATTAATACAATGATTTGCTAGGTATTAATTATACATAGCATAAACATTAATTATACATATGATGAAATAATGTACCAAACAAGATATTATCAACTCGAGACGAGTGAAAGAAATACACGGTATCCATTCATCCACAAGTTGTCACATCAATGTCAATTTTCAGTAACAATATCAAGAAACTTATAAAAACTCAAGTTGCAAAAGGACAACAAACCACTTGCATTTCATTAATCAACTTTGAAATTTATCACCTCAATAATTTCTCAATGTACAAGTCGATTTCACCTGTTCGAATCACTACAATATCTCCATCATTGTCATATCATCTTGAGAAAAAGTGTATCTTAGATGGACAAGGATGAAGATATTTTTCTTGTTCAGTTTACGTACAAGACTACATAAATCTTAGAAGTAAAGAATTCCATTTTACAAAAACAAAAAAGGAAAAAGATCCAAATTTGTTGATTAACTTTGTGAAATGATCAAAATTTGTCCTCCGTTAATATTAAGGTCAAATGTACCCATGTTGTTATAACATTGATCCAAATATATTGTTCTTATTCACAAACGAGAATTTTTTTTCAATAAATGAATTTTTTTTTACTAAGGAAAATGTTTAAATTTGCCCTTAAACTATGGCGAATTGTCAAATTTGATCCTGAACGTTGAAGAAGGTGTTCATGGTTTCCGATGACAATCACATCCTCTTTTTGTAAAACTCGGAACTTCAAACGACAAGGTCTCTATATCCCAAGCTTAAATTAATCATGTTCAAACCTCAGATCATCTCAAATGTAACTTAAACAATGAACAATTGCACCACAACGTTAAATTTCAATTCTATAGAAATTCTACCGCTACAACTATCACCAATCATTATTAGACCATCATTAATAGCGATATTTGAGCTCCACATCAATCTCCTAATTTCAAAGCAAACCTCAGTACACAATATTTAGTTTCTTAATCATTTACAGTAATGTTGTGATGTTCAAAGTTAAGTTATAGTGGTTGAGGGTCGGAGCTTACGACAAAAGTAAATAATGATATGGGAAATGATAAAAATAAAGGTCTTGAGAGATCGTTGGAATGGGGTAGTTTTGTGTGAAATTTGTGTGTGCTTTATGTAAATGTCGCCGCAATGAAGTGGTGGAGTAATGGTGGTATTCAAGTGTTGCATTTGAGAGTTGACATAATCAATTGTTATGGTGGTATTGATGATAATTGATTTAGATGATGGAGAATAGTTGAGAGAAAAGAAGAAAAAGGGTCATATTTGCGTCTCTACTATTAAAATAAATTTAATATTGCCCTCCATTATATTATCGATATGCCCTTAAAGTTATAAAAACATCTCAAATTTGTCCTTCCTCCATTAATCTCATCAAATTTAGGCAAAATGGAATACCAACTCACCAACTAACCCTTCTTCCGTCATTACCTATAATCACCAACACCTTCACCATATGTACCATCACCATCAACATAAATCATCTATCGTAGACATTATTATAATATTTCTTGTAATTTATGTGTAAAAATTTGTACATTAATCATTATGACAATTGACCCAAAAATGGCTAAGTTAATTAATGATATTGCAGTCTTAGTTTGAATTAGCATTAGTTTTACGTTGATTCTTGAATTCTCAGTTTTCTGCCTAATTTCATTCATTTTCTTTAATTGAACGCAACGGACTTTAATTTGTCTTCAAGCATTTTACTTTTATGCACCCACTTCCCCTCTTTATTACTCTTACGTAATTAAGTTCACATTCAGCCACAAGATTAATTACTATTCCTTTATTTAGTCTTTCTTTTTTCTTTTGTAAAATTTATCAACGTTGTCTTCGACAATATGTGAAAGTTGCTTAACAATTGTCATAATGTAATTAATTACAAGTTTTTATCAACACGTGAATTACGAGAAATAATCTAATAATGTCTAAGGCAGATGGTTTATGTTGGTGATAGTATATATGGTGAAGATGTCGGTGATTTTGGATAGTGATGGAAGAAGGGTTAGTCTAGTGTAGAGATGACAATGGATTCTGGACCTGGTCCGAATTCGGTGGATCCAGATCTATTTTATAGGATATGGATCTTCAAAATTTGGACCCAACGGATCCGGATCGAACCCGGGTCCGTTTCTGACGGATAGGATCTGGATCTGAATCTTGTATTTGAGATCCGTATCCGGTCCAGATCCGACCCGTAGATCCGTTTTTTATTAAATATATTCATAACCTAGAATGTAATTTTATAAGTATTTTCTTAAAATTACTAAGCACATCCTTGCAAGTTTAATTCTCAAAACAAGTTTAATTTATCCTCGCGTTAACTCAAAAATAAAAAAATAAAGAGGTAACTTCGATAATAAAATCAATGTTATATTAGTGAATGATTAACATCTCCATAGAGAAGTAGTTAAAATTATATTCACTTCATTTGTGAAGTTCCAAGCACATGCAAGTTCTGCATTGTGGAAATACTGGTCAGCATTTTTCACAACTATTGTCATTGTCCAACATTTTCAATTAATAGCTCACAATCAAAACGAGACAACAAACAAAATATCTCATATGAACATTTCAAAATTGAAACACAGTAAACTGTTAGCTAAATAAAAATCATTTGTCAGTTCAAAAAAAAATTATTAGCAAGGTTACATTCTTAGCAAGGCAAATTTTTTTACATGTGGATCCAGTTCCGATCCGTGGACCCGATGGATCCGGATTTGGATATAATTTTTATGGATCCGATGGATCTGGATTCGAATCTGGATTCAGGTATGAAAAACGGATCTGGATCTGGATCTATTAGGATCCGGTCCAGATCCAATCCGTTGAAATTCCTAGTCTAGTGAGTTGGGATGTCATTTTGGCTTAAAATGTATGGGGTTAACCGATAATGGGCAAATTTGAGTCACTTTTATAAGAAAATATATAGATTGATAGTATAACATACAACAGCATACCCAATATAATCTCACAAGTGGGGTCAGGAGAGGGTAGAGTGTACGCAGATCTTATCCTTATATTGAGAGGTAGAGAGACTGTTTTCGAAAGACCCTCGACTTAAGAGAAAGCATGATAAATTGATAGTATAATATTAAAGGCATATATAAACTGATAGTATAATAATAAGGGTATATATAAACCAATAGTATAAGTAAAGATAATATTAAACTTTTTTCAAAGGGACAAATACGACCCTTTTTTAATCTGCACAATTTTGCAAAGATCAGAGGCAAACGTAGACCATTTCACATTCAAAGGCATATTTGATAGTTTTTAAGAGTGGTCAGTGGGCCGGGCTCGGGTCTGGCGGGCCGGGTCTGGCGGGGTCGGGGTGGGACGGGAGAAGGGGTCGGCCTGGCGGCTCAAGTGATCGAGCAAGTCCGTCGATCCCGATCCCGTCGATCGGAGGCGGGCTCGGGTGGGTCGAGCTTCGGCGGATACAATGGTTTTCCTTTTTTTTTTTTATAAAAAAAACTCAATAAACAAAACAAGATAGTGTAATAAAAACATCCCAAGGCTGTTTTTGTGCCTCTTATATTATTTAATAGACATATGATTTTTTTGTAATACAAATACAATTGTCTAAAATCTAAATTGCAACTTTGTGGTGTTGTCCAAAAGTTGCAAATTACATAAAAAAATTACAATTAAAAAAATTACATTCTCAAAAAAACCTGTTCTAATTGCTTGATGATTTCATATGGTTCTTCGGTTGGAATTGGTATTTGTTGGTCAAATTGATCCACGTCGCTTCCACTACCTTCGGTTAAGATTTCGTTGTAGTTTTCATCATCTTCTTCGTTGATCTCCGGTTGACCGCACCTTCTCCGCTCCGCTCGTATCCAATCTCTGAATAATACTGCAATTTCCAAGTTGTCTCCGGGTAATGAGTGTCTGTGGTCTCCTATTTGATATCTACCTGCAGAAAAAGCGCTTTCAGACGCAGTTGACGACGCTTGAATGTTCAAAACATCTCGAGCCATCAATGAAAGTGTCGGAAAGGTCTTCTCATTCCCCCTCCAGTATTTCAGCAAGTCTTCATGTCCATCTTCATTGATAACTTCTTGATACTGATGCAGAACCACGCAAAACAAAAATATCCAACTCGCTAATTTGGTTAGTAGTAGAAATGCATTGCACATTCTATTTCTGAGACTTTCAATACTAGCCGCAGAAACAGCATGTCTTTTGTGAGGTTGTGTTGAAGATGAAGAAGATGGTATGGAAGCTGGTAAGTTACTAGCATTTTCTTGTTGATAAAATCTATATATATTTTTGCATTGGTGTTCAACGCTAGACAACACTTCTTCTTTAGTTTGTTCAATAGGTGGTGGGTGATTTCGATTTTTGGGACTTGGAGGTGGTAGTACTTCTATACAATCATAAATAGTTTCAATTAGTGATTTAGTACCGTCTATTTTAATAGTAGGATTTAATACAGAACCAATAATATAAACAGAGGGAATAGGAATAAAATATTTTTTTATTTTGAGAAACATTTTTTTAATAGCTGCCTTATAAACTGGTTTTTCCATATATTCACTAAGTAATAAAAATATTAGAGTTATATAAAATAACATAGTTGAAATAGTAGGATAATATATACCGGAAAATTCTTTTGTTGCTTGAAAAAATTTCTCTAAAAATACAATAAGTTCAGAAATTTTTTCCCAATCACTATCTAAAATCATATCAGCTGGCTTTTTATTATGAGAGTTAAAAAATAAAGTTATAGGTAATTTATAGTCATAAGCAACAAGTAGTTGCTCGTATAAAGAATTCCACCTAGTGGATACTTCTTGTGGAATTTTTCTATAAGGTAGTCCACAATCATGACAAATTTTTTTATATTCTTTTCTACGTTGTACTTTATTACTTTTAAAAATAAAGTTTATAGCAAATTATATTTTACTAAGAATGTCTTCAAAAAGTGATAGACCATCTTTTACAATTAAGTTATATATATGACACGCACATTTTATATGAAAATGATATGGAAAAGATGGAGTTAAACTATTTTTTAAAATTGTAATTGCGTAATTGTTATTAGAAGCGTTATCTAATGTAATAGTCATAATTTTATCGGTAATTCCATAATAATCGCACACTTGATAAATATTTTCTGCAATAAAAGTACCAGTGTGCCTATCATCTATATATCTATACGCTAAAATACGTTTTTGCATAGACCATTTATAATCTATCCAATGACAAGTTACAGTTAAATAATCATGGCCGTTAGTACTACGACCTATATCAGATGTGATAGATACTTTGCCATTAAAATGATATAATGAAAAACGTAAATATCGTTGATATTCATGCGCGAATTTAAATACATCTCTCTTAACAGTTGAGAAAATGAGTTATTTATAGAGAGATTGTAGGAAGATTTGTGAGAAAGATGAAGAGAAAATGAGTTATTTATAGTTGGAAAATTGGGTTAAAGTGTAAATATAATAACTTATGGATTAAAAATAAATATTAAGGGGTAGGGCGGCTAAAATGGCCGTTGGTGGAACGGTCATTTTTGCAAAGGGGGGAAAAGGGCGGGGTCGGGGTCGGGCTCGGGACGGGGTCGGGGCGGGGTCGGGTAAAGCGGGCCTGGGGCGGGCTCGGGTCTCGCGGGATGAGACATCGTCCCGTCCCGAGTTCGAGTCCCGCCCCCGTTATTTATTATTTTTTTTGGCGGGGTCGGGGCGGGACCGGAGCGGGCTCGGGACGGGGTCGGGCCGTCCCGGCCCACTGGCCAGCCCTAAGTTTTTCCAAGTAAAAAGGTCCTATATGTTGGAAAGCGTCACTGTTAGTACATAAAGACACACTTGGACCAATCATGTACTCCCCCGTTTCATAATAAATGATTCTTTTAGCTTGGGCACATCCTTTAAGAAAGTGCTTACTTCTCGAAAAATTAGAAATATTTTTACTAATTTACCCTAATCAATAACTAAAAAAGAAAATGTAGTTAATGAATGTTGATTATTTAAACTAGGGCTGTCCAACGGGGCGGGGCGGGGCGGGGAGGGTCCCGGCGGGATAAGGGAGGGTCGGGACTCAGGGTTCCGGCGGGCCGGGATAGGCGGGACGGGAAGAGGTCCCGTCCCGTCCCACATCTCACCGGAACGGGGTCAAGTTGGGGCAGGTCGGGTCGGGACGAGATCGATTTTTATTTTTTCCTACTTAATTTTAAAAAATAATATGTACAAACACTTCAATAATTGAACAAAATAGTGTAATAAAAATATCACAAGACTGTTTTTGTGCTTGTTATATTATTTAATAGAAATATGACATAGTAATACAATTTTAAAATTACAACTTTGTGGTGTTGTTCAAAAGTTGCAAATGACATAGTAAAATACTAAAATTGCAATTAAAAAAATTACATATTCAACCAGACTCTTTCGAATTTCCTCACAATGTCTTGATGATCTTCTGTTGGAATTAGAATTTGTTTGTCAAATTCTTCAACGTCGTTTCCTGCTCCCTCAGACAAGATTTCATTGTAGTTGTAGTTGTAGTTGTAGTCTTCTTCTTCGTTGGTCTCCGGTTGGCCGCACCTCCTACGCTCCGCACGAATCCAGTCTCTGAATAGAACTGCAATCTCTAATGTGTCTCCCGCCAATGAACGTCTGTGCTCCCCTATTTGAAATCTTCCCGCAGAAAAAGCGCTTTCAGACGCTGTTGATGACGCTTGAATGTTCAACACATCTCGGGCCATCTTTGTTAGCATTGGAAATGTCTTCTCATTCTCCCTCTAGTATTTCAGCAAGTCTTCCTGTCCTTCATCATTGACAATTAATTCGTACGGTACAACACCCTGCAAAACATAAACATCAAATTCACTAACTTGTGAAGAAGTTGAACCACTATATATTTTATTTCTAAGGCCTTGAATACTAGCAGCAGAAACCGCATGTGTGTTTATAAGGTTGCAGCGAAGTAGTAGAAGATGGTACAGAAGCCAGTTGATTATTTGCACTTTGTTGTTGGTAATACATATATTTTTTTTGCATTCGATGTGTATGCTAGACGTAACTGCTTCTTTAGTTGGTGTGTCAGTTGGTTCTTCAGTTGGGTCTGTTGAAAGTACTTCTACACAATCATAAATCGTTTCTATAAGTCTTTTACAACCGTCTACTTTAATAGTTTGATTTAATACAACACCAACAATATAAATAGTGGGGATAGAAAAAAAATATTTTTTTAATAGATGCCTTATAAGTTGGTTTTTGTATATATTCATTAAGTAACAAAAATATTAGCGCTATATAAAATAACATATTTGAAATAGTAGGATAATAAATACCGAAAAAATCTTTAATAGCTTGATAAAATTTCTCTAAAAATCCATTAAGTTCTAAAATTTTATCCCAATCATTATATACAAGCATATCCCTTGAATTTTTATTATGAGCGTTAAATAATATAGTAATAGGTTGTCTATAATCGTAAGCAACAAGTAGTTGCTCATATGAAGAATTCCACTTAGTCGAAACTTCTTCTGCATTTTCCTATATGATAATCCACAATCATGAATATTTTTATACTCTTTGCGTCTTTGTTTTTTTTTCTTACCTTTAAAAATAAAGTTCATAACAAATTGTATTTTATCAAGAATGCTTTCAAAATGTTTTAGGCATCCTTTACAACTAATTTATAAATATGACACATACATCTTATATGAAAATGATCAGGAAATGATGGAGTTAATCTAAGTTTTAAAAGTCTTATAGAATAATCATTAGAAAAAATATTATCTAATATAATAGTCATAATTTTATCATTTATTTCATCGTAATCACAAATTTCATTAATATTACCTGCAATAAAACTTCCAGTGTGTTTATCATCTATATATCTATATGCTAAAATACGTTTTTGCAAAAACCAATTTTGATCTATCCAATGACATATTACCGTTAAATAATCATTACCTTAGTACTGCGACCTATGTCAGAAGTGATAGCCACTTTGCCAGTAAAATGATACCGTGCATAACATAAATACTGTTGATATTCACTTGCAAATTTAAAAACATCCCTTCTAACAGTTGATCTAGGAAAACCATTAAAATAAGGATTATATGTTTCTCGAATGTAATGAATAAAATCAGGAGAGGAAGGAAATGAAAAAGGCAAACCCTCCACCGCTATTAATTTTATCATATTCCCTATCTTTGTTTTTATCATATTTAGGACCAAAAATTCCCCCCGTCGTCGGGTTAATTTGACCATGTACTAAGTCGGGGACACTATGAGAACCTTGTCCCGACTCATATGGCATTGTCACACTCCCGATTTTTAGACAGGTATTGATTCCACCTAGTTGTGTGCTCGCCTTGTACATGTCTCAATAAACCTCACTTCCCACCTTAACCTTTTTCGATTTTAAATTTATAAACATTTTTACAAATTTTACATCTAGCTAGTTGATTATCTTCGTCCCTATCAAAAAAATGTCATGCATCTGATTTTAATTTTCGTTTTGTGGGGCCTCGATTCATACTAGGGGGAATAAGAGGCATTCCAGTTTCAATTTCATGCTGAGATTCAATCTGAGACTGAGGGTGAGATGCACTAGTGGATGTGTCATCTATATTATCATCTAAATTAAATCTACTTCATCATCTACTGGTATATCATTAAAAAAAGCAGTTTCATCAATATGACTGAATCATCAGGACTAGAAATAGGATTGCTAGAAGAAGTACCCTTACCCTTATTACCCCTACTAGAAGAAGCACCCTTACCCTTACTCGTACCCGTAATCATACGTTTCAATCTTTTCATTTTAATTATACAAATAAATAATTAAAGTAAATGAAATTAAGTGCGATAATTAAAATTAAGTAACAATAATAATTTAAAGAATGAATGAAGGTACCAAACACCGACGTAACGTCGACGTGTAATCGAGGTTGAAAATTGAAACTTCGCTCGATGAATGATCCTCAAGCTAGTTGTCATCTTCACTTCCAATTTTTTAACTTTGATATAATATTTAATAGTAGGAAGATTTGTAGAATTGTAGAGAGATAAATTGAGAGATTAGATAGATGATAAGTAGATTTGTGAGAAAAATGAGTTATTTATAGTTGAGAAATAGAGTTAAAGTGTAAATATAGTAACTTAGGGGTTTAAAATAAATATTAAGAGGGTGTGGGGGAGGGGGGCAAAAATGGTCGTTATAACCGTAGCAAAATGGCCAAAATCAAAATTTGGTCGTTGTTGCAACGGTTGTTTTTGCAAAAGGGGAGGGGAACGGGTCGGGATCGGGACGGGGGGGAGTCAGGTCGAGCGGGACGATTCCAGGCACCGTCCCGAGTTCGAGCCCCAACCCCAACAATTTTTTTTTTACTTTGGGGGATCAAGGGACGGGACGGGTAGCGGCACAGGCGGGGTCGGGATCAGACCGATCCGACCCACTGGACAGCCTTAATTTAAACAAGGACAATTTTGGAAGAACCTATCTAACATATTCTTGAAATTCTAAAAAAATTTGAAAAAAATTGAAAGGCCTAAATAACCACTTATTGCTGAACGGAGGAAATAACAACAAAGGTACATTTAGCCTCAACTATTATCTAATAGCAAATTTGAACATTTTGCCTTCATAAAATGATCAATCTACATTAAGGTGTCATTTGCTCAACCGGCAAGCCTCTGGAAATGATTGGCTCGCATGCAAAACAATTGACCGGTAGTTTTGAAGTTGATCAATTGATACATAGCCTCAAACTATCATGAAAACTGCAGCACTAACCTAATGACTCATTCTGTTGTGATTTATGATCACCAAGAATGTTACACCATTTTTTAAACTACTTTACATCAACCAGACTGTTATACAAGATTTCATAAGTACAGTAGATCATGTGAAAACATGAGCAACCAAACAAACTTCTACAAATGAAGTAACAACCTCAAACAGAAAACGATTTGGGACCAACTAGCAGTTCTCTGAAGTCCCATTGCACGAATCCAGTTCTGCCTTGCATCTCTCTTTGAGGTCAGTCAGTGTAACTAAACTACCTTCCTGCACTAGCCAAATGAATTCATCATCAGCTTCATACTAGTGTGTAACTAAACTACCTTCCTGCACTAGCCAAATGAATTCATCATCAGCTTCATACTAGTGCTGTTAAATTGAGTTGTAACATATCCTTAGTGGAAGTGTTTATGCAAAAGTGAACATGATGCAACTAAGCATCATTTCCAAAGAGACTGCTTGCCTGAAGAGCAGTGTCAATGTGGTATGATCATGACCAACTACTCTAGTTTAACATCGAGTAGTTTGCATCATCTGAAACTCGCAGTGATGATGGTTCAAAATATTAAAAATCAGGAATCAGACAAGAAAGGTTTATATTACTTCACTGCCAAAACATGGCATATCTACATGTCTTAAAGAGTATATGTCTCTGAAAAGGGAAAGATCAAATTGTTTAGGACTATGAATATTTTTCAAATAACAACATACCCAATATAATCACACCAGGTGGAGTCTGGAGAGGGTAGAGTGTGAGCAAACCTTACCCCTATCATGTAATGGTAGAGAGGTTTCCGATGGACCCGCGGCTCAAAGAGAGATGAAAAGGAAACAATAATAATAGGCAGTAACTAAGTGAAAGAAACAAGCAGGTAGTGCTAGAGATCTAAGAATAAGCAAACGCTAAATTCATATTTTTCAAATGAAGGACTCAAATAGCAAAAGAACAGAGAATAAGAAAGGGAGAGGTGAATCAAACATCCATTGGTAAAGTGATACTCGTGTATTGCAAATGTGATATTTATATAACTTCTTTCATTTTGTAATTTTTTTAAAAAAAAATTCTTCTTTCATTGAATTCATTATATCTGTGTATCTAAGAATCTTAAATCAGGGTGGTGACTAAAAGCAAATAAGTAATGGAGGATAAATTGAATGGACTTTCTAATATTTCTCTCTGGTCAGCGGTTCAAAAGTGCAACTACATCTCTAATTACTTTCTTTTGACAGAAAAAAAAAGTTTTCAGAGAAATGGAAAGAATGTATTCTCACCAAAAACTGATATGCTAATTGATGTTCTAACAAGTAATCTCTGGCTATTGGTCCTGACGAACTCCACCGGGACAATAAATTAACAGAAAGATTGCTATGAATTGCAACATGGCTAATTTCGTAGGGTTGCAACTTGCAAGTAGTGTCAATTCCACATTCCTCCCTGGGTCAATGACAGATCGGGAATGTTCTATTTTTCAGTAAAAAGAGACTTATGCTTCCTACTCCCTCCCTTCCAAAATAAACGAATTTTTGGGGTGTGGCACACCCCTTAAGAAAGTTAATTAAAGGGTAATTTGTCAATATTACCCTTTTGCTTCTTCCCAAACTTTTCTTAAAACTAGAAATAGTCATTAAAGATATGAGTATTTTGAAAAAAAGTTAAATAATACACTTTGGACTTTGGAAAATTCATTCATTTTGGACAGTAAAAAAAGTGTCAAAAATTCATTTATATTGGAATGGAGGGAGTATCTATTAGTAACAAGTCAACATGGTTTTCAAATTGAAGATTAGACTTGGATAAAAACATTTGCACTGCACATTTCCCAAGTTTGAAGATTAGTAAAAGATAACAATCTTCTAATCTATGCACCATGTACCCATCAAAAGGCATACTGATGGCACAAGTTACCTCGACATGAATGATCCAACTAGTATGAAAAGACAATGCACCACACCAACAGCTCAAGTAAAAGGAGTTTAACTTTGTTAAAGAAAAATCTCTCAGCTTGATGATCAACAGAGAACCTCCATCAGCTTCACAACTCTCATTGAATATATGCAAAATTGAATGAGTATCTACACAAACTCAGAAACTGAGCAGGACAGTTAGCAAACTTACTAGCTGGTCAGCTTCGTGTTGAAAAATATGCTCCATGTGTTGAAAGAGTGACTTCCAGTGACCCATTAAACTTGACTCAAGGTTTGCAGCTTCAATATTCTTTTCTGGATCCTCCGTCTGAAGCTCTTTACCCTTGCAACTTCTTTCAACTAAAAGACTTGCTTCTCTCTGACTCTTCTTTATGGCTACGTATATTGAAAACAGTAGTTGCATAAAGAAAAGCAACAAGGAGAAAAAAACAAGGATCTTAAGTTTCATGGAGTAACTATAATATTTTAAAGCTGACTTACCACTTATCCGACCCTTGGTATCCTGGTAATGGAGGTCTAACCACATATAAGCAGCTGTATCACAGAATAAAGATAACTAAATTAATACTCCACTAATATGAACTGAAGCAAGACAATGCGAGATATTTTTACCTTTGGTACAAAAGGTACAAGAGCAAGTTTTGATTGACTCAATGCAAGCACTTAAACCTGAATTATCCTCACAAGTTTGTGTTCCTGCACATGTGTCAAGTTTAACTCTTGACTCCTGTGACTCTGGCAATCTTGCAAAGTCTACTGACCCAGTCTGACTCATAACCAGATTATCAAGACCTTGTTCATCAGGGGCATTAGGAAATATATCCGTGTCACTTTCAGTGCCCTCACTATCCTCGTTAATTTTACAACTCGGAGCAGCATCATGGTCTTCAGTTCCGGACAATGCTGGCGCTGGCACCCCAGTTACCAAACCATCCATATCATTTATAACTTCAAGACTTTTCTTTTCGATAGCACTCCCACAAGCACTTCTGTTCTCATTGTTATCTCCGATTATACTTTGGGAGATAGCAGTGGATGAATCAACACGTGTCAACTTGGGGTCCTGCTTTTGATTTGGTATATCGGAAATCCCTGATACAACATCTACCTTTGATGAACAAATCTTGTTACAAGGACGAGGAGAAACACAAACACGTTTTGCATTTGCATTATCTCCGTCATCTACCAACACATATTTGCTCCCTACATTTTCACTTCCCCTATCTAAAGATTTTAGACTTGAATTGCCCACAAGTGAAGAAAATGGCCTTTTATTTCCAATCTGATTTGTTATATTACCCAAAACAGGACGATTTTTGCAATGCCTTTCTTCACCCATCCTTAAATCACTAATCCAACATAAACCCTTCAAGAAAAAAAACAATCTTTAGCCTTAAAACACATAAATTTCAATGACCCAATTCTAAAATCTACTACTACTACTACAACAACAACATTCCCCGTATAATCCCACCAGGTGGGGTCCGGGGAAGTTAGAGTGTCCGCAGACCTTAAACGTGCCTTTTGACGGATATAGAGGTCATTTCCAATAGAAACCCGGCTCAAGTAGAAATGAAAGCCCTAAAATCTACTACAGTTCATAAAAAATCTTATCTTTGATACAGACCAACATTATAATTTACTAAAACAAGACCAAGAATTAATAATAAGAAATTAGATAACTAAATTTGATAATTTTAACACACCTAATCAACAGTAATCACATAAACAGATAAAACACTAAAACAAATAAAAAAACTAATTTACTAAATTGAATTGAATATCATGTACAAATTGTTATTGGGTTCTTGGATACTAACCTTGAGAAAGGATTTAACACAAAATCAAGAACTCAATGTACAGTATTGAAATATATAATTGAATCTTGATTTATTTTAGAGAAACTCCAAAGATAAAGGTTGTTCTTTTTTCTTGGTTTTTAGAGGATTTGCTACACAGAAATGTGTTGCAATATTGTACTATGAGAATATTAGAAAATGGTGCAAAGCAAAGTAAAGTTTCAGCAATTTAGTGGGGCGGGAAATTGGAAAGGGTCAAGTTTATGGCCCGCCTTATTTGTTCAAAACCTATTTAGTGACTTTCTTACTTGGAGGGAAAATGAGTGGGCCACAAGTTATTTGAGTCCATTATTATAGGGGTCATTTGCACGTTGTCCCTATACTTCTCAGGCCCATAGGCGTGTATAGCCCATTTTATATGGGCTGGAAATTTAATTGGAAAATATGACATCACACAGCCACCTGGCTGAATACGTTAGCATAAAATAACCAAGTTACCATAGTTTATTCGCCCGCTACCACACGGGTCGGTGTACTCTTATCGCTAAACCCGAGAGAGGCTATACTCTAAGAGCCAACCATCTCTTCAATAGATTTCTTGCTGGAGTTCCGTCCTTATACATAACCAAAACTCTGCCTAAACCTTGAAACTGTTGAGCCACATGTTTTCTATGAGAAACTCGAGACTCTTTAGAATTGTGAATTTCTAGTTATCACATGCACTTGGTGCGCTTGACTTTCTATATTCGTTTTAGCCCAAATTGTAAAGGTTTGGAATTTTGGCATGGCAATACAATGTGGGCTAAAATTTAGCACAAACACAATCCATGTTTTACGTTTTGGCATCTGATAGCTCAAATACAAATTTTCTTTTAAACATTTGGCATTGTATACTCAATCAGTGAAATGGAAAATTAATAATTCTTTCTCCTATTAGAAAGGTCTTTCTCGTTATAGACTACCATTACCCCATTTCCTCTCATTTCAACACCAATTTTCTCTCCACAATATCTTCCATTTTTGTATCTGAATATTTATAGTGAATCCTATCTTCCTCCATTTCATTGTTTACTCTGATTTTTTAGGCTCAATTGGTACCGTGTTAGATAGATCTTTTCAACATAGTCGCTTCATTAAGGGAATTTTTAAAGTACAACAACATATCCAGTCAAATCTCACAACTTGTAGTCTGTTTCAATTTTTAGGGCTCAATTAATACCGGGTTGAGGAATTTTTCCAACATAGTCGCTGGTTTTCCATTTATATAACTGACTTTATATCAATTATTTAACAAGAATTTAAGCATGATATACATGAGCTGCTTTGTCCTTTGGAATGTGTAAAAACTATATAAGTTATCCTCCATATATGTTTATCAAAGTGTATGTCTATTATAAAACTTGTATAACTAAATGTATACTAGTTAATTAACAAAATTTAAGCATGATATACATGAGTTGATTTGTCCTTGAGAATGTGTATAACTATATAAGTTGTCCTCCGTACATGTATATAAAAGTGTATATCTATTATAAAACTTATAACTGACTGTATATCAGTTAATTAACAGTTTATACATGAGCTGATTTGTTCTTCAGAATGTTTACTACTGTATAAGTTGTCCTTCATACATGTATAGGAGAATGTATATCTCTTATAAGACTTGTATAACTGACTGCATATCTTGGATGGGTTTTCCATGTGGCATTAAGGAAGAAATTGCAGAAATATGACACCATATTACTGTATAAGTTGTCCATACATGTATAAGAAATTTCATATGGGTTTTCCATGAACTTTTAACTATGTTTAAAAAATCTTTAGAAAATGATCTTTGCTTAAGAAAAATTGTTGGGCAAAATATTTGTTGCCTATGGAGCATAAGTTCTAGTTGTAATGTGTGCTATGCTAGCTTTGCCTGTGAGATAGGAGCTCGGGGCATTTCAATAAATTACAACCAACAAAGAGAGTGTAATGTGTCGCATGTTGAAAATGCATTTCAGTTGTATTTATAGACTTAGTTTCTTATAAAAGGTATTGATTATTTAATCATGATTAAATTTTATAGTATTTTTCAACAATTAATGTCCTTGCTCTTTAGTTTTCTGTTGAGATCTATCCTGCATAGGTACTCAAATTGGATAAGTGATTGATTTTTAGGTTTCATCATAAACATTACTTCATTTATGAATTTCATAGTAATAGAAATACATGTCCTACCGAAATAGAACCTCTTGTCTAGCATGTAAATCTTCCGGCAAAGGCACTTGATTTTATGAGACGAGTTGAAAGCACTGGCACTATCACTATTTGACAAATCGGGATAGAATCCGCTTTTGAGAATGGAGAAGGTAAAGACCTTGCTTCTTTCGCTTGTTCATCTCTCCGTCCGGAATCGCACACTCAGGTCCAATTGTTGGGTTTGTGCTGCTAGTGGTTACTATAAAGCACAAACATGCAAATTTATCCTGGAAGTGAAAAAACTGCTGAAACTGTACATTATTGAGTTAAAAGGTGCAAACTATTATTTTGTGGAATATAAACGACTCTTTATAAACAATTGAATAACATATATAATTTTTACTAATACAACATAATTTGTGGCCAATTTACGATAGGTAGAATAACTAGACAAATTTTAACCGTCCGTCACAACTTGTGAAAATGAGCAACACAAGCAACACTTTTCTACGAGACACAATTTGTGAATAATTGAGCATGTTCATTGTCTCTAACATATTGAAATATCCTAAATTCGTGCCTCGTGGGCAACAGAAGTTTCCTAGCGGATTTTCATAGTTTAAGGTAATTTATTTAAAAACATTTAGGAGGGATAAATTTCAAGACTAACCCTTATGGTGTCCTACTTCCGCAAATCACTCAACATTAAGCTTACAGAAAATTTCAGGGCAGAGCCTCCTTAAGTTATAGTGTTTAAAGTATGACTATGTTAAGAAAAATTGTGCAAAAAATAATATTCGATCAGAATTTATCTTCTCGGTTCTCCCTTCACCCTCCTCCTTCTCTGATTCGTCTTTTTTTTTTCTCTTTCAATGTGTTATATAAAATTTAAAACTCATTACTTATTTATGATTAAAATTGAGCAAGATTGTTTCATTGTGCTTATATTGTCTATCCTTAATGATTTGAATTAGTTTGATTGAATAGATTGAACTTTAACTTTTGAAGTAGATAAAGTGGGTTTATTGATGTTTTAAGCTTTAGGTTAATTTGACCATTGAAAATTACTGAAATTCATATTAGAAGGTTGTATATTAAATTTGGAGTCATTTCGAATTGACTTGAACTAACTTTGAAGCAAAAACATGTTGGTTGAATTTTTACATAGCAAGTTATAACGACCCATACGGATTTTGTGGTCGATCCTAACGATTTGTCAGAATTTACGATCATAACTCTAATCCGTCAAGATTCAACTACAAATCATGTTGATTCGTTAAGATTTATGATAAGGCAATTTTGCCATCAATTTAAAATGGTTTTGTGGCCAAATGTGATATGTTAGGATTGGTCTCAAGTCCTTGCAATTACTGTGGCAAAGCAAGTTTTGGTCGTTAATTTGAAATCATGGTAATTCGTCGGGATATTACTACGTAATGCTAGCCATGAGTTCATTCTTGCAAAACTTTCTTATCAAGGTCAAAATTTAAATGGTGGCACTGAAAGATTTTATTTGTTCAAATCACCATTAAATCTTATCATAATGGGATAATTTTCTAGAAATGTTAAAATAGGACCAAACTATCATAACTAATAATACTATTACATTTCAAAATGTAGCAATAGTTTCTTTAGCAAACATATACCATCTCAAATAAATCACACAAAATTAGGAATTTTGTCTTCTCTTTCACACAAGGCAGCCTCCATAATCTCCATCCCACCCGTCGGCCCGTCATTGCTCTGTCGGTTATCGTCGAATACCCTTGCTCTGTTGATGCTTTTCCGGAATATCAAATCTATGTCCATTTTTCCTGCACTAAAAAACTGTTGGTACTCTATTGTACTTTATAAAGCAGTACGGGAAGTAAATAACTATTACAAGTGTTCGAAAGGATAAATAAATGGTCAATCTTCAAAACTGCCGCAAGCTTGTTGTGTCTTGAATGTTGATAACCTTACAAGGCCAATGTCGAGAACTGTCGCAAGCTTGTTGTGTCTTAAATCTTGATATCCTGAAATCAAGAAACAACTAAATCTGGATGGTTACAACGTTGTGTGTTGAGTCGAGTGATTGCCCTCTGTCCTTAAGACAAGATTGCCCCGTATATATGCTTTTACGTTAGCAGGCAATAGTCTCCCAAAATAAAACAACATTTTAATCTCAACGCTATAAAGTCAATAGGTTGAGCCTAACGAAGAAAACAAATATGAATCGACTTGCTGAAGATATGGAAAAGGAAGGAAGAGTTTCTGTTTACTCTTCTCTTTTGTCTCTGTGTATATAGTGTGTCTCTGTTGTGTATATCTTGTGTATATGTGTGTATTTCAACACTGTTTTTGCTAGCCACAGTGTATAACTGTTGAAGGCACGGGTTTCTCCCAATAAGGGACGTCCTCTAAGGAGTCATGAAGTTACTCAACTTCTTTCATGCTTTGTATAAAGCGATAAGCTCCGATTCCATCATGAATCGGCCGATGCAAGTTTGCTTAGAGGATTTTCCAAGACCCACCATACACATTTACTTGTGGCATTGGTGTTCTTCATATCTGATGTCCAGTTTGCATCACTTTGTTCTCCCAGAACCGATGGACATCCAGAATACCATAATCCATAGATAAGCGAATAATTCAGATATCGTCATATCCGACTTAACGCCTTCTATTGATCATGTATTAGAATTATCAGTGAACCTTAGTTCAACTGATCTGTTTGTAGGCCGATACCAGGTTCGTTGTAGTGTGTACAATACATTGAACTACACGTGACCTGAGTATATCGCTCCTTGTCTATGGGTGCACCATAATTCCAATCAGTTCTATGATTCATATCCATTGGTGGCTTAAACGAGACTGTCAACTATGGACCAGTCCGTTAGATGTCTTAGAAATCCAATTCCTAAGATGTCATATGTGATACCCATATCTTTCATATCAAGACTTTGTTTCAATATGACTTTTACTTTCAGACTGTTGATTCTCCAACTGTTGGTTTTCTAACTTCAGAGTCAATGTTTCTGTGGTCAGATTCATTATTTCTGTTTTATCTGAAACTTTCAGGACCAAAATGTAAACATTTCAGGGACTAAAATGAAAGTTCAGGAAGAAGCCCAACAGTCCAACAAACCAACTCTGATCCTCTTCTTCCAACTCTCCGGTTGGGAAGGTTGTTTCAACATCCATGCCACGCAAGACTACAATGGCCCATGATGTTAAGCTACTACTAGGGGAGCACATGTACAAGTAGCCGAGGCTTTGAACTCGTCAGTAGATCCATCTACTTTGTACTCACTTTGGAGTATCCTTCTTCACAACCCAAAGGTTCTTTTCCCGGAGAAAGATCAACCATTACGCAAGTATGGTTCTATATGATGGAATCTATTTCTCTCTTTGTAGCTTCTTTCCAAAGCAGCGCTTTTGGAGATGACAATTATTTGTGGTTCATTCTCAACCATACAAGCTAGAAGGACTGGAACAAGTCTTTGTCCCCTTCTTTGCTCTGTCTCAGTTTCACATCTAGAATCCCTGAGTTCTGCAGATTTGAAATATTAAGTTCTGGATAGCCAGCAACTTTCGAGTCCTGTAGATACGGAACGTCTAGTTCCTGACAGTCAGGCCCTCGCGGGTTCTTGTTAACCTTGAGCAATTACTCATTTTTCCTTTTTCAAGGAAAGTTATCTTCTAAGAATTCAGCATTCTTTGACGCCAAGAGGCGATAAACACTACTGTTATTTGCAGATCCAGTGGATATGCAATCTACAGTTTTAGGTACAACTTGACCTGTTTCGGTATTCCAACTTTTACCAAGCTACCCCACATAATTTGGGCATATGACTCTGCGCTTGGCTAACACCGTTGGACTGAGGTGAGAAATGAACAGTCTTTTAATGAACGATGCTTCATATTCTCCCCCTCTATCACTACGAATTTCGCAATCCATAGGCTTAGTTGATTTCCAACTTCTGCTTTGTAGCGCTTTTCCGCTTCAACAATTTCATCTTTGCTTTTCAACAAACAAAGGATTACATACGTCGTACCATCATCAATGAAGGTCACAAAGAACTTGTCTCCCCGCTCTATTTTGTATAAACTTTAAATCACCCATAAAGGTGTGACTAAGTCCTAGAGGAGCGGTGTTTCTTTCGCTATTCCCTTGACGGAATTTGGAAATGTGATTTTGCCTCTTCGCCTACCTCACATTCATTTTGAGGGTTTATGTCGAAAGAAGGCAACAATCTCAACTTCGCTAGCTTTTGAATGACTTGTTATTTAACGTGTCTTAATCTATGATGGCATAGATTCACGGATTACAAATATATCATTCATTTGGCTACAGACATACTGTACAATTCTTAGTTATTACAGACATGTTGGAGTAGTCTCAAATCAGCTTGACCAACAGCGTCCCTTAAACCAAGTTAGGAACATGTATCACCTCTTTTTAGAGTGATCACATTCCTTGAAGTCCTATTGAGGACAACCTCTCCAGCCCCTTTGATTTTAGAGGTGGTGTTGCTTCACATGAACAACCTCTTGCCCGTAGTTAGGGCGTAACTGGATCATATATGATCTCGATACTCTGGCCCACTCCAGTTGTTTTGGCAGACTGAGTGTCTAATTTCTTTACTGCATTTCTTTAGGCCTTCAGATCATTTAGGACCTGGAAACTCTGGCCCACCCTACTAGGTGTCCATTACTTTTCCTATGAAATGAATTCTGGCCCCACTATAGTTGCCCGGAGGCTTTGTATGACTGAGTGTCCAATATCATCATATCAAAGAAATTTTGGCCCACTCCAGTCACCCGAAGGCTTTGTATGACTGAGTGTCCAATATCATCATATCAAAGGAATTGTGGCCCACTCCAGTCGCCCGGAGGCTTTTTATGACTGAGTGTCCAATATCATCCTATGAAGGATCTTCTGCCAAATAGTAATACATGCTCAACGTCTTTAGCTTTTAGACTTCTTCCGTTAAGATTGGTGCCCAGATAACTCTTGGCGCTTACTTAAGAGTGGTAACAATTTTCGCACAGTCAGTGGATCTTTCTCCCTCGTATGTGCGAATATACTTTACACACTTTTAATAATTACACTTAAAAATGGATCTTTTTAAGTCGTTTACAAAATCCAATCTTTAAACGGGAAAGAAGATGAGATTAAACTTCTGATTTTAAAGCATAAGGAATATAAATTATTTTCATATTCCTCCTTACTTTAATCCATTTTTAATCAGACATAATTTAATCTTTATTCTTGACAAGTAAGAAAAACTACTTATCCCAATTTCGGATTCTGGCCCACTTCAGTCACTTCATCAGACTGAGTGACCATTTCCTCCTTACCATTATTCGGATCCTTTGTCTGGGACAGATATAGGCCTTTTGCTGCAAGATAGAACCACATCTTCAGCCTTCTCCTCTTGTCCCAGTTGACATCCTCAGGCTCTCGAGAGCTCTTGTTCCCACTAGTCTTGGAAGCGGTGACACCATGAACACGTTCATCAGCATCACTCTCTTCTACCAGAAAACCATTGCCATGTCCAGATTTGGTCACACAACTTTTGACCGACATCTTTCGAACACTAATAGTAATACAATACGATTTTGTCTTAAGTTGTTGGTACTCTATTGTACTTTATAAAGCAGTACGGGAAGTAAATAACTATTACAAGTGTTCGAAAGGATAAATAAATGGTCAATCTTCAAAACTGCCGCAAGCTTGTTGTGTCTTGAATGTTGATAACCTTGCAAGGCCAATGTTGAGAACTGTCGCAAGCTTGTTGTGTCTTAAATCTTGATATCCTGAAATCAAGAAACAACTAAATCTGGATGGTTACAACGTTGTGTGTTGAGTCGAGTGATTGCTCTCTGTCCTTAAGACAAGATTGCCCCGTATATATGCTTTTACGTTAGCGGGCAATAGTCTCCCAAAATAAAACAACATTTTAATCTCAACGCTACAAAGACAATAGGTTGAGCCTGACGAAGAAAACAAATATGAATCGACTTGCTGAAGATATGGAAAAGGAAGGAAGAGTTTCTGTTTACTCCTTCTTTTGTCTCTGTGTATATAGTGTGTCTCTGTTGTGTATACCTTGTGTATATGTGTGTATTTCAACACTATTTTTCATCACCGTTTTTGCTGTTTTTCGTGACTGTTTTGTGCTATTTTTCGTGACTGTTTTTGCTATTTTTCTCTGTCTGTTTTGTGCTGTTTTTCCAGTCTGTATGAGTCTGTTTTTCAGTCACGAATTGAGCCAAACGAGGCTCAATATATAGCATGGGGGAGGGGCTGTTCAACTGCCCAAAACATGACTGTTAATGGCCATTAGGAGGGCTGTAAATGACAATTTTAATGTCATTAGTGTGGCTGATTTATGGTCATGAAGGAGGCTGCTCAAATGCCCAAGTAATGGGCTGTTAATGGAGGAGTTAATCAGCCATGGCTGGTTAATGCTCCAAAACATAGTCCCAAAATCAACTTTCCAGAAACTCTGGGGACCAAACTGTAAATATTAAGCAATTTGGGGTCCAAAAAGATAATATCAGAAAGTCCCCACAACCCACGACCCGTGACTCGACCGGACGGGACGGGCGGGCGGCGGCGGCGCGCGTGTGGGCTTAGCCTTGAACCCAAGCACATCTAGGTCCTCCCTCCTTTAAACACATGGGATACCCCTTGGTGTCCCAAGCCCTTTACCACATTAGAGACTTATATAGAGAGCAATTCTTCCTATTCCCACCGATGTGGTAGATTTGTCTCACACCATATTTCCATGCCTTAAACACCTTACTTCGTGGACCAATAACTCTTTCATTTCTCAACGAAATTTGACGATTCTTGGCCCTACGGTCATCTACTCACTTTGTAGATCATGCATGTGCGAAGAGACAAAGCCTCCAATATGCGGAACACTAGTGTTTAATTCATTAAATATGGGTTGACGCACCTCCCCGCCAAATGCAAATTTCCAACAGAAACTTTCACCGAAGTTCTCTCACATGTACACTTGTATATCACTATATCTTATTGTATATCAATATATATACTTGGCATACACATGATATATAGTGATATACATTGACAACCACTATAACATACCCAGTGTAATTTCACAAGTGGTCTAGGGAGGGTATGATGTACGCAAACCTTACCTTAACCTTTACAGGATAGAGAAGTTGTTTCCGATAGACGCACGACTCAAAAGAAATGTACCCGATGCATGCATATAGGAAAGAAAAAGAGAATAAAATAACAAATGTGCAAAACAAATATAAATATCAATACACAATGGAGAAAAAGAAACTATGCGACTACCTAAATGATACGGCTACAAGTACGATAACCATATGTTACCAGCTAACCATCTACACTAATCCTCGACCTACGTACCTTCTTATCTAAGATCATGTCCTCTGTCAGTGATATACATTGACATACACAATATATACCCGTGACATATCTAAAAAATAGATAGTGATATACATAATTATACATTCTTTATATGTCGTTTATATGTCTTATGTATGTGGACATACAGTTACATACACCAAAGATACACAAAATATACACCTCACATACAGTGAGATGCAATATACATATATTCATTTCCATCTTCAAACCAACAACAACAACAACAGCTTGCCTAGTGGAATTCCACACTGTGGGGGTCTGGGGAGGGTAGATTGTACACAGACCTTACCTCTACCTTGGTAGGAAGAGTGGTTGTTTCCGAGAGACCCTCGGCTCAAGACAGACACATGCACCAGCAAAAATAAGAGAAAACAGTCAGACCCGTTCAAGAAAATGAAAGCAATATGAAATATGAATATCAATATGAAAATGTTGGTACCAAAAGAGAGTACACATATTGGAAAAAGAACAGTAACTAACACATAGCACATAGCAACATAAATCAAACAACCGGGGCCTATAAAGCAATATTACGCCTATTCGTATGATATGCTAAGCGAACCTATAGTAATAACACTACAACTACATGTATTTTAGCGTAAGTAGGACTACCCTCGACTACCTACTACCCTTCTACCCTAATCCGTGTTCTCCACAACCCCCTTTCTAAGGTCATGTCTTCATTAAGTTGCACATATGTCATATCCCGTCTAATCATCTCTCTCCAATATTTCTTCGGCCTGCCTCTACCCCTCTTGAACCCGTCCATAACCAACCTCTCATACCTCCGTACTGGGACATTTGTGTCTCTCCTCTGCACATGCCCAAACCATCTCAACCGCGCTTCCCACATCTTATCATCCACCGAGGTCACTCTCACTTTGTCCCGAATAACATCATTTTTAGTCATATCCCTCTTTGTATGCTCACACATCCATCTCAACATCCTCATCTCAGCCACTCTCATCTTTTGGATGTGCGGCGTCTTGACTGGCCAACACTCTGCCCCATACAACATAGTCGGTCTAACCACCACCCTATAAAACTTGTCTTTAAGTTTTGGTGGCACCTTTTTGTCGCACAAGACTCTAGATGCGAGCCTCCATTTCATCCACCCTACCCCAATACGATGTGTGATATCATCATCAATCTCTTCATTCCCTTGGATAATAGACATGAGGTACTTGAAGTTTTCTTTCTTCGGAATGATCGCATGTCTCAAGCTCAACCCATCACCACAAAAATCACCATAGCTGCCACCATAGCAACTACTGGTTACACCATAACAATTCAAAAATCATTTTCATTCTGAAAAAAGAAGAAGAGAGTTTAGATCTGTCCACGGTAGTGTCGCCATTTTAGTGTGAAAGACGATGACGATGCAAAGCAGGGGATAATGACTAGCGAAGTTGGAGGATAAAATCGGTCGTGGTCAAAGTTATCGCTGGAGTTACAACAACGTCTGGAGTAGAGTATGAGAATAGGTCGACGACTGGATTAGAGTAAGGTGGTAGAGAGAGATCAAATGTGAGGCTGAAATTATGGGACTTCCTCTTTTCCTAAGTTGTTATTTTTTTTAGAAGTGCTGTTATATTAGATGATTAGGGTAAAGTATCTTTCAAACGTGTAATCATGAATCCTTTTTTTGTTATACAGTGTAATATTATTTATCATAATCCTACCAACTATTGGTCCAATTGAGAACCCATGTTATCAATTTTTTTTGATGTTGTAGTGGGCCAATTGTAAGAGGATAAAAATTTATTCGAACTTGGTGATTTGATACTTATTGTTTTACTCAAAGAACATCAATATCACGGATTTCAAAATTTTACCTTTACACATTTTTAATTCTACTATGTGGGCAACTTATAAGTTTTACTATTGTTAATTAGTTGTCATAAAAAGAGGTATTTAATTATTTCAAGTTTGATATCATGATGTCAATTGTCTGTAGAAAGATATCCCTCTATTCGTTGGAGAGTTTTATACATATATTGACTAATATTATGTAAAATAATTTATTTATTCTAGTGTTGGTATTGGAAATATTTAGCAAAGGATAAGAAAGTTTGGCTTTTCAAACAAACAAATGAAGCACTCCGTCTGAGAAAGAGGGAGTCCGTCCAATGTTTTTGAGATGATGAATGTTCAACTATGATCATCTTGAATATTTCTATACTAGTGTCTGGATACGTAGGCTACACGTGTATTATATATTAATTATTACAACTACAGTATATAATTTTTTTTAATTGTATCTATATTTTAATCCTATTTATTTGAAATCTAAAACATAAATTAAAAGACAATAAACTAATTAGTAATTGAAATCAAAATATCTTCTGAGGGTTAATTGTAGAATTGTATTAATGTCCCTCGGGGAATCTTTCTCATTAATACAATATATATAATGTGTATAATGTGGAATCCTAATACAAAAGGGATCTTATAATTGCCATAATTATACAATACTAATAATTATAAAATATATGGTGAATATTCTACTAATATTCACTAATACACCCCCTCAATCGGAGCGGGAGGAGGCCGAACGCTTAGACTGGATCTGAAGTCGAGGAATAGCTGTCTAGGTAGTCCTTTAGTGAATACATCCGCATACTGATATGAAGAGCACACATGCAATACCTTGACATGTCCGATAGCAATTTTCTCACGAACAAAGTGTATATCCATCTCAATATGTTTGGTTCGCTGATGCTAAACCAGATTGTGAGATAAATAAACAGCAGATATGTTATCACAATAGACTATAGACGCCTTACGCAAAAGACACCGAAGCTCCAAAAGTAGATTTATGAGCCAACAGATCTCAGCAACAACATTGGCAACGCCTCTGTACTCTGCTTTTGCACTCGAACGGGATAGTGTGGCATGTCTCTTGGCAGACCAGGAAACTAGATTAGCCCCTAAGAATACACAATAGCCTGAGGTGGAGCGTCGTGTGTCCGGACAACCTGCTATATGATAGTAACCTGGTAGGTACAGAGGGGTATATATGTAATCTATGATCAAATATGCCCTTAATGTATCGGATGATACACTTAAGGGCAGTAAAATGAGGCTCATTGGGGGCATGCATAAACAGACACACTTGATGACCATCATAAGCAATATCAGGCCTGGTAAAGGTGAGATATTGTAGTGCACCTGCAAAACTCATGTAAAGTGTGGGATCAGACACCGGATTACCATCAACAACACTAAGCTTTGATTTAGTGTCAATTGGAGTGGACATAATCTTGCAGTTTGCCATTTTAGCCCTGTGTACTATCTCCTCTGCATACTTACGCTGACATAGAAACATAGAGTCTGCAGATCTAGTCATTGATATCCCTAAAAAATAACTCAGCTTTCCCAAGTCGGTCATGGCAAATTCAGTTTTAAGCAATGCAATTATCTCATTTTTCAACAAATCAGATGAGGCAGTAAGCACAATGTCATCCACGTATAACAATAAATAAGCGATCATGTTACTCCGATGAAAAATGAAGAGCGAATTATCACACTTGCTATATACAAACCCAATCCGCATAAGATACTGTACAAAATGATGATACAATGCTCTAGGGGCCTGTTTCAAACCATAAAGTGACTTACGAAGACGACATACATACTGAGGGGCTGCTGGATGGACAAAACTAGGTGGTTGGTGCATTTAAACAGTTTCTTTTAAATCCCCATGTAGAAACATATTTTTTACATCAAGTTGATGAATCAGCCAATGCTTACCCATAGCAATGCTCAAGACTATACGAATGGTAGCCGGTTTAACAACCGTACTGAATATATCACCACAATCAATGCCCTCCTGCTGATTAGTACTATTAGCCACAAGCCTAGCCTTATATCTCTCTAAGTCACCATTGTCTCTGTACTTGTGACGAAAAAGCCACATGCATTAGATCACATTCACTCCCACCGATCGAGGAACCAAATCCAAAGTATGTTATTTCATTAAGGCATTAAACTCCTCACACATGGCTGCATTCCAATTGGGGTCTAGTTTGGATAATTTTGGGCTTTTGGGAATTGGTGATATGGTTTGTGTAGACAGGTTAAATTAGACTTTGGGTTTGAAAATCCCGTGTTGAGCACGAGTTTCCATATGGTGTGAGGGTTGTGGTTGGGTATGGTTGCTGTATTTCGGGTCGGGTTCGCTGTTTGGGTTCAGAATCGGGTGTTGGGGTAGGGTGTCGGACTGGTGACTGGGTATAGTGGCGTGTGTGTTTGTTGTTACCTATCTAGGTGGGTCGAGGCTGAGAATAGTGGCTAGGTTGTGTGTTGTCGCCGATCTTAGTATATCGAGACTGGTTGAGTTCGACGATATGGGATACGATGTCGGTGGTGGAAATGGAATGATGTTCTAGTTTGGTGGGGGGGGATCTGGTTAAACGAGATGGGTTACCGGTGGTTGGCATGGTTGCGGAGTAGTGTTGGGATTGCGATGACGATTCAGATGTGGGGATGGGGACCGGTGATGGTGCTGAGATTGTGGACCAATTTCCAGTGGTGGTAGCACTCGGTGGTGACGGTGACAGAGAGCAGGCAGGTGGAAGAGATGTGTCGACGATGATAGAACTGGTCTGAGGGAAAGGGGACCGATTGTCGGCGGTAACGGTGGCAATCGGCGGTGACCGAGAGTGACTTGGAGTGTTGATGGCTGCCGGAATCTGGGAGGCAACGGTGGGCAGGGATGACGCCGGTAGTGACAGACTCGACGGTACAGTAACTAGAGGATTGAGCAGGTAGCGGACGACGGGGAGGGTTCGGACTCCTCGAGGAACGTGTAATCGGTAGTCCAGAATTTTTGGATATTGGTGAATGGGAATATTACCTCATTAAATATGATATGGTGGGACATGATGATCTTATAGGAAGATAAATCATAACACAAATACCCCATATGATTGGGTGGGAACCCTAAGAAGACACACGGGGTGGTACGAGGTGCTAATTTATGAGGATCGGTGAAGGAAAGATTTGGGTAGCACATGCAACCAAAAATTCTAAGGTGATCATTAGAAGGGGTCCGACGGTAGAGAATTTCGGTGGGGGTTTTGTTGTGAAGAGTACTAGTAGGTAAAATATTAAGAATGTATTCTACCATTTTGACTGCATAAACCCAAAATGACGGGGGGAGAGAGAAATGGAAAAGAATGGTACAAAAATTGTTGTTGATAGTGCGGATGATTCATTCGACTTTTCCATTTTGAGGTGAGGTGTGGGGACAGGAGAAATGGAAGACCATGCCATTATTGGTGCAAAAATTATGAAACACGGAATTATTAAACTCATGACTGTTGTTACATTGGAATGATTTGATGGACTTTTCAAATTGTGTTTTGATAAAGGTACGAAACTCAAAGAAACTTTGTAAAAACTTCAGACTTGAATTTTAGAGGGTTAATCCAGAGAAAGTGAGAAATTTTATCTAATAACACAAGGTAAAATTTATGACCCAGTGAACTAATGACAGGAGATGTCCATAAATCTGCATGAACAATATCAAACGGAGAAAACGTAACGCTTAAAGAAGACCGAAAAGGGAGGCGAACGTGTTTGCCTAAAGGGAAAGAAAAGCATTGTTGGGCAGATTCCCACTAGAACAACAAATTAAATTATTGTTCCAAAGAAAATTAAAGATAGGAGCTCCTGGGTGTCCAAGTCTATTGTGTCAGGTTTATGGAGAGATTGTTGCTAAAGTGGTGGGAGGAGTGACATGGGCAATTAGAGATGTGGGAAGGGTGACACTAGCAGCAAATTTGGATAGGAAAGGATAGAGGTCCCCTTCACTATCACATCTCGTAAGGAGTTTCCCGGTATTAGTTCCGTTACAGAAAACCCAAATGGGTCAAAATTAATTGATACGAAATTATCTATGGCAAATTTTCTTACTGAGATTAAGTTTTTGATAATGTGTGGGGAATAGAGGACGTTATTTAGAGAGAAGTGGGGATGCAGTGGTGGGGTTAGAGTGTGGCCAAAACCTTGAATTGAAATGCGGTGACCGTTTCCGATCATAATAGATTGCGGAGTATTTAAATTTCGCATTTCAGGAAGATTATCAGAATTGCTGGTGAGGTGAGATATGGCGTCCGTATCCATATACCATGCATTATCGGGCTTCCAAGGAGTCAATGTGCTGAAAGTCTGGCCCAAACTGGATTGGGGATGGCTCAGAATAGGGAAGTGGGCCACAGGAAATTAGGCCTGACTTCTGTGGGCCGTCGGATGTGATCCTAGACTACTGGGCCATTGCTGGGTTGATGGATTGTGGGTCGGATGGTCGTAGCCCAACAGTTGGTCTAGGGCGAGCTGCACTGGTGCTGAAAGGTGGGCCGCAACGTCTGGGTTGTGTCTGGTGGCCGCAGCTACTAGGCTCTGTCTGGGGGCTGCTGGGCCCAAGCTAGAAGCCCAGTTCCCAGCTCAACCCTTGCTGCGCCTCTGTCCATCTCCATATTCGTGGTGGTTTCCGACCATGGTGGCTGTAGGAGATCGGGTAGGAGAGAGAAAACAATAATAGAGGAGTTTTGGGATGTATACGGACCATATATGAGGTAGAAACAGCCGTATACGGGGTATATAATGGCTTAGAGAGGTGGTTAACGAATAGTATATAGTGGCAGGGAGTTATATCAGCCGTATACAAAGTGTATATAAGCGTGTATAGGCTGTATACAAGGGGTATACGACATGTTGGAGAGATAAGGGAATGTGGTAGGGTTGTATATCAATAGTATACCAGGGATATACAAGGTTGTTAGCAGATTTTTAGGGCTGGGAAGTTGTATATTTAGTGTATATCGACTGTATACGGGTGGTATACAGTCAGTTCGGTGCCGAAAAAAGAGGGGAACAGTTGGCTAAAATTATGTTTTAGAAGGGTCCTCGGGGGAACGAGTGTCTCCGCCTCTGGAGCATCCTGTCGGGGACTACCTGGGTTGGTGCTTTCATTAGTTACCTTCTCCTCATTATCAATCTGAATAACACCCGCCTTATCCTTTGTCTGCAACTCTTTTAGTACTTTGTGAGTCGGTGGCGGTTTCTCACCCATAACCAATTCCCATCGGAGTTTCGGGAGCATCATCCTGAGCTTTCCACTTTCGGTTGTTGGAATCAAACTGGAGAATGTTAGACAGAGTGGCCGCACGAGATGACACTTTTTGGGCTACATACTTTCGTATTGGGAGCCCATCAAATGGAGAAAGTGTATTGAAAAATTTCTTGAGAAATTTGGGATGAAACACGTATAAAAGGTAAAGTTGAGGCTAAATCTTACCATGGTATTTCCCCTTTCACCACTCGGAGGTAATACTCTTTTATGACCTGGTGACATTGGGGGTGGCACGAAGAAGACTAACCACCCACTCAAAAATTCCTTTAATTATTTTTGGCTCACCTAAAATGGCTAAAAATTTATAACACTTGTATTAGGAGGGAATTTTCCTTTATTTGAAAACCAATCAAATAAGTTTGTAGAGAAAAAAGATACTCACGGGAAGGATTTCACTCTTCCGGAAAAGGATCTGAAGAAGGCTGGTGGATTTGATCGGTCTTGATTAAAATAAAATGGGTCAACCAACCTCGGTTGAAGTCATCCTCCTAATTAACGAGCCTGCGAATTCTGCAGGGGTACAGATGAATAATCCCACCTCAAAAAATCCTAGGGTAATAAAGGAGAAAAATGTGGTCGATAGTGAACGGAGCATTGGCATTGTTGGCTAACAGTTGTATGCAATAGACTAATCTCTAAATTTGTGGAGCAACTTGGCCTAAGCAAATCCTATACCGACGATAAATATCCTCAATAATCTTCGGAATGGGGAGTTTGAAACCAATGATGAATGGATAGGAATATGCTATGGAAATCCCTTTGATATGATAGTACACTCGGTCAACATGATCGACTGTTCTGACAACTATGTCAGAGGAAAAACCACAATCCTCTATAACGTCAGGAAGAACCTTGGTTGTTATCTTAGATTCAAAATTCTCCACATGTTCGAATTTGTTTTGAACATGAAGATCTTCTGAGAAGTCAAAACCCGAAGGAAGAATTTCAGCAGCAGTAGAGTGTAAGTTGACTTTCTGAGTTATAGGAGAAATGGGTTATTTCCCATTGCAACGGCTTGGAGGGTTGTCATTGTTCTCAGAAGAGTGAGAGGGAGAAGATATGGTGGAGGACATTGTTGAAGAAGTTTTTTTCAAGAAGGAAGGAAGGCAAAGTTTTCAAGAAATTTTGCAAAGTTTGTGATTGTCTTTTGTGGGAAGATTTGGGCTCCTATTTATGATAAAAAAATATAACATTTTGGAGATGAAAAGATATGCACCATCATTGTTGCAATTCACGTCGATCAGAGCGATGGTTCTGCTGCCGCCATTTCAGAAGAATTGAATGGATGTGACATTTGACAAGTTTGGTAATCATTACGATTCAAGTTTCCAGCTGAAGTATGAGGTTTGTCCGGTCGAGAGTTCAAATCCACTTTCCGGGTACACGATAGTTACACCCGAAAAGTGCGGGGACTATTTGTATAGGGCAAAATTCGTATAAGACAATTGTACGAATTATAGTGCGACACATGGCGATTAATGCTGAGTCGAGTCCAGATCAGCTTGAGACATTATCGGTAGCATTCAATCAGTACTGGGAGCAACACGTGCATGTTTGGTACTGATGGCTCGAAAGGGCGAAAGTAACTGTTTGACTTGTAACGGACGGCCATTACTAAAATCGGTCATGCGTCTTCCCATGGAGATTTAATGGCATTTATTGAGATATTGATTGTCCAATTATTACAACATTCATTCTCCTGTATTAATGAGAGCATATTTCGTGAGTTGTGTACCCGTGTAGCTCATGTATAAATATGACACATTTGTTCCATTGTAACCCATCAGATTATAGTAAATACAATACACTTATCCTTTTTTTCTCAATCTTTGTGCATACATACACGTTGCCAGAATTCTGCCCATAAGTCCTCACAAGGCTCAGGCTAATTATGTATTTTTGTTATATTATTATCGCTTAATTACAATTTATCTTATCTAAAATTGTTATCAAACGTGTCACTTGAGATCCACGTATCCATGACCATGTATATAAATTTAACTATACCATTTTACGGGTAAACATTATGTAAAACAATTCATTTATTTTAGTGTTGGTATTGAAATATTTAGCAAAGGATAAAAAAGTTTGACTATTCAAATAAACAAATGAAGCACTCCATCTGAGATTGGGACTCCATCCAATGTTTTTGAGATCGATGAATGTTCAACTATGATCATCTTGAATAGATCTATAAATAATTTGAATTCTCTTTTCCATAATACAATTTTTTAGGTTTTCTTATTAACACGCCCCTTAAAAATATCAATTAAGAGGGTATTTGACATACTTTACTCTTATTTGTGTTTAAGTTATAATCTTTCTCCATTCAATATTTACTCTATTTATATGTTATCGTCATTAATGACAAATGGTAAAATGGAGAAAAATAATTAATTATGTCTTAAACTTCTAAAATGATAAATAATTTGAGATAATTATTTTTAATAACCACGATAAATAATTTAAGACGGAGGGAATATCAATTAAAAGTTTGTTAGACCAAAATAGTTAGCCAAGTTTGTTTTGACCTTTATGGTTCCATAAATGACATCTTAGTATAAGTTGTTGACAGCAGTACGATAATTATTTTCCTTAAAATTCAAGTACTTTGTGCCCACCTTTATTTTTCCAAATTAAAATAACTTATCGATCTGTCTCTCCAGCTAGATCTTAATTCTTATGCAACTCCAACCCCCTTAATATTGGATAGGGATATTATGACACCTTTTTCGATTTTAAATCGAACCCGTTGGTTTGAATTTTAAAGATTAAAAAAAAGGAGATATATGCAGTATATATGAGATGATTTACGATCACATATTTATATAAGACTTGTTTTAGATTATATATTTTAAATTTTTTTATTTTTTTTAAACTTCATATTAAATTAAATAATATCACAGAAATTGAGACCGAAAGATTAAGTTTTTATTTCGTTTGGAAATATAGAAAAGAGTATAAAACAAGGAAAAGTGAAAAAACATTGACTTTTGACATGGACTAAAACGAAAAGAAAGTAGAAAAGTGAACATTTATTTTGGAGTTGAAAAACCTATATTTCATAATTGCTCTATAAATTACTTTTCATTCGCTCACGAGGTTAGCTAAATATTTCTTCTTTTTGGTTGGTAGTGGACCAATTATAAGAACCAATTGCAAGGGTACCATCTAAACCATAGTTTAGTTGTTAAAAAATAATTTAAAGTTAATTCAATTTGAGTAAAATTCAAATTGCTTCTGCTGCTTATTCTTTTCTTCAAATCTACATTTAGAAGTGCTTAGTTAGTTTGAATGGTTAGATGTTTATCATTATAAATGCTTATAGTATATGAATTGCATGTTTAATGATGGATGTATTTTGTTTACCAACTGTTAATAATCACTTAGTCTCAGTTTATGCATTTTACTTTTTTTTTAGTTTGTTAAAAAAGAATGTTATTTTTTATATTTAGTATTACTATTTAATTTCAAAATGCCACATGACATGTTTAGGATCACAAAACTTAAAAGACATTTTAATGCATTGTACACATTTTAATTTAAAATCACAAAATTTAAAAGATTTTTTCACTTTCTTAAATTTATATCTAGTCAAATTAAGACACATAAAATAAAGTAGAGGGAGTACTATTGCTATAAGAAGATTTGAAAAAGAATTTTAGTTCCAAATATTATTTTCTTAAGTGGTGTAGGTACTTAATCTCGAGCCGATGGTCTATCAGAAATAACCTATCTATCTCTTTGGGCAGGAGTAAGGTCTGCGTACATTTTATTCTCCCTAGACCCACCTCTAGAATTATACTGAATATGTTGTTATATAAGTACTTATTGAGTCTTAGAGCATGTTTGGCTTAACGGCTAAAGACTGTTTATTTTGAGAAGTGCTTTTTTAAAAAGTATTTTTTGATAAGAAATAGTTTGTGTTTGGTTAATTCATTTGAAAAATGTTTTAAATAAACAGACTGTGTTTGACTAATCTTCTTAAAAAGTGTTTTTGAGTGTCAAATTACAGAAAGGGACAAATATCAATAAACGTTTACTATTAAGATTATTTAATAGAAAGAAATTGTTTTAAATATCTATATCAAAGATTTAATAGTTTTTACTTTTATCTAATTAAAATTTTAAAGTACATATTAAAATTTTTAATTAGTATTATACTTAGATAAATCAAAGATAATAGTTAATATTGATATAATATCAACATGACGATTTATATATACTAAAAAACAACCACCAAAAATAAAATTTAAAATCATTTCACAAATTAAAATTCAGCACAAAGATACAACATAAAATAAAATAAAGGATTATTAATTAGAAATTAATGGATTAATGAGGAATATGCTTGATAAATATATATTAATGGTAGAGATATTTTTATCTTGAAAAAATTAAATTTATGCTTCTGCTTTTTTCAAGAAGCAGAATTTTTTTGTTTCTCCCAATTACAGAAAAACTGAGCAGTTTTACTAATTAGTCAAACACCTTAAATAACCAAAAAAATATTTTTTTCTCTATAAAAAGCATTTTTGACTTTAAAACCGCTTGACCAAAAGGACTCTTAAATTTGATAGTTAAGACTTTAATGCTTACAAAAGAATAAATAAATTTAAACTAAGGTATTGTGAAGAAAAACAAATCGAGGACAATCGCATTTCAAATCACTAGTCTAAATTTTCAAATTGATATACTCGATTTTAATGTTTGAATTGTCAAAATTAAAATTCAACTTTCAAGTAAGAGTCAAAGCCTACATTCAAAACTGTATCCAAACTTTAAACTTAAAGTCTGAAAAATAATTTTGAGATTGCAAAACTTTAAGATTTTTATAATTTTCGACTATTAGCCTCACTATGGATCCGCGACGACAGAATATGGGATATCTGAAGTCAAAACAGAAAGTCATTTTTCTATAATTAAGCTAATTAACCGAATATTGGATACATATTCAAAACCAATAAAGACAAAGTAAGAATTTCTCTTTTTCAAAATAAAATAAATCTTCCAAGAATATGAAAAAAATATTAGTCTTGATTGAGTCTAATCTCATCCAAATCCCCCATTTGCCCATTTCTATTTATATCGAAACATCGGCTCAATCTATTAAAGTGAAAGTAAAGTCTGTGTACATACTATTTTTTTCAGATCGTACGTGATAGAATTTCATTAGATATGTTATGGTATATTGATCGACATTGAAAGGCGGGCCAAACTACCTCCTCTCCATCCAATGATATACCTATACGTGGAATGCCCATAACTACACGTCACCCTAACGTTCCGTAGAAAGTATTTCAACTCTTCTCCAAACATTTCCATTTCCATTTTCCAACCCCCATAACCATAACACGTCTCTCTCTCTGTACCTATACATACACAACTCTGTATCTATACATTCATTGATTCATCATTTTTTTTTTCAAGAATCCATGGACCCTCAAAAGATCAGCTCAAAGGGTGTCAGAAACACTGAAGAAAACGAAGAAACCATGAACCGGCGAATCAATCGATTAACGTTACACCTGAACCCGGTTCAGCACTTGGACATCCCGGTTCATCCTTTAGAGCTGCTAACATGCGCGGCTAAGGTGAAGGCTATTAACGTGAGCACTGTTACACTGTCGGAATACATGAGAGGGAAACATAGGGATATACAAGAACAAGTATTTGCGTACTTTAATGCAAGACCGGAACTACAGACACCAATAGAGATATCGAAAGATGAACATAGGGAATTGTGCATGAAACAACTAGTGGGGTTGGTTAGGGAAGGTGGGATAAGGCCATTTAGATATGTGGTTGATGATCCAGCTAAGTATTTTGCTATTGCTGAAGCTGTTGGAAGCGTTGACATGTCACTTGGCATCAAAATGGGTGTTCAGTACAGGTAATTTATGAAATATTTTCTGAATTGAAGCCAGAATTACAGTTATATCTGTAATTTGAATTTGAGTAGCACTTGGATTTATATATGTAATTTACGCTTGTCCCAATTTATGTGGCATAGTTGGAATTTTTGATAATCAAACTTCTAAATTTTTACTATGAATTCGGACATCGAAGTTTTAAGTTTTCTAAAATAAAATTTATATATTTGGAGACTAAGGTAAAAAGTACTATAACTTATAATATTTGAAAGGCATATAAAGAAATTTCGATCAAAGAAAAACTTGATTGACTCTCGAAATTTGAACTGTGCCACATAAATTGGGACGGGAGTAATAAGAATACTTATTCATAATGCTGATTTTGGGTTTTAGCAAGTCTTTTTTTTTTTTTGTAGTTTCTCTTTTTTGGGAAGGAGTTAGAGGTGTGTGGAATTTAGCCACTTAGGTGTTGTTGGTATGCATCAATTTGGTGCTATGTGAGAATCATTTATTGGATTTTTCTTTCTGCTGATTATTTAACCAGAGAGATCAGAGAATTTGGGTAACTACTATAATAATATGTGAAAATTTAGGTATTACTATATGCCAGAAATATCATTTACAAAGACCAATAGGATTCCAAAATATGCCAATATTCAAGAATGTTTCTGTAAGAAATATTTTTCTTGATTATTTCATTCTAAAGTGATAGTAAATATATCCATAATACAAGCATAAATCGTAAGCTAGAGTTAAGGTAATGAATCACTAAATACATACCTACCATATACAGAATATACACAATTATAACTAAATATTATTTCCTGTTCTATCACACCCCCGCAGTCGAAGCGGGAGGTCGGCGTATGCTGAGACTGTCCCGAAAATCTTCAAATAAAACCAGTGGAAGACCTTCTGTAAAAATATCGGCGATCTGATAACGTGACGGGACATGTAAGACACGTACTTGTCCATGAGAAACCTTTTCGCGAACAAAGTGAATATCCAACTCAATATATTTAGTGCGTTGATGTTAGTATAGTGCGTTGATGTTGAACTGGATTCCCTGAGAGATAAATCGCACTAACATTATCACAATAAACCAATGTTGCCTTCGGAACCGGACAGTGGAGCTCCAAAAGAAGGTTCCGTAGCCAACAAGATTCAGACATCACATTTGGCAACTCCTCGATATTCTGCTTCGACACTGGACTTGGACAATGTAGCTTGCCGTTTAGAGGACCAAGATATCAAATTGTCACCGAGAAATACACAATAATCAGACGTGGAGAGTCTGGTATCCGGACATCCACCCCAATCAGCATCTGTGTAAGAAATAAGAGTGATTGTCGAAGACGGATATAGATGCAAGCCATGATCGAGAGTGCCCTGAATATAGCGCACAATTCGTTTGAGAGCATGCATGTGATCCTCCACCGGGTTATGCATGAATAGACAAACCTATTGCACAACATAAGATATGTCGGGCCTCGTGAAAGTAAGATATTGCAGATCCCCTGCAAGACTGCGGTAATGTGATGGATCGGCATATGGCTTGCTTGAAGAAGCACTCAACTTCGGTTTAGTATCAACCGGAGTGGAAGACGACTTACACGAGGACATGTCAGCCCGTTCAACGATCTCTTCTGCATACTTCTTTTGAGACAATAATAAACCACATGCATGACGTGTTACAACTATCCCCAAGAAGTAACTTAGTGACCCTAGATCTTTCATTGCAAATTCTGAGCCAAGAAGTGACATGATAGACTTGCGAAGAGCATCAGATGAGGCAGTTAATATAGTATCATCCACATACAGAAGAATGTAAGCTATATCATTACCCCGACGGTATATGAATAGAGAATGATCAGACCTGTTGTTAGAAAACCCAATATTAGAAACATAATCTGCAAACTTCTTGTACCAGGCCCGAGGAGATTGTTTGAGCCCATACAATGATTTCTTCTGTAGACACACGTGGAGTCTCTGTACCCCATGGGTTGATACATGTACACCGTTTCATTGAGTTCTCCATGCAGAAATGCAATTTTTATATCAAGCTGATGAAACGGTCATGCCTTCGAAAGAGCCAGACTTAGTACAATGCGGATAGTTGTTGGTTTGACCACCTGACTGAAAGTCTCACCGCAGTCCACACCAACATGTTGAGTCTTCTCATCACTTACAAGACGGGCTTTATGCCTCTTAAATGTACCATCAATTTTTTCTTTATGACTAAAAATTCATATAGACCGAATCACATTAACATCAGGAGGACGGGGCACTAAATCTCACGTCTTATTATTAATAAGAGCATTATATTCATCATCCATAGCCATTTTCCAATTCGGATCATTAAGGGCAGACACAAGATTACGGGGCAACGGTGATTTGGTTACATGGGCGTGAAGAACATATTTTTTGTTTGGCTTGAAAATCACGTGTTGACTACGAGTGACTGGCCGTTGGGCCAGAATTGGAGTTGGGCTGAAATTGGAGATGAGTCTGGGGGCTGAAGGGGACGGACTGCCCGGGAGTAGGCTGGCAGTAGCTAGGCTGCCCGTGCTTGAAGTTGGGCCGCGACCCAATAGCGAGAGGCTCGGCTGGGTTGGCAGCCACTGGGCTCGGTAATTGGGTTGAGTTGCTAGCCGAGCCACCGGGAAAATTGGGCATGTTTGGGAGGCCAATTTTTGGACCAAATACGGGGGCATATGATCATCAAAAAATTCGTAGGTAGGAGGCACGGAACAATGTAATTTGGCAGAGGAAAAATTTGATTCATCAAAGACCACGTGGCGACTCACGATTATTTTATTAGATGATAAGTCGTAACATTTGTAACCACAATGGTTTGACGGATATCCAAAAAAACACACGAGGTAGACTGGGTTGGAGTTTATTGATGGTAGTAGAAGGAAAAAGAGGATAGCATAAGCACCCGAATACCTGTAGATGAGAGTAAGACGGGTCTCTTAGATATAGAGTTTTAAGAGGGGATTTATAGGCTAATTGTTTGCTCGAAAGTATGTTAAGGAGATAGGTTGTCATTTGTAATGCATGATATCAAAATGATGGTGATAGAAAGGCATGAGCAAGTAAGGTTCTAACAATGTTATTAATGGTTCAAATTTTTCTTTCCGCTTTTCCACTTTGAGATGAGGTAGGTGGACAAAAGAGACGAAAAGATAAACCATTAGCTTTGCAAAAATCCCAAAATGGCCCATTATCAAATTCACTACCATTATCATATTGAATATTTTTAATGTCCCGTTCAAATTGAGTGCGAAGTGCGGATGAATGTTTAAAAGGACGGATGTGGAAAAAACTTGTGCCTTTTTAGATAAAGGAAATATCCATAAAAAATTAGAGTAATCATTCAACAAAAGAAGATAACATCAATGGCCCGAAGAGCTCAAAACGGGAGATGTCCAAATATCATTATGAATAATATCAAAAGGCATAACAGTGCATGAATTAAAGGCAACAAAATGCAATTTAACATGTTTTTCAAGCGGACATGAACGACAAACATGAGAATTACGAGTTCTAGTACGCGAAATAAATTTATTTTGTTTAAGGGAGGGAAAAACAGGTGCTCCCGGATGACTCAAACGTTCATGCCATAAAGAAGGAAATAAAGCTGCAAAAAGCGGATGGTAATGTGGCATGATGTGTGGTTGTAGTGATTGGATAATGCTCGCCCCGACTATCACATCTCATTAGATGCATTCCCGTCTAAAAATCCTTCACGGAAAATCCAAAAGGATCAAATTCAACAGAAACTGAATTTTCAGTAGTAAATTTTCTGACTGAAATCAAGTTTTTAATCAATTGAAGAGCATGAAGGACATTCTTTAAAGTTAACGGTGGGTTCGGGGAGACAAGTTTGTAGTATCATAACCACGAATTGGAATTGAATGACCATTTTCGACAATTATACCACGATTATTGCTCAAATTAAAGTAGGACGAGAGATTATCTTGTGAGGACGTCGTATGGGACGTTGCTCCGGTGTTCATGTACCAATTTGCGTCGGGCGGATTAAGTCCAAAATTGTGCATTGCGGCCTCGATGTCGGTTGGGGTTGCTACTGCCGAGTAGGCCTGCTGCGACTGGTTCGGCAGTGGCTAAAGAATTCCTGGTCGTTGGCTAATGGTCTCGTAATGGGCCTGGCCCAGTTGCCCGAGGGAAAGGGGCAGGGATGCACGTCCAAGGCCACTGCCAGGCCCACGGTGCCGGTCCACTGCCCCACTGGGCCCTCGGCTGCCACTGGCCGGAGTGGTGTTGTTGGCTGCCGTTCCTACCGCCACTGTCACCGCCACTGCCGCTACCTCCGCCACATCGGTGGCCGCCGCCCTTGCCACCACCGTGGCCACCACCTCAATTTTTACCTCCATTATTGCTATTTCGTCCCTTTTGGCTACGGTTTGGCTGCAAACTTTCAAATTGTGAAGAGTTATCATCGGACAGAGCGGTAACATTGGCGGAATTCGACACGCTAGATGTCTTTTTGGCAAATTCGCTTATTCTAGTATGAGCATAGAACGGGCTTGGTAAAATGGTGGAAGAGGGTTGCTTTGGCGGATGAGCGTACTTACTCCACTTTATGTGTCGGTGAGGCCGCCAATCATTTGTAAAACGAGTCGATTGTTAGTTACCGATGCCCCAACGTTCTTGAGTTGGTCCGATAAAACCTTGAGCCGTTGACTATATGCGGATGCATTGGGAAATCTGCCATGTCAGTGATGGAGAATTCTTTCTCTAAGTGTGACGTCCTGGGAATTCTTATTATCTTGGAGTATGTCACGTAAGCGATCCCAAGCCTCCATTGTCGTGGAGTCGGGTTCAAGAATAGTATACAGTAAATCACTTGAAATTGTGGCATAAATCCACTAGAGAACTGTCGCATCAGGGGTCAACCATAATTCCATTTCATCATCGGTTTTCGACACCTTCTCCTTGCCTTTTTCCGGCAGAATTATGTGTTGGATAACCCGGTGTAACCGATAGTGAATTTTGAAAAGCTCCGCCCACGTCGCATAATGGATGTTTTCCATCTCAAGAGTGATGGAGATATGTGATTTAATGTTTGAAACTGTGAGGGATGGGCTAGATGGAAATTTGATTTCGAGTCAGACATGGCTAGCAGAAGAAGAGGGGAGTCGGCGGCGGAGAGAGGGGGGGGGGGTCGGTGAAGGAGTATATTTTTAGGATTTAGGACCTTTCCCTAGAATCTGATATCATGTAAAAAATATTTTCCTTGATTATTTCATTCCAAAGTGGTAGTAAATATACCCATAATACAAGCATAATCCTAGGCTAGAGTTAAGGTAATGAATCACTAAATATATACCTATCATATACAGAATATACACAATTATGACTAATTATTATTTCCTATTCTATCAGTTTCTTTCCTTACAATGCGTCTGATGAAGTTTCTGAAGATCCTTTTGGGGTTTTATAACTTCATTTGAGTTCAAGAGCATGAATGGCAACAGAACAGATAGTCTTCTGTTTGAATAAGATGGTATAGACCAGTCTGATTCTTATATTCTCAAAGCAGATATTTCATAGGGTTTAATCAAGGCCTTGATTTCTATTTTCGTGTTTATTGAGGCAAGATTGTCAGTTTAAGGCGTAGACCGTGCTGCCGATCCACTTCTGTATAGCCGTATCTGAGATCTGATCGGACCAGATCAGACCAGAAATTTGAGCTTTAGGACTCTTGAGCTTCAACAATTCTCTTTTTAGGCAAAAGGAAGACCTGATCTGAAAGACCTGAATGCCAAGAATGCCGGACTTCAATAGCTTACATTATCCAAGAAAATGTATATACTTTAAGAGCTTAGTGGTTCTTAATAAAGTTTTACAATTGGACAGCGTGTAAAATCAACTATAAAGTTTCCTGCTTTATTGCTAAATGTACAAATGATTTAAGTTCCTCGTAAAAATGGCTTATGGCCATGTTGCTTCCAATTGCCAACTTATCATCCATAGAAGTATGCGAAAGCTAGAATTTGATGATTTTCAGAATGCATAATCTCCAAACCTTAAGCTAGTTGGTGACCAAAAGTACCCCGTCTTTCATAATTTTCCCTTTGTTAGAATGGTGTATCCTGTTCAAGTTGCATATTTCTCTGAATCTCTATTGCTTATAGCAACTATGACTGATCTTATGTTTTAAGTTTCTCGTCAATAGAGGTAGTAACAAATTTTTACCTGACTGGACTTTCAATACAGCCTTTGGGGAGGTTCTGTTATCAACTTGGGAACCAAAAAGCACAGAGACAAATACTTTAACGGTATAGACAATGTGGACTACCCGGGATGCTTTGCAATGACAGAGCTTCATCATGGTAAACTGTTTTGCACCACTTCTATTATTATTATTATTATTATTCATTTCAATATCCCTGGTCTCAGTCTATGATGTTTCTATGTTCTTTGGTCGCGTGCATTACACATACAGTTGTTGTTTTAGCACCTTTGCTCTTAAGACTATGCAATTGCCTGAAGGGAGGTGATGTTTGTTTATAACATAAGTAGCTAAAGTAGTGATAAATCCTTTACACATTGGTTCAATGCATGTAACAAAAGTTGGTAGGAATTTGCAAGATTAGATTATTCTGTATTTGTTTGTATCCTTGACTTATTTACGTTCCAGAGAAATATTCAGATCATTTTGTCGTTCTCTTTTGCATTAAAGGAATATTAAGGCAATATCACTGAGTGACTGAGATATCTTGAAATTGGAGATGTGGCAAGTATAGCCTGGGCAGCTGATGAAGTATATAACAATTAACATCCATAAGAATGCCACTTAATTGAACTAAAACCCGTACCATATAAAGTTGTTACTGTTTTTATTTCAATAGTTAGGACGCTTAGATTTACTCTAATTTATTTTGATCCTTGTGCTCATCAGGTTCGAATGTTCAAGGTCTTCAGACAGTTGCCACCTTTGATCCACTCACAGATGAATTCATAGTTGACACGCCAAATGATGGGGCTATTAAATGGTGGATTGGTAATGCTGCCGTTCATGGAAAGTTTGCAACAGTTTTTGCAAAACTGATGTTACCAACTCATGATACAAAAGGAGGTGTTACTGACATGGGCGTTCATGCATTTATTGTTCCGATAAGGGATATGAAAACCCACAAAACACTTCCAGGGGTTGAAATACATGATTGTGGCCATAAAGTTGGCTTGAATGGAGTAGATAATGGTGCGTTGAGATTTCGTTCAGTAAGAATTCCACGAGATAACCTTCTTAATCGATTTGGAGACGTTTCACGGGATGGGAAATACACTAGCAGCCTGCCTTCAATTAACAAAAGATTTGCTGCCACACTTGGAGAACTTGTTGGTGGTAGAGTTGGCCTTGCATATTCTTCTGTGGGCGTTCTCAAGATTGCTGTTGTTATTGCAACAAGATATTCTCTGCTGCGCCAGCAATTCGGTCCTCCCAAACAACCTGAAGTTAGTATACTTGACTACCAATCTCAACAGCACAAGCTTATGCCAATGTTGGCTTCGACCTATGGATTCCATTTTGCAACACTGCATCTCGTGGAAAAATATTCTGAAATGAAGAAGTCTCGTGATGAGGAACTGATAGGGGATGTACATGCACTTTCTGCAGGGCTTAAGTCTTATATCACTTCTTATACACAGAAGTCATTGAGCACATGTAGAGAAGCTTGTGGCGGCCATGGTTATGCGGCTGTCAATAGGTTTGGAAGTTTGAGGAATGATCATGACATATTTCAGACATTTGAGGGAGACAACACTGTTCTTCTGCAACAGGTTGAGATTTGAGACTGTAAAGCTTTCCTGTTAATTATTTTAAGCAAAGGGTATAACAACTGTTTATTATCCAGGTAGCCGGTCTTCTATTGAAGCAGTACAGGGAGAAATTCCGAGGTGGGCCGCTTACTGTCACGTGGAACTACCTAAGACAATCCATGAATTCTTACCTTGCTCAGCCTAACCCAGTAACAGCTAGATGGGAAGGTGAAGATCACTTGCGAGATCCTAACTTCCAGTTGGATGCTTTTAGGGTGAGTATTTTGTGGTCAATCTGATGACAGAACACATTGGCATACAACAATATTGCATATCTAACTGTGCTGTAACTGCTTCTTTTCCAGTATCGTACGTCAAGATTGCTTCAAAGTGTAGCTATCCGGCTTCAGAAGCACTCCAAGACTCTTGGAGGATTTGGTGCTTGGAATAGATGTTTAAATCACCTCTTGACGCTTGCAGAGTCTCATATTGAATCGTTCATCCTTGAGAAGTTCATTGAAGCAGTCAAAAAGTACTTCATAATCACAGTTTGAGAAGCTTGTTCTTTCCTTCAACTAGTATTTATCTTATTCTCTCTTCTTTTTTGCAGTTGTCCTGATGAAAGCTCTCGTGCTGCCCTAAAACTCGTGTGTGATCTTTATGCCTTGGATAGAATCTGGAATGACATAGGAACTTACCGCAATGTGGACTACGTGGCCCCTAATAAAGCTAAGGTATGAATCTAGGGAAATATTGCTGGAAATATAGTTACTCTACTTTTATTATCTTAATATCTAGAATCTAACAATAAATGCTACTTAAAACGTTCAAGAGTATAATTTGCTAACATCTGAATCTAATTGAAGCTTTGCAGTTGAGTATGGTTCTTAAGGTTTATTCTATCTTGAGGACCCCCTTCATCGTAGATACTATGACGTGTAGTAGTTTTGTGTCTCTTAAAGAATTTAGGATAACAGTCAAACAGTGGCAGCCTTTTTCGACCCCCTTAATTCTGATTTCCATCTGAAGTAAATGGCTCTTCGCAAATATGGTTAACGTAGAAGTTGAATGAGGAAGTAATAAATCTTCCTTAACCCTCTCTAGTCGGGTTAATTTTCTTTCATGCCTGACCATCCGCTTTTAATTCTACAGGCAATTCACAAGCTAGCAGAATACCTATGCTTCCAAGTTAAGAATATTGCAAGAGAACTTGTTGATGCCTTTGATCTTCCAGATTATGTTACGCGTGCTCCAATTGGTGTGCAGACTCCATCAGAAGCTTATTCACAGTATACTCAGAATGTTGGGTTCTAGTTTCTAACAAAAGTGGGCAAGTTATATTTTTCTGTTGCCTTAATCTTCTTTTTTTCATAGTTCAAGAAGTTCCCCATTGTCCGGGGATGGTGGTTAAGAGGTTCCTTATAAGTATACGTGGTATCCCCGTTATTTATCCTGGTGTCAAGCTTCCTGTATCACTTTTATCTTGGTAAAGCAAGCTTGATGAATTCTTGTTGGATTCACTGTTGTCAACAAGTTCTTATAGGCGAAATTGATGTATTTATCTAAACATTCAATATGAAATCAGATCTGAAGGTGCCATTTACATCTAGCATTTCTATTCACTATCATTGTTGAGTGAAAAATACACGTTTATAAGCTTCTTAAATTCATATTCTCGACAGAGATGTTTTTGGCATGGGTCATTTGCACTTTCCCTCCTCTTTTGTGCTGGTCTTTAATTTTTACCCCTCAAGTAGAACTTATGCCTAGCGTGACATAAGTTCTTTAAGTGATCTGACACAAGTTGTGTCGGATACCTTAAAGAACTTATACCCAGCTAGGCATTAAAAAGCTCACACCTGCTTTATTTTTCTAATTTCGGAACTGCTGCAAATCTCCACATATACAGCAGATGCTGTGGTAAATAGTAACTTTGACCTCTGCGTGGGATATAAATATGTTAAACATAGCACTGAGACAACAGTGAGGAAGTGAGTTAAATACACCTGATAGTAAGACATAAAAAATGGTCATTTGACAATTTTTGCATGCAAAGTTATATCTTGATATACTTTTCATCTTTGAGTGGTCAATTTTTTTCTTTTGAAAGCACCAGTAATGAGTTTCACAAAGCAGACAAATGAATAGCTATAGTGAATGTCGCCTACCAATCCATGTGAGAAGTAATGTTTTTCACAAAAGCAGTCAAATGAACAGCTATAGAGAATGGCTTCTAAACGGTTGGCAGGGTTAATAGTGAATCTAGTGACTACTAAAGTAGAGTAAAATGTATTAAATGTTGTACGTAATTGAATGAAAGAACTTGTATTTCACTATCTCAGAATTACATGTAATTACTAGAGGTTCTATCAAAGGTAAGTAAATATCCTACACATCTCTCCTATGATTTAGCTAGCTATATAAGGTAAGAGAATATCCTATAATATTCTTTAACAAATGTCAACTTAACAAAAGATGAAATGTTATATAAGAGTTCGGGGGAGACAGTTGATATGAGATAAGAGTCGCTTTCGAAGAAAATTAGTTGCCTTCACTGTGTATTTTTGACAGTTCATGCAACTCACTAGTAGAATGGATATTTAATGATTGAACTGATAGAAGAGTTCACTTTTCAGTTAAATTAGTAACCTATTTTTCACCAAAAATAAGGCATAATCTTTGAAGTCACTTTTGATCTACAATAACATATTTTCTAAACTTTAGAAAGTAAAAGTAACATCAAGAATACAATCATATACTAAAGGATCTTGGTGGTGGTCGATAGTTCACATATGCATTTCTAGCTGTTTCACATTTCTGCTTGACATCTTCACACATCTTTAAAGAAGCCTCGGAGAACTTGGTCAGACGGTCCAGAACCCTTGTTAAACTCGAGTGTATGCAATTCAAATTTGATGACTTCTCATCATTCTTCTCTTCATCTTTCGCTTCCAATTCCTCATTCCCTGGTTCCGGAGTAGGTTCTTTCTTTCGCGGTTCCTCTGAGTGGTGTCCAACTGAATGCCTCAGGTCATACAAGAGGTCCTTGATGGCATCACTTAGCTCTTCAGAAGGCAGAGATTTAATCCCACTGGACCAGTCGCGACAAAGCACAAATATTGGTGGGGCCAGAACTCGTCGAGGGGAAAATGCTCTTCTGCCTTTGGTTCGCTCACGTGGTTGCAAGATGCAGTTTTGCAGCCAGCTGTTAAGAGCTTCCACATATGAAGTATGGCTGTTAATCCAGTTGGCGAAGCTCAAGCCAAAACATTCTACTTCATCCTGCAGCTGAGTCATAATAGGCTTTTGAGTGTCACCCTGGGGACTTGAAGCCGAAGCTTTGGCATGGTATGCTAGTGAAATGGTTATATACTGGGCATGATGACATTCAAGCATCGCTCTCCACATTCTGCTCAATCTGCAATGAGCCCAGATATTATGAATCTGATAGTAAATACAATAGCAAACATACAAGGCATGTGTATGGACATCCAATAGCAGGAAGAGTAAAAAAATTGTTATCCTTACCCTTGGATAAGTTCCAAAATTTGAGGCAACAACTCTTCATCCCTCATTTTCTCTATCCGCTTTGATATCGAATCAACTGAATATAGAGCCACCCTGATGCGTGAATGGAGATCTTTCACCACTGACCGTGTTTTATCAATTATTTGGGCGCTAACATCTTTGGCAAATTGATGCCTAAGTTGGTTACACTTCCGATCATAATCTCTCCTGATTGACTCAATCGTCTACAGATAAAAGAGGAATGACCAGCAAATGAGCTTTTGAATACACACAAAAAAGAGAAATTATCTTCTAAAACACCACAAAAATGTCATGCCTATGAAAGGCTTTATAATTCCTCTTCATTTCCTCAAGATTCAATTCAAGAACAGTGATGAGGTGTGACGTACAACGATGCTATGGAAGGTCCAGAAAACGAAATGAAAATGAATATTATCAATATAAGTATGTACACTAAAAGACACTTGAACACAGCAGAAAAGAAACATTCTTCGACTGGCTGCTAGATATTGGCACACTAGTGAGAACTGGAGTAAATGAACCTCCTGATAATGCAGAACAGCTTCTGAAAGAAGTATTTTCCAGTCTAAAGCAACTTAAACTGACAGAACTGTTGGTAGTTTCGGAGTACTGTAGTAAACATGGACCTAAAAACCAAATACTTCATAACTTGTTAAACATTTTTATTATGGGTATAAACATAACTTGTTAAACATTCTTGTTGTCAACCGGATTCTTTCTTTATAAAATAAAAAAAGGGAATCTTATAAAAGAGCACTTCCTCAGCAACTAATGCACCAGCAGGGAGATACATTTCGACATCATTGAAGAGGATAACAAGCGATGGACTTCTATATGAGTGAAGCTCAATGATAATGAATATAATTTGATCATTATGATGGTTAAGGGTTAGGAGACTGGATAAAAGAAACTCGCTCAAACACCTCAAGCTGAATAGAATCTTTTTTTAAAAGGAAAAGTTGGGAGACAAGGTGTTTATAAGTGCAAAGCCTGTCATCAACAAGAGACTTAAAGTGCAACAAAGCGTTACATGTATATAATGTGAATGAGTAATATAGAAGGCCCACATGAAGTTTTTTGGTCCATCAAGAGTCAGAGAAATTCAGAAAAGAAAAAGTCTGATAAATTTCAGCATTTTCTTTCTTTTTGCATTTTTCATAAACTTAGTATTTCCAAATCTCTGGTCATACAGCAATGCAGCTATCAGCCCTAAGCTAATACTCCTAGGGGCAGTCAATTGGGATCACTCTGGAAAATGTTGTTCCTGAGTAAGAATTCCTCTACATAGGCTACACATTGTGTAGTTTAGCATGACAAAACCCAAGTAGTGGCATAGTGGTCAATGAAGTGGGTTGAGAGCCATGAGGTCTCAAGTTCAACTTCCAGCGGAAGCAAAAATACTACTGAAGATTTTTTTTCCATCTGTCCAAGTATTAGTGGATAGAGTTATCCGGTACATGTACTGGTGAGAGGTAACAACTACCCGTGAAATTTGTCGAGGTGCGCATAAGCTGACCCAAACATCACAGTTATCAATTGAAGGGTCATTTCAGCACCTGTTATATTCTCAGTGTATTCTTTGTTTAATGTTTCATTTGCTACTAAAATTATCCTTTTTTTATCAAGGCTACTAAAATTATCCTTTTTTTATCAAGGCTACTAAAATTATCCTTCATCTCAAATTCAGCTGTATTTTACTCTAAAAACCCCTTTTTTAAGAATGGTGTATTTTACTCTATAAACCATATTTAGCAACCATTTCTTGGAGGTTGCTTCTTAATATCTGAAGATTCAGCTCTTATTTATATTTGAGTTACTTGAGCTGTAAATTCAAGCTCCCTGAGCTTGTCCTGTCACCCCTAAAAAAAAGGGCAGGCCGGTGCACTAAGCTCCCGCTATGCGCGGGGTCCGAGGAAGGGCCGGACCACAAGGATCTATTGTACGCAGTCTTACCCTGCATTTCTGCAAGAGGCTGTTTCCACTGCTTGAACTCATGACTGTCCTGTCACCAATGTAATCAAAATAATCAGGACACTCAAGTTTTTAGGTCAGTACCTTCACTTCATCATAAAGTTTCCTCTCCCATGCATACACTCTGTCAAGGGTGGATGAGTGGTTTCCAGCTATCATGCAAAAATCTTCAACAAAATCACTTCCACTATCGTCATTGTCATCCTTACTGTTAAGTGGATTCCTCGATGAAGATGATCTTGAGGATGTGGTCCTCTTCCAGATAATCACCTTTGTTACATGGTCTGCTTCTGCATAGCACATGAGTAATAGAACAGCAATGAACAGAAAAAAAGGAGTAGAAGATGCTTTGATCAGTTAAAAGTATAAAAAGCAAATGAATTTTGTGAATAACCTTTTCGTATTCTTAGTGCTAGCAAATTTATGAACTACAACCTACTTGAGTCACATAATTTTTTTGATAAGGTAAGGTTTATTATTAAGGTACCAAGGTAGTACAAAAACAATACAAAAGACCTGCAGGGGATGACCATGCAGTATGTTATATCTTGAATCACATAATTCTAACTCCATAATCAATTTTGTATTTTTGTCCAACATTATTATAAACAAGTTTGATAGTTCTTTATGCTTTCAGTTCCGTTAATGGATAGTTGTGATTTAGATACCTATATTTGTTGGAGCACATTAAAACTAGAATTTCTTGAATTGTGGAGATTTCGGCCTTGACTTGGATGGACGTAAAAACAAATACTCCCTCCCTGTCTCAAATTTAAATTTATATGAAGTGTTCCAATTTGTGATGCCCGTAACTGTTTGAAACCATTCTATAAATGATATCTTTTTAAACGTTCACGAGTTTTAAGAATTCAAATTCATTTAATCAATTGAATTCATAAGTTCATATGATTTTTTCCCATTACTTTAGCTACTCACAGATCAAATTAACATCTTAAAACTCCAGACACCATCAACGCTTAAGATAAGATTAATAAAAAAGAAACTCCATGATTTAAAGTCATGGCCATCACAAGCTGTAACTTTTTTTTCCGAATAATTGTGGTGTCTAGGCCAGCTTACACGTGCCTTGACTAATTCCATAGAGTACCTGCTAGCCAGTACAGGTTGAGTAACTCTGCTCACCAAGGCATGGACAGAGGAGAAGAAATTGCCTAGTGCTTTTTGTCTCTGCTGAGATTTGAGCCTGAGCCCTCATGGTCTCAACCCACTTCATTGACCACTAGGCCACACCCTTAGTCTATAACTTAGGACACCTCAGTGATCCTCTCAGAGTAAACCAAAAGTTTAACCAAGGTAACTGCCTCTGCATTGCCAAGCTCTACCGTCCGCTCACAATTCTTGCATCCCTCCACCACAGCCTTCACTGTATTTTTTTCTCTCAACTTTTTGTTCTCTCTTCTCACGTCTCTTATCCTGTAGTCACACCTCTCTTGCTTCCTTTCTATTTCTTTTCTTCCTTCCTATTTTCGATTTTTTCTATATCCGTCTCTTCCTTCAATATGCTATACACACTGCTATCAGCACCAAGGTACCTACCAGTGCATTCCCAATTTCTGTCGTCTGCTCAAAACTCTTGCACCCCTTTCTTCCGTCAATATGCTATACACACCACTATCAGCACCAAGACAACAACCCAACTACTACCAGATTTGTCGCCCAAACTTGACAATGTCCACACTCCACCTATCCAAAGCTCCAACTAGCTCAAAGAAGGAAAGAAGAGGACAAGATTTATGTAGGACAAAGACTCAGATATGACTTAAAATGACCACGAAAGAACAAATAGCCACTTTCAAAACAAATGTCGAGGATGCATGTGCTGCAAAGTTTCTCAACAGGCCTCTTTTTCTAAATCTGTCAACATTCTGACTTAAACACTCACTTCATCAATATTAAGGTTTAAAGTGCTCCAAAAGTTTAAGATCAACCTTTTGCTTCAAGTAAGCTCAAAAAGTTGATTTTTTAAACTATTTTGTTCATAATAGAAGCAACTGTTTTCCAGCAAAAAGCCTACAATAGTCAATCTTTGCAGCTCTGAAAATTACATGTTGATGAGATAATCTCATTAACACAAAAGCCTTCATGAAGAAACCCCAAGTTTACTACCAATGAAGTAATTATATCAAGTAAAATCATAAAATCATAAAATCTGCAATCTAAAGCCTGAATTTAGATTTGTGTTCCCTCTTTTGAGGTTGTGTTATGTCCCACATCGGTGGGCATAGTGTGCTTATATGGTTTTAAATAGCCTTGGGCTCTCTCACCTTAATAGCTAGCTTTTGGGGGTGTGAGTTAGGTCCAACGTTGTTACAAATGGTATCACAGCCACCCACCGCCCTTCGTATCCGTCGTGCCTTGGGTGGCGACACCGGTATGGCAGTGTTCGTCCGGGGCTAGTAATGTCTAGCGCACAGCCGTCAAGGACGCCGGATGCGGAGCGAGGTGGTTTGTTATGTCCCACATCGGTGGGCATAGTGTGCTTATATGGGTTTAAATAGCCTTGTGCTCTCTCACCTTAATAGCTAGGTTTTGGGGGTGTGAGTTAGGTCCAAGGTTGTTTCTGTTATGTTTAATTAATTGGCAACTTTTATATGAAGACGTGATTTATTAATATGTTCAATGAACTTACCGCCAGACATGTTTTCGCCTCCTCTTCTGCAGCAACCTGAACCCATAGAAGACAAATAGGCTGACACCGAAGATTTTCCTGAAGAAGGAATGTATTAGAACTTGACCATAGATAACAAATAGCACATTTTTTAATATCTCCAAGAGACACTTAATTACCTTTGGCCTCAGAATATCCAACTCGGATTTTGCTAGCTTCGAGCATTCTTGAAATCTCTTTTCCGGATTCAGATGCTCTAAAGAATCGATGCTCAATGTCCTTTATACTAGAAAGAAAATCTTTGGCTCTGTGAGTTATGAACTCTGAAGGATCCTCTCTTTCATCCACTAAACACTTATCTCCCTTTGAACCAGATACTTGCAAGGTAGACTTACCAGTCGTAGCCCCAACCGAACCATTCGCTTTCTGCTCACTGCTCACATCTATGTCCTCACCATCAGCTCTCTGAGGCAACATAACTGAACTAGAATCATGAAATTCCAATTTACCATGACCATTATTACTTCTAGGTTCTGATTTAGGTCTCAAGAACTCTTTATCTTTTTCACCATCATCAAAGTTCAATTGCCTACCACCATTATGTGTAACAAACCTAAAGCTCTCATTATCATTAGGATAAAAAAAATCCCAAGACCCTCCTGAACCTGGAGGGGGTGGAGGGGGTAATGGGGTTGAAAAATCAACATCATCAACATACATATTAGTTGAAGGTGGACTTGGACTCAACCTAACAGTAACAGCAGTAGGTCCATTGGACCTCATATAACTCAACCTAGTAGCAACAATATTAGGTGATGGTGAAAGTGGGCTACCATTTAACACGGGAATCTGAACCCCCACCAATATGTGATGGTGATGGTGATGGATATGATGAATGTGATGGGGTTTTATCTGAAGTTGATAAAGACGACTCTATTAATACTTCAGCTTCAGCATACCTTCTAAGACCAATGCCTATGTTTCTTAAAGATTGAACATATGAAATATGTGCAGCTGCTAATGCATACCTAGAATCAACTGCTTGTTTTATAAATCTTTTTCTTTCTTTGCATAATCTTAGTGCTTCACTCCTCTCAGATTTTGAACTTGTTGCACCCATGTTGTATATACATATATATATATATATATATATATATATATATATATATAAATCAAACTACCCACTTCACAAAATTGAATCTTTTCACCATTTTCAGTAATGAAGCCCCAACAAACTTAAACCCTCTAAAACCCAAACACTAAATCTAAAACCCTTCTTTTATCAAGAATTTGGGCCAACACTCTTAAATCACACTTCTTTAGTCTTCGAAAGATTAATCTTTGATTGAAGAAACTGAAACCAAGTGGACTAAAACTTTGATTTTGAGAAATGGGAAAGGACAATTAGTGTATAAGCTGAAAAAAGAGGAGAATGAAATGCAAAGAAATTAAAAATATAATCTTTAAGGCCATAAAAAGGTAGTAACATGAATAGATTGGAAAATGAAATGGAAACCATTCAAGACATGCATTTCAGTACAAAACTTTAAGGAGAAGGGACCATACTGGATACTGAAATAATAATGAGGAAATAGGGAGAAGAAGAAAGAAAGAAGGGAATCTTTGTACAGTTGATGCATTAGCATTGGACTCTGTGCGTGTTATATAATAATATTTGGTTTGAGGTTAAATAATCTTGACATGGATTACTACATTAGTATATAAGTACTATTTTTATAATTTGTGCAAAATTTTGTTTATTATTTTTGGTGAAATAATCACCATCACCATTGAATAGTATAGTTCGAGTAATAAATAATTACTGTAGTAGATAAAAAATACTTAAAGAGACTGATTAAGGAGTTATAATTTCTATAAAGTCTGTGTATTAGTTATAAGTCTAATATATTATAATTCTTGAATGAATAGTTATAAATCAAACGAAAAAGAGTCAAAAAATGTTCTTAACATATTAAAATAATTTAAATTTATTCTCCTTCCACCTATTGAATTTAAATTTCCCTTAACGTTAATTTTTGGGTTAAAAATTACTCCTCCCTCCCCATTGTTGAACTTCAATTATCTTAATGTTACTTTTTTTATTATTGTTAAAATGTCTCTTTTTTCAATGAAATTAAGAGATCATACATGTGGATAGTTAATTAAACAGATGACACTGACTTATTGATCTACATGACCGTAATTATAAATAATTCAACCCATTCAATTTAACTCAAAATAATTAAAGCATTTATGTGTACCAATTCCTTGACGCTTTATGTTTTGCCACTAAATGGATTCAAAATACAACTATGTCTTCTCCATTTAAAGGTGCATCTTTTTTTTTAATCAAAATTGGTGCAAACAAGCTCTAATCAAACTAGGTTCAACTCATCTTCTTCCTCCTTTAGTAATGGTGGACTCCTAAAAATCCGGCCCCAACAATTACCAAATAAATAAATTTGGATGAGTGAAGTTGATTATAAGTTGGGTCTAATATTCATGTGGATCAATAAAATTAATATCATTTATTTAATTAAAGCTCCATATATGCCATCTCATAATTTCATTCAAAGCAATCATAAGTTATCTCATAATTTCATTAAAAGCATAGGTATTTTTAATCATAAAGGCGATTGAGACCTCATGGTGTGGAAAGAGCCAACAGATGACATTATTAACTCAAAAATTAACCTCAAATGCAATGGGTCCTATAGATAAAAGAATAAATTTAAGAGTGAAGTCCGATTTAATCCTTAACAATACCCACTTTATATCTTGAATGAGACAATAAACCTTTCTTGATATTAAATCAATAGCTAAAAATGAGTTGAATCATTACATATATTTTTAAATGTTAAAAACGACTCTCAAGTATAAATTGAGACATATTTTTTAGTAATTAAAAATTTTGAGTAATGATATTTTATAATTAAAATTTATACATATCTTTTTTCTTCTTCTTTTTCCTTTTGACTTTCAAAATCCGAACATTAGGCTTCATAGTATATGTTTTAAAAATTTAAAGTTCAAATCTTGATATATCTCGTTATTTATATTTATTATTATTATTAAAAATTTACTACAAATTTTCATAAAGCATTTTTATTTCATGTTATAGCATACTCAAAGTTGTAAACTATTTATTGGTAAATATTTTAAATAAAATGTAATAATCTCCAATACAAATATAGTTAATAACTGATACGATATTTAATTTTTTTGAAAATTACTTTAAAACATTAATTCAAATAAGATTTTATCTCATAATACAAGAGGTGAGAGAGGTATTATTTCTTCTAAAAAATTTAGGATTGTTCAATAAAATTTAATCACTTAAATCAATATTGTTGAATATGTTTTTAGTAATTTTTCATTCTTAAGCGGAAAAGCATATAAAAGGCTATCATAAATTGAAAGTCATTTTGACGTTTTATTTTTTGAAAATTATTAGGCTTATGATATGTAAATGATATGGAAATAGAATATTTTTATACAAAAGTGAATAGTTGATTTTTTTTTTCATTTTGGTCCGATCAAATAAAGTTTTCAATACTAATAATACTAAATAAATGGATCAAGATAATTTGAAGCTTTACAAAAAAGGTTTATACATCAAAATGAAACTTCAAATATCAAAAGAAAAAAGTATGAAATTTAATGTACAATGCTATTGCTTAAATTTTTTATTTTTAAAAAGATTATATGTAATCATTTATATTAATTGAAGGTCGTTTTTGACATTTTAAAAGATATACAATAATTCAACTCATTTCTAACCATTGATTTAAAATTAAATGGGATATATTGTCCGATTCAAGATGTGAATAGGGTATTATTTTTCAAAACCCAATATGTTAAAGGGGTAAAGTGGACTTCACTCTAAATTTAAATTATTTTTAATACATTAATTAAGGGACTTTTTTTTTACCGTAAATCAAATTATTATTATTGTGTTTAACCAATGAAGAACAAAATAGATAGATCACATGATTCCACAATTAGCAAATGACTCAGCACTACATCACACATTCACAACGCTCCAGTACATAAAGCAATGGGATTTTTGCTTTCTTTGGAGGAATTTTTGCTGCATTGTGTGGGCGATATCTTTTGTTGGTTTTAGAGGAGAGAAACTCATCGCCATCTAGGCAATAAGCATTCTCTTTAATCATTCTCAAATTATTTATCGTTGTTATTAAAAATTATTGTCTCAAATTATTTATTATTTTAGAAGTTTAAGACATAATTAATTATTTTATCTCTATTATACCTTTGTCATTAATAAAAATGAGACATAACTAGAAAAATATTTAATGAAGAGATATTATAATTTAGACATCAATAGGAATAAGTAAGTAAAATAGTCATCCTAATACTTTTGCTAATATAGTGTAGTTAATGAGTAATTAAATGGCATCGGTAAGTGTGCTTCTATGACTAAACTGCCCCACTCTAACGGCTCCTTTTTTTATATATATATATTCAGTTTCTCGGCTTATGTTAGACTATTTCTAAAGATAATAGTCCCGATTCCTTAGCACTACTATCTATAAATTGTGGGATGTGCGCGAATGGCCCGAGTTTTAGAAAGCTACTTTTCTTTTCTTTGCAATTTGTACTCTGTACTGTCTTTTGCTTCTGTGGAGTATTTACTTTTACCTTCAAAAAAATTATTAGAAAGGGAAATACTACTAGTACTAGATTATTTTGAGATAGAAATTTGTGGGTACAGTTACAGTATATCCTTAAATTCTTTGGCTTTTTTTTTTTTTTTAGAAAAAAGTGTTTCTAGTAAGAGTGCCAGAGAAGAAGACTTCCGGTGAGATTAAATTTTGAAACTAAAGTTACTGTATTAAATTACAATGATCATATTACACTAGTATACTTTTTAATGTTGTTATTTCCTCCGTCTCAAATTATTTGTCACTTTTTTTTTGTTTACACGCTTCTTAAGAAATATTAATTAAGAAGGGTATTTGTTCTAATTTATCTTTATTTATGTCTAAGTTAATCTCTCTTCATTAAATGTTTACTCTATTTGTGTGTCATCTTCATTAATAACAAATAGTAAAATGAAGAAAAAATAATTAATTATGTCTTAAACTTCTAAAATGATAATAATTTGAGATAACTATTTTTAATAACCATGACAAATAATTTGAGACGGAGAGAGTAGAAGTTTATGGATATAGCAATATCTTCAATTCTTTTTTTCTTTTTTTTTAAAGAAAAAATTAGAGTAAGGGTGCCAAAGAAGAAGACTTTAGTGACATGAAATTTATGTCAAAGCTTAAAACTAAAATTATTAGATTTCAATTCTAAGTTTTTCAAAGAGACACTTAAATTTTAATATAATAATGAAAATAGTACTCAGATAAAATGATAAACTATGTCATTTAATATGATAACGAAAATAGTGCAAAGATAAAATGATAAACTATAGTGCCTATTAAATGTAACGGAAAAGGGCTAAAAATACCATCTGAGAATTGACTCATAAAATACCCTTCATCCATTTATTGATAGAAAAATATCCCTAACTTATTTTTTGGCTCAAAAATATCCTTCAAACTAACACTCTAAACTTGATGACTTTTGACGAGAGGGGATTACTCAGATGGTAATCGTCCTCCACTTTCAACACGAAGGTTGCAAGTTCGAATCACCAAAAGAGCGAAGGAGGGAGCTCGGGGGTTGACTTTTTCCAATTTAAAAAAATCACATGACTTATTATAATTGACCACATATATTATTTAATTAAAAAATTAAAAATTAAACCCACATTACATGGTGGCCCTTGCAACGAGCCCAATACGACCAGAGCTCATGCAGCTTACACCATGAATGCTTATTATCGAGCAAATGGTCGTAAAGTTTCTTAAGCAAATAAAATTCACAATTGTTCTAAGGAATTTCCTAAAACTCAAAAAATCACAATTCAAATCTCAATGCCCTCATGATTACGATTTACGACTGTTCAGTTGAATTTTATCTATCACCTGTTAATTATTGAAAAGTATAATAGTGATAACTTGTGTGAAAATTTATGCACATGAATGCAGGTTACACTGTAATTTTTTTCTTGATTTTCAAGTTTGAAGAGTTCAATATTAATTTTGCTATGGATGATATCTATCTTTTGATTTGCAATGCAATCTTTTTTTTTAACTTAGTCATTCGCAACTTGCAAATCCAGCCTCCACCGTCCTTTGTGTCTAACATGAGAATGTAATAGTATATTGTATGTGAAATTAATTGCTCTGTTCTCAAATTCTGGTCATTCAAGCATATTTCGCGATTTATTGGTAGTAGTGTTGAGGGACCAGTACTACTATCTTCAGGATAGTCTGACGTAAGTCAGGAAGTTGGATATCAGGAAAAAAAAATGATTATGGAATATGGGTTAAAGTTAAAAAATGGGTCAGATCGAACGGGTTAGCTGGTTTGGGTTTAAAAATGGGTGGGTATAAATTTTAAATAAATAATATATGTGGCCTATCATAATAAGACATGTGGCTTTTTAAAATTGGAAAAAGACATTAAGTTTGAGTGTTAGTTTGAGGGTATTCTTGAGCCAAAAAAATAGGTTAGAGATATTTTTGGACCGATAGATGGATGGAGGGTATTTATGAGTTATTTCTCATACGTTAGGGGTATTTTTGGCCCTTTTCCGTTAATATAATAATGAAAATAGTGCTTAGATAAAATGATAAATTATACTTCCTCCGTTTTAAAATATTTGTCTTATTTTCCTTTTTAGTTCGTTTAAAAATGTCTCTTTCCTTTTTTGACAACTCTTTCATTTCAACTTTTCACATTTCATGTTTAAAACTACAAGATTAAAAGTCTTTTTTGTACATTCAACACTTTTTTAATTTAACACCACAAGATTAAAAAAAATCTACTTTTTAAATTTTTGTGTCAATTTAAAATCAGATAATTTTTTGAAACAGAGGGAGTAGTATCTATATATAATGATAACAAGATAAACTATATATTGACTTGAAATAGTAGATCTATCTCTATTTCTGGTTGTTTATTGTTCCTCCGAAATAAGCTGCTACTCTGTGTGTCTCAAAATACTTATCGTCCTTATTGAAATATCCATCTCAAATATTTGTCATTTTAAAAATCAAATAATTTTTTTATTTTATCTTTTGTATTAATTACATCACTTAAGATGGAGTATATTATAAATAAATTAACATAAATATACAATAAATATTTACTGAGAAGAACTAACATGATAAAATATTTTTAAAAGGTAAAATTATTTTTATACTTTTTTAAGAATCGTATAAATAAAAAATACAATAATCATTTTGAAACAGGATGGAGTATTTACTTTATTCTTTCTGTTAATGCAATGGTTTTAAGTTTTTAAGTGACCAGTAAATTTGCCAGATAGAAGATGCATGTACGTAGAGGAGACAAATATTAGTGGGCTAGTGCCCCCTATGTTTGATTTTACATAGAAAGAGAACTGCAATTGAATATACATTAGTGGATATTCCCTACATTTTAAAATCAATAAGTTTCGTTTTTGTTTAAAGATTTGTTTTATAGTTGGATATTTCTCTTAATTTTCTTATTTAAAGCATTTCTTTCTGGTCATACTGAGATCTGAATCTTTGCTTTTTTACTGTTTTTGGACACTATATTTCTATGCAATCTGTCGCTATGGTCCTTTTCCCACCTTATTTTTAACAGAGTACTTTAGTGGCTTTATAAATTCTTATATATATTGCAGTAAAATTTGAGATAACTTTACATGTCACGGCCAATTTTTTTTTTTTTTTGATAATCCAAGTTTTCAGGCTTGCGCCTGACTACTTCATTGGTATTACCCAGACGTCCTGGAGGTAATAGCACCGGTCCTTCAACACTATTACCAGGTAAATCGCGGGATGTGCTCCGGTGATCAGTTTTTCTGGGAGCGTACAACTGATCAATGAGACAAGGTCAAATTCCCCAACATGCAGAGTTTCTTTGTGTTTGCGGGGAATCGAACCCACGCTGTTCCATGCCAGAGCGCCTTATAGCGCCCAGGCTTTGCCACTGGACTATGCCCCGGAGGACAAAACTAAGGTAGGGTAAACTTTTTAAAGTGACTGGTCCCACCGCATTACGGCCCCATACCCCAGAAAACCCCACCTCTGGTCTGGCCCTACGGATTAGTATACACCGCTTGGCCCTACGCGTATAGAGGGATTTTTTTGGGGAACACAGTTCCACTTTCGCTGATCAGAGGACTCGAACACGGAACCTCCAATACCCTAATGTATTGGCCACTGGGATAATGGCATGGTTAAGCAGGTGCAGCACCTTTTAATTTGTCTTATTGCTCATTTATTAACTCAATCTGGGCAGCTAATTTTCACTTAAGTACCTTAAAGTTAATGGATATATCAAGAAGCCCACAGTTTTTATCAAAATTACATATAGGTCTTCAAGAGGCAATTATAAACTCCTTGCAAATGTATCCAATTTTTTTTTTAACTTAGAGAATTATATAAAAATAAAGAAATATGTACTCAAAAACAAAGTAACCGTGTGACTATTATCAACATTCAACACTATAAAAAAACACGTACACGCATTAATATGAGTTCTCAAATCTCCATAATGACCTTGTTTTTTTTTGTCTTTAGAAAAATTGAAAAAACTAACCTCTTTTAAAAGTCTAAATCTGAAGTTGCCTTTAAACTTTTAAAAAGCTTTCAGAGTTAAATTAGTTTTCGCAGTCCACTTAATATTCTTTATCAGCTTTTATATCTTATTTTATCAATCAACCCAAAAGCAATATCTAATATTGAGGCAACTTGTTATACAAAAAATCGAAATGCATCAACATAGGGGATTTATCATGCGTGAAAAACAAAGTACACAAATGTTTTCAGATGCGAATAATGTGGTTAACACGATAAATAAATAAAAAACATAATTATATGAGAGGTTGATGTTATATGTTAAGATATTAGTAAGCTTATATTCTCATTTAATTATGTAAACATTGTACATATTTGTAAAACTTTTAACTTAGTTACTTATTGTCTAGTTAGAATTGGTGTTATTTTTTTTCGAAACATGTTTTTTAACGAATATATATTCCCAAATTAGATTGTTCCTAATACTGTAACGTTCAATGAACATCTATCTCCTTTATATTAGTTTCTTCCAACCCAAAAAAAGTACAAGTGTTTAAAAGATAAAATAATAATCAGAGCTACTTTTGACCTAGCTGGGCTTGTTAAAAACATATCGTCCATCATTTTTTCTCAATTTTTCAATTCCTGCTAATACGAAAAGAAAAAAAGATAAATAGTTATAAAAGAAGCGTTTAAGAATATGTTGCGGCGAATTTCTTGGTGGTTTTGCGCAGAATAAAAAGAGAAAAACGGCGCTTCTTCCCTCGTGCAAATTTATTTCATTTTTGTTTCTTTCCTCCACTTTTTCCTCCTTTTTGCGGTCTCTTCTATCCATTTTGCTCTTTTTATAATTCATTTTAACGAGTAGCCTATCTTGTGAAGAAGAGGTGTGAGGATGCGCCGGTAAGAATGTGTGAGAGGTTGGCTATTGTAGGAGTTAGGAGAGACAGATGTAGACCGAAGAAAAATTGGGGGTAGGTTACTAGACAGGATATGACACAACTTCAGCTTACTAAGGACATGACCCTAGATAGGAAAGTGGGAAGGTCGAAGATTATGATAGAAGGGTAGTATGTAGTCGAGTGATGTCGCACTGTAGGTAGGAGAAGTAGGGGTCAACCCCCTCTACACATATCCCTAGTAGTAGTAGTAGTTGGTAACTGCGTAATTGTCTATTCTTCGATGTGTTTCACTATCTATTGCATTTTTTATTTGTATCTTACTATCCTATTTTGTGTGTCTCAAATTCCTCTTCTTTTTTCTTTATTTTCCGTTTCTTTACTTTTCTTTTCTTTTCTTCCCTTTTCGAGCCAGGATCTTTTAGAAACAACCTCTCTGCCCTACAAAGGTAGATGTAAAGTCTGAATACATCCTACCCTCACTAGACACTACTTATGAAATTGCACTGGATATGTAATTGTTGTTGTTGTTGTTGTTGTTGTTGAGTAGCCTATCTTGTAATGAAATTGTTTTGTTGTATTTGATATTCAAATAAACATATTTAATATTTGAAATTTATGAATTTTAAATTAATATACAATAATAATTGACTTCACAATGTAATATTTATAGTGTAATTTTATAATATATATATATATATTTATATATATATATATATATATATAAGTTATTGAGTTTCCATGAACGCACACAATATATGCTAGCTCCGCCACTTATATAATAAAGAAAGAAATAAGAGTGCCAACTTATCTAGTTTTTGGTGTCAATATATATTAGTTATTTTCTATATAAAATTGCAAACTTCATAATTTTAAAGGTGCTCATGATCATAAGGAAACTTAATTACGTTGTATGTTAATTAGGGTAAAAATACTGTCAAAATTGACCTAACTTTTTAAGTCTTACAAAAAATTACCCAAACTTTTCTCTCTCTCACTCTTTATCGCTCTCTTTCTCTGCCTTCTCTCTCGGTCGCCGTCTCTCTCACTCTCTCTCTCTCGGCACCACCATCGTCGTCACTGCAGTGCTGTCCGGTGAGTGACTGCACTCTCTCTCCTCCTCGTTATCGCTCTTTCTCTCTCTCTCAAATCTGGTGCTCTCTCTCAGATCTGGTGATGGTGAGTTGGAGCTCCGGCGATGGCTGGTAGCTATTGTTGTTCCGTCGTCGATCAATCTCGCAAGTTATGACAAGCACTTCTTATCCGGCGTTGACTGGTAGCAGGTTCTGGTGTATATGGGTGTATATGGAGCTAAATATTTGGGGTTGGTGGTGTATATGAGAGTTGGTGGTGTTGAATTATTTTTTGTATAATAGTGTATAATATTGTATAATAGTGTATATTGTTGTATATACTCCTCTTATACATTATTATACATTTTTATACACCCATATACATAATGTACATGTCTTTTGTATATAACATTGTATAAAAATGTTTTGGGCTATATTTTTACAATATTATAAGTCAGTCAAGTGTACATTTATAAAATTTCCCCTTTATATTATTATCGTGAAAAGAAAAACCATTTAACTTTGCAAATTTTAATGGTATTTTACAGAATGAGCATAGAGAGTATCTTTTAATTGAGTAAAAAAAGTTAACCAAAAAAGAAGGATAAGAACAAAATATACTTGATGATCTCAACAACACGAGAATGCTGTTTTTTACTTGAAAGTTGAAAACCATGAATCAAATCTCATGCCAATTATGCTTTCCCTCATTTCCTATTATCACATAAAGTAAACTTTGTATTATATAAAACACGCGATTAGTCATCAGGTTCGATTAACCAGCAAATCCAACATGACTCACCTAACTTATCATGAAAAAAATTCCTTTGCCATTTAAAATTTGAAAAATGTTAAACAAGAAAAAGTAGATGTTCATTACCTTAATTCTTAGTGCTCTATAAAAATATCATCTTGTAATTTTTTAAACTGCTCTATAAAAATGTCCTCTGCATGCCAAATTTTTGTTCTTTATTTCATTTCAAGTTCAAAACATTGGTCAATGTAGATGTATACCAATGCTTATTCTTCTGTCCTACCAACGGGCAATGGCGTTATTAAGTTACTTTAAGGGGTCGTTTGGTCGGAGATATTAGAGAAATAATATTAGTATTAGTTTTGGTATAATTAATTCCTTGTTTGGTAGTATTTTTAACCTATGTATAATGTATAATTGATACTTATATTAGTTATACACCTTATTCAGTATTATTCTTATGTATAGTAAACTATGACATTAACAATACTAGTACTATTCCTATTCTAACACACTATTAATACTATTCCTATTCTAATGCATCCTATTCGTTTGATACAACAAACTGAACAGTCCATAAAAAATAATGTCAGCATAACTAATCTTATCATTACTAATGCACCATATTTAGTACTATTCTTATACGCCCTACTAAACGATCCCTAAGGGCTCGCTTGATTGGAGAACAAGTTAGGGTGCATTAACAATACATCATATGACATTAACAATACTAGTACTATTTCTATTCTAACACACTATTAATACTATTCCTATTCTAATGCATCCTATTCGTTTGATACAACAAACTGAACAGTCCATAAAAAATTATGTCAGCATAACTAATCTTATCATTACTAATGCACCCTATTTAGTATTATTCTTATACACCCTACTAAACGAACCCTAAGGACTCGCTTGATTGGGGAACAAGTTATCCCGGAATTAATTATCCCGGGATTAGTTATTTTGAGATTGCTATCCCATCCTCAATGTGGGATAAAAATTGTAGGAAAGTAATTACTTGATTAATATTCTTCTCATGGTACAATATATATATATATATACAATAATAATAGGCTTGTCTTATGGAAGACTAGTCTACTTTACCTAAAATAGAAGATGTTAATTACAATCATCTTAATTATAATATATTACACTATCAATTATAATAAATGATGATGAGAGGTAATTATGGGATAGTCTCATAATTACTCTAACAATCCCCCGCAGTCTTAACTGGAGGTTCTCGGATGTTGAGACTGTCCCTGAAATCATCAAAAAGTACGCGCACAAGACCTTTTGTGAAGATGTAAGCAATCTGATAACGGGACGGTACATGGAGAACACGGACTTGACCACAGACAACTTTTTCACGGAAAAATAAGATATTCATTTCAATGTGTTTCGTGCGTTGATGCTGAACAAGATTGCCAGATAAGTAGATCGCACTCATATTGTCACAATAGACCATTGTTGCCTTTTCAATCGGACAATGGAGCTCCAGCAGTAGATTACGGAGCCAACACGATTCAACAACAACATTGGCCATCCCTCGGTATTCTACCTCGGCACTTGACCGAGACAGTGTGGATTGTCGTTTGGATGACCATGAAATGAGATTGTCACCTAAGAACACACAATAGCTGGAAGTGGAATGACGTGTGCCTAGGCAGCCACCCTAATCTGCATCTGTGTAGGCAGAAAGACTCAAGACGGAGGACTTATATAGATGAAGTTCGAAATGGAGAGTACCCTTAACATACCGCAGAATCCTTTTGAGAGCCCCCATATGTTCTTCCTTGGATCATACACGTGTAAACAAACTTGTTGAACCACATAGGAAATATCTAGTCTTGTAAAAGTCAGATATTGTAAGGCCCCTACTAGGCTACGGTAATGGATAGGATCACTGTATGGAGTTCCGGAATCATTACTCAATTTCGTCTTTGTATACACTGGAGTATGTGAGGGTTTGCAGGACGACATCCCTGCTTTGTCAATTATTTCTTCGGCATATTTCTTTTGACTGAGAAACAGACCACCTGCATATTCGGAGACAGCAATGCTAAGAAAATAATTCAACTGACCCAAGTCTTTCATTGCAAATTCTTCTACAAGTAGGGACATAATAGACTGGCAAAGTGAAATGGATGATGCTGTGAGAATAATATCATCGACATACAAAAGGATATATGTCATGTCAGCACCTTTCCGATAAATGAACAATGACTTATCAGACTTGTTGTGAGAAAATCCCAATTTGGAAACAAATCCTGCAAACTTGTTATATCATGCCCGGGGAGCTTGTTTCAAACTATATAAGGATTTCTTCAATAGATAAACATGATCTGGATGGGTATAATCCCGAAAACCAGCGGCTGATGCATGTATATTGTCTCCTGTAAGTTGCCATGCAAAAAAGAATTTTTAACATCTAACTGGTGAATGGTCCAAGATTTGGAAAGAGCCAAGCTGAGAACAGTCTGGATAGTTGCTGGCTTAGTCACCGGACTGAATGTTTCACCACAATCTACCCCAACCTGCTGAGACCTTCCATCACCAACAAGACGAGATTTGTATCTTGCAAAAGAACCATCCGAATTTTTCTTATGACAAAAAACCCATTAGACCGAATGATGTTCACATTAGACGGACGTGGTACCAATTCCCACGTCTTATTTGTAATAATAGCATTAAATTTGTCTAATATGACAACTTTCCAATTTGGGTCAGATAAGGCAGCTTTGGGATTTTTTGGTAGAGGTGATGATTGAACAGAGGATAGTAGGTTAAAGTGACGTTTGGGCCGAAAAATCCCGTGCATGGAATGGGTTTCAATGGTCCAAGGTTGTTCCATTACTGCTTGGGCAGTTTGGTTCTCGGGTGTGTTATTGGGCTGAGGGGAGGGATGTTGGCCCAAGTGACTGGGTGTAGCCGTTGCGGTGTGGGACTGGGCTATGTGAATGGTTTGGGCTAGGGGTGTGTTTGTGGACTGCCCCATTTGGGCCGGACCGCCACAGAAACAGGATTGGGCCGAGACCAACGGTAACAAGGTTGTGGTCTCCGATCCAGTCCCATTTAGTGGTTGGGCCGAGTGTTGTTGGGTTGGTTTCACATGGGCTTGGTCATTAAAGTGGTGGTGTAAAATGAGATGTATTCCATTGTCTAGAAAATCATATGAAGGTGAGGATGCCACATGAGACTTAGCAAACAGGAAAGTAGACTCATCAAAAATCACATGACGACATACAATAATTTTTCCATTCTTCAAATCATAATATTTATATCCCCTATAATTTTGTTGGTATCCCAAAACACACAAGGAGTTGAACGAGCCTGCAACTTGTTAATGGAAGTAGACGGAAATAAAGGATAACACAAACAACCAAACACCCGCAAATATGTAAAAGACGGGAGACGATGGTATACCATTTGTGTAGGAGACCTATTGTAAAGTAATTTACTAGAAAGAATATTTAAAAGGTAAGTAGCCATTTGAAGTGCATGATGCCAAAACTTAGGTGGCGTGGATGAATGCACAAGAATAGATCGAATCATATTAGTAATCATTCAAATTTTTCTTTTGGCTTTTCCATTTTGTGGTGAGGTATGTGGACATGAAAGACGCAAAGACATCCCATTTTGGTGACAAAAATAATTAAAATGAGTATTTATGTATTCCCCCATTGTCACATTGAAAACATTTAATGCCTTTGCCAAATTGAGTTTTGACAAAGACACTAAATTGTTTTTATGGTGTAGGTTTGTGATTCACGTCCTAATGGAAAAGTTCACAAAAAATTTGAATAATTATCTAGAATAAGCATATAGTACTTATGACCTGCAGAACTCAAAACTGGTGATGTCCACAAATCACAATGCACAAGATCAAATGACATAAAAGTATGAGAATTAGAAGATGCAAAAGGAAGCTTAACATGTTTACCAAACACACAAGATTGGCAAACAGCGGAGTCCAAAGGTTTATTACAAGAAAATAAATTATTCTTCCTAAATTTATTAAAGTAACGGTAGGCACTATGTTCATGAAGGTAGGGGTAGGTGGCAATATCATGATGACTTGTGAGATGGCAAGGTCATGAAGATAGAGGTGACCAAGATCGCAACTTGTATATCATTAAGGTCGAACTTTCCAAGTTCAAAGGTGGAAGTGATCCAGAAGAATTCTTAGAGTGGAAGTTGCAAAGCGAAAAGATCTTCCTTACCAACAACATCTTGAATGCTTTGAAAATAAAGTATGCCCTCACTCAATTTGACGGGTATGCATCCACTTGGTGGGAATCCAAGCAACGTGAGAGAGCTCTACGATATATATTTGATGTTCCAAGTTGTCAAGATTGATTGAGCTCATGGAAGCAAGGTATGTGACACCCAACTATTTTTAAAGTGTTCTCAAGAGGGTGTACATGTTGAAGAAAGGTAGTAAGAGTGTTGAAGATTACTTCGATGAGTTTGAAAATTTGAGGTGGAAATCTAATATCGAATAGCACTTGAACTACATGGTGATCCGATTTGTTGCCAATTTTAACCATGATATCTCCAAACCCATGAGGCTTCAGTCATATACCATGTTTGAAGAAATGTTTCATGATGCAACTAAGGTTGAAGCGGACTTGAAAGCGGAGAAATCTTACAAGGCCAAGAATGTGTCATCATCGTCATGGAATAAAGAGGAAGGCAAATGGAATCCATCCACTTGGCAGAAGCCCAAGGCCTCTACCCATACTCCCCAACCCAAAGTTGAGTACAAGGCTAGGGGAGACGACAAGGCAAAATGATGTAATAATGCTAAACCTAACTTTCCTCGTCTTTCTGCCATTCAATATTTCAAATGGCAATGTAGAGGACATATTGCAAGTGAATTTCCTAATAGGAGCTCAATTGTGGCGATGCTTAGTAGGTATCGAACCGATGATGAGGAGGAAGGTAGTGAAGATGGTAGTTCTAGTGAGGGTAGTGAGCATGAGAGAGATTGTGAAGAGGAGGAAGATGAGTAGAGGCTAGAAGAAAACATCAATTTGGCTTGTGTGTTGTGAAGAATTATGGGTGCAATGAATGGAGAGGAACTTGATCAAAGGGAAAACCTTTTCCATACTCGATGAAAAATCTTGGATAAGGTGTGCCCCTTGATAATTGATGGTGGGAGTTGCAAAAATGTGGTGAGCACTACGTTAGTTGACCATATTAATTCCCCACAAGGAAACATCCTAGCCCCTACAAGCTTCAATGGTTCAATGATTGTGGGGAAGTAAGGGTAACAAAGCGGGTTGTAGTGAAGTTTAGCATTGACAAGTACCAAGATGAAGTCTTATGTGATGTGGTGCCAATGCAAGCATGTCACATGTTGCTTGGGAGACCATGACAATTTGATAGGGATGCTCAACATAGTGGAAGATCTAACAAGTATTTCTTTGTCTTTGGGGGATGAAAGAATACTTTTACCCCATTGACACCCTATCAAGTGATCGAGTCATGAAGGAACTCCGAGACAAGGTTCAAAGGGAGGGAATGGAGAAACATGAAAAGGAGACCTTGGTTGTTCAAGAAAGACAAGATTCAAACCAAGAGAAGCCTAAAATGTGCATGATTGCCAAGCCTAGTACTTGATTGAAAGAGGTTGATGAGGAACTTTCATGACCCCTTTTAGGAATTGTGGTGGCACCTACACATTCCCCACCGGTTGGATAACCACTCCAAAATCATTCACATAATTTAAGAAGAAGTGCAGAAAGATAACAAAATACTTAAATAAACTGTCGATCAATATTTAAAAGATGGAACATAGCTTTGAGAATCATAGCAAACTCTGGAGTTCTTTGGCGGCCTCCGACGACGACGAAAATCAAGTTTCTTATTGTTTTCAAGTGCAAATCAGGTACCCACATTTTCCGATAGATCCCGACAGTGAACAATAGTTTTTGACTTCCGACGGTGAAGTTCTTCTTCAGGGAACATATTTTATCCACCTGGAGTTGGTACCTCCAATTGCCCTTATCGATTTTCTGTCGTTCATCTTTGTTTTTAAATTTTTCTGTTACGCTTTTCTGAATCTTGACATTATATTCTTGTCATTTGTTTTATCATTCTGGTCTGTAGTAGCATGACTTAACTCTAGATTCTTGTTAACTTGTGCTTTAGTATTGGTTCCTGTGTGTGTTTGCGTTAACCTTTGACTAGTATTTTATTTTTTGCTCTAGTAGCTTTGGTGAATAATGGTAGACTAGGGTTATGTTTTTGGTTGGGGATGGAGGCGAGGGTTAAGGGGGTAAGTGGGGTAAGAGATCTACTAAGCTGAGAATAGGGTCCTGGAACATTGAGACTTTAACGGGGAAGTCCATAGAGCTAGTTAAGATTGTTAAGAAGATGAGGATTAATATAGTCTGTGTCCAGGAGACCAAATGGGTAGGACCTAAGTCTAAGGATGTGAACGGGTATAAGTTATGGTTCTCTTGTAGGTCGAGGTATATGAATGGGGTAGACATTTTAGTATACATCAAGCTAAGGGATCAGGTGGTAGAGGTTAGAAGGGTCAACGACAGGATGATGGCAATTAAGTCAGTAGTTGGAGGGTTTACTATGAACATTATTAGTGTTTGTGCACCGCAGACGGGTTTGGACGAGGAGGAGAAGAGGCGATTTTGGGAGGATTTGGATGAGGTGGTGGGAGAGATACCACCAATTGAAAAGTTATTTGTATGAGGGGATTTAAATGGACATATCGGGTCACTTCTGGGGGTTATGACGACTTGCATGGAGGCTTTGGCTTTGGGGACATGAACGGGGGAGGCGTCTCACTTTTGGAGTTCATTAAAGCTTTTGGGATGGTGATACCCAATTCGAGGCTCCTGAAGAAAGAGGAGCACTTGGTGACTTTCCATAGTTCCGTGGCTAAGACGCAGATATAATTTTTGCTCCTTAAGAAGGTTGATAAAGGTCTTTGTAAAGACTGCAAGGTTATTCCGAGTGAGTATCTTACAACCCGACATAAGCTTTTGGTGATGAATTTGGAGATCAAGATGGAGAATAAGAGGAGGGTTGTGGATGACAGGCTAAGGATCAAATGAGAGGAGTTTGACAATGGCTAGTGCACATGAGATATGGGAGATGTTGATGGCTATGGGGGCTTGGGGGAGTAGTGGGTATGCGACCGGTATGTATAATAGGACGGTCAGTTGCATTAGGTAGGTAGCTAGAGAATTGATAAGGGTCTCGCGGGGTAGCCGTGATGGGCATCGAGGGGACTGGTAGTGGAATGGTAAATTTCAAGAGAAGGTGGAAGCAAAGAAAGTGGCGTATGCGAAATTGGTAAAGAGCAATGATGAGGTGGAGAAGTGGATGAATAGGAAATTATATAAGATGACAAGGAAGGAGACAAAACTAGGGGTTACGATGGTGAAAACGACGGCTTTTGAACGTCTATATGTGGAATTAGAGGACAAAGGCGGGGATAAGAAGTTGTACAAACTATCCAAGGCGAGAGAGAGGAGGACTCGTGACTTGGATCACGTGAGGTGTTTCAAGGAATAGGACGACGAAGTACAAGTGAAGGATGCACTTATTAGACGGATGTGGCAGTCTTACTTCCATAAACTCTTGAACGAAGGAGATAAATACATTGTGCTGGAAGATCTGGAGTAATTCGGAAGGTACCGAGATTTTGGATATTATAAAAGTATTAAGGTTGAGGAGGTTAAGGGTGTTTTTCACAGGATGCGCAGGGGACGAGCAACAAAACCACGGGTTGAATTAATTGCAATTGGTGCTGAGTGCTTTGAATTTAGTTATATTGACCTTTAAAATGAAAAATATGACAAGTATTTTGGGATGGAGAAAGTACTATATATATCTGAATTAATTGCAATTGGTGCTGAGTAAGCAACAAAACCACGGGTTTTCACATGCATGCAAATTGCAAAGGTGAAGATAAACCACACGAATATATATGACAATACCTCTATCTTCATTGCATCAGTACTGCTCATTTTCTGCCGTTTTATCATATGAGCTGCATTGATACCATTTCCGAAATTTCATCAGTTTCTTCCCTCAGCCCCCCCCCCCCCCTACACACCCTTAATTTCCTCCAAAATCACTCCACATTTTTATTCAATTCAATTCAATTCTCACCGCCACATCTCACGAATATAAACATTTTCACATATCATTCTTAACACTTAAAACACATACTACCCATTATTTGATATATCTAGCTATTTCATTTTTTTTTGTGAAGAATTCTTATGACAGAGAGAATACTGTCCAGATCAGATGAAATTCCTTGTTAGAGGTTTGGGTTCTTCTGAGATTTTTTGCTTAGGATGGTCCGAGGTCAGTAAGTCCTCAACGAATGTAGGCAGTTATACTCCGTGAAACGCCTTTGATTATAGGAAGAGTCCAGGTGCTCTGTTATAGTAGTTTTATAACATGGATCCATTTTTCTCAATATATCTACTTCTTGTGATTTTAGTTCGTCTTCTTCCATGGATTCAAAGAAGATAATAAACTCCGAAGAAATCTTGATACAAGATTTTAAAAAATCGATTGATAATTGGGAAATATCGAGAGTAAATCGAGATCAGATTTACAAAAATTTCAGATACCAGTTCTTCAAAACTGATTTCTCTATCAAAACAGAGAAGAGAGATATCCAATTATTGTCGGATATTGTAAAGTAGTACGGAAAGTAAATAAATATTACAAGTGTTCGAAAGGATAAACAAGTAGGCTAATGTTCAGAACTGCCGCAAGCTTGTTGAGTCTTGAATCTTGATAACCTTAAATCAAGAAACACTAAATCTGGATTGTTACAACTGTGTGCTGAGTCGAGTGATGACACTCTGTCTTTAAGACAAGATTGCCCCATATATATACTTTTACGTTAACGGGCAATAGTTTTCCAAGATAAAACAACACTTTGATCAACACTACAAAGCAAATAGGTTGATTCTGACGAAGAAAATAAATACGAAACGACTTGCTGAAGAATGGAAAAAGAAGGAAGAATTTATGTTTTCGTCCCAACGTTTCTGCTCACGTTTTGGACTGACTTTCTATTTCTCTTATGTTAGTCTCGGTGTATATATTTCTGTCTCATTTTTGCTGTCTTTTTGTGTGTTTGTATGTAACACAATTGAGCCAAAAAGCATCAATATATAGCATAAGGGAGTCTGCTCAACTGCCCAAGACAAGGCTGTTAATGGACATTAGTGATGGCTGTTAATGGCAGGTTTATGGCCATTAGTGAGTGCTGTTAATGGCAGATTTATGGCCAATAAAGGAGGGTTGTTTATGGAGGAGTTAACAGCCAAGTAATGATTGGTTAATGCTCCAAAAATCAGTCCAAACGGTAGGCAAAAACTTTCTGCCTTCCGTTGTTGCCAAATTCATCTTTCCAGAAACTCTAGAGACCAAACTGTAAATATTAAATAATTTGGAGTCCAAAGATATAATATCATAAGAAACCCGTGACCCGAGCCCGGACCGGCGCGCGGCGGCGCGCGTGTGGGCTTAGCCTTGAACCCAAGCACATCTAGGTCCTCCCTCCTTTAAACACATGGGATACCCTTTGGGGTCCCAAACCCTTAGCCAATTTAGAGACTTATAAATAGAGCAATTCTTCCTTTTCCCACCGATGTGGTAGATTTGTGTCACACCATATTTCCATGCCTCAAACAACTTACTTCGTGGACCAATATCTCTTTCATTTCTCAACGAAATTTGACGATTCTTGGCCCTATGGTCATCTACTCACTTAGTAGATTATGCACGTGCGAAGAGACAAAGCCTCCAACATGCGGAACCCTAGTGTTTAATTCATTAAATATGGGTGGACGCACCTCCCCACGAAAGACAAATTTCCAACAATTATCTCAACCCTTTGAAACAATCCAATTACTTTCTCAAAATTCTTTGAAAAAATACAAGGAAAGAAATTACAAATACATTCATATTGGATTAATCCAAGTAGGGATAAAACCCCTTACTCAGGAAGGATTAAACACCTCAATTTTTGCTATCTTACGAGATGCCAGATTCACAATTTTTGAAGATTCTTATCGAAATTAAACATGGTGGACTTGCAAGAAATTATAGAGCCTTTTATGGACATATATAAGACAAAACTATGTTTTTATTCATTGCTGATCATTATTTTCCCTTTGATATTATCACTACTAAAAATTGGAATTATCTACCTTTCGTCGCTAATCACTCGCTAAATTGCTCGTAATTAATAATTTTTTTTATAATTCATCACTAATCTATCGTTAAATAGAATTAACAACTGATTGTGGTTGTTGGAGCGACAAAATTTGTCCGTCGCTAGTTCCGGCTTTTTAAATATTGTATATCATGCTCTACAGTGAATTTTGTTAACTAAAGATGATTTACCTACTAGTTGAAATTATTTAGGGAACAAAAGGTTGTGTAACTTGAGGGATAATACGGGAAATCCAGATTTTCTCCCTCAAGTTACACTAGAAGATTTGTAAAGTTAGAGTTTGTATTTCAAATTTTCAATAATCATAAGAGCTGTGTCTCTGGGGTATACAATCGTCATACTCCATTCTAGTAGCAATGCAAGAAAAACCTTTTCTAAATTTGGAGTTATTCTTCTTCACTAGCTCTGCCTCCACCTCCACATCCACCGCAAACACAGAACAAACTGGTCTATGATCCGAAAATCTTGATTCCCCTCGAATATATGATAGTTGTTCAATCCCCTCGCCTCGCCATAATATTCTATCACACCTGAAATTAGTACAAGACGTGTAAGGATCAGATATACTTTTTTCAGTACACAGTAAATTAGTCGCAGCACCAATTGTTATAGACAAAGTGTAATGTCATCGCCTCGCTTAGTAGGAGTTCAAATTTTTATATAAGTTGTCCCTCTCCCTGCCCTATTAGATGATTAGTGAAATAAATTAACACTATGTGCAAGGTTGGGGAAGACGGAGAACCACCGAGACTAATAATACATTGTGGAAGTTTTCCACACAATAGGTGTGAGTTTAATTCCACAATTCACCTATGTCAAGGGAATTTTGTTTTTGTAAAAAGGGGAATGGTAAAACAGAAAAAAGCCCCTCTACCTCGGGAAATATCTTTATTTTATCATGGAAAAAAGCTCAAATATGTCATCGAACTATCCAAAATGACTCATCCATGTCACTCGTTAATAATTGAGTTTATTTATGTCATTGTCGTGACATATCCGTGCCAACTACTGACAAAGCCTACTACCACCAAATTTTATCACGTGACATTATCTAAACCCTTCATTACTTAACAACGCTCACCCCTCTCGCCCCTTTTAACGAGTGTCATTTCGTTAAATTCAGTGCCATATTTGAGTCTCTTGCCAATCCGTTATAATATCCAAATTTCACCATGAAAAGACATACATACTCTTAATTCACACACTCATATGTACTTCCACACTCAGGTTCACTTCATTAGTGTACTCATTTTTAAACCCATCTTTTTTCATTAAACAAAATTTATGTGTTTTTAACATCTTTTTAAATAGTCATAAAGTACGTGAAAATTATGAATGATGTAGAATAAGAATAGATTCATAATCCAATTAAATATGAGAGTATAGTTTTTTCATGTAAAATAATAATATTATTAGTATAAGGGACAAACTTGTCCTTATAAGTTTATTACATAAAATTATAAGTTTATTTCATAGAATTAAAAAATATGAAGGTTTATATAGGAATAAGATTTTAAAAGGTTGAATATCATGAATTAATGATAAGCAGAAAAATAACATAAGTTAGTTTTATTATCCAAGAGAGTACCCATGTATTATAAGGGGGGGGGGGGGGGGAAAGACTCAAATATGCCACAGAACTTAACGAAATGACTCACATATGTCCTTCATAAAATGGGATGGGGTTGATAAGTAATGAAGAGTTTAGATAGTGTCAAGTGATAAAATCTTGTAGTAATAGGACTCTGTTAGTGGTTAGTGACACGAATGAACCAAATATGTTACGACAATGACATAAATGAACTAAATTATTAACGAATAACATGAATGAGTCATTTCAGATAGTTCAATGACATATTTGAGCTTTTTTCTTTTATCATTGATTATACTTTTTGGTCATTCACGCCTTTACCTTTAGTAAATTATTTCGTATAATGATGATAATTTTAAGTCATAATTAAACTTTTTTTCTAAATATTTGATATGTGAAATACACAAATCATGCTTGATTAAGGGTGTGAATGCTCCCAAAATATAACGATAGATTAAATTATGATATTTTATATCGCGGAAGGGTATATTTAGACCTTTTTTTAAAAAAAATAAAAAAAGAAAGTATAAAAAGGGCAAAGAGAGACCATGCAGGGGTTCGTCGTTTCTTCTTAGACTTGGTTGTTTCTCCTGCATAGGAATCGGAATTATGAGAATACTTGTACGTTGGGGCAAAGAATATCTTCCCTTCATTCCACCCACTAAACACTCTACCTGCTTCTCTTTCCACATTCAGCTGTCACCAACATAGATATATTAATGTTAAATATCAGCAATAATATATGAATTGAGATAGTATTGCACTCACTTTAAAACTAATAGTAATGAAGAAGAAGCTTTTTAACCTTTTTGCAGTTTGAATTAAAAAAAAAAAGTAGTCCTGCAAAGATCTCTTGTATTCTGTTTTCAGATTAATTATTTCACACATATATATGACTTCTATAGACAAGCACCTAGATTTTCAAATTGGCTTAGTAAAGTAGAAATCCTTAGGTGTTGTTGATTCAACTATCAAAACAAATGAGGGGGTGACAAATCAGCTGTTTGGGCGGGACAAAAAGGGTTGATTCAATAGATGAGTCAATGTCCAACTCTGTCCAAAGCTTATTTAGATTAAGATGGATTGAGTCAAGATGAGTTAAATGATGTCATAACACAATCAGCCAAACTTAACTCACTTTTCAAACATTTTGAGAAATTAAAATAAAAAATGATTAAAAATTAAAAACAAACATTTAAAAATGAAAAAAATATAAAATCTAAAATAAAAAAAATGAAACAAAATTTAAAAATTAAAAAATATTTTAAAAAATTTAAAAATAAATAATCAAAAAATTAATATAAAAATACATTAAAAAAATTTTAAATAAAATTTAAATTAAAAAGTATTAAAAAAATAAAAAAAATTAAAATTATATCAAAATTTAAAATACATAAAACTAAAAAATAGTTAATCATATTTTGTAGCTTTCACACTTTGGAGGGCATTTGATGAGTCAGTTTGGGCTCATTTGATGGGTCAGCTTGGGCTGATAATTTGTGATGGGTCGATTTGGGCTAAGCCCAAATCAGTTCATTTTAAAAATTACTCTAGTTCAAACTCATTAAAACTTGGACAGATTGAGCCGGTCAAATGAGTTTGATCTAATTTTGTCATTCCTACAAATGAGTTAACTCGTTTCTTTTTTGTTTATTTTACATGGTGAGAATTTTATATTCGAGAGAAGCTATAATAAAATTACAAAAATAAGAAAAAAAAAGTACGAAGAATTCAACCAAACAGATGAGAAGATCATGTTTCTTAGTAGATGTTTGTCCTTTTCACTGTCTTTTTCCTCAGTCAGAAGGGTGGAGGGGATTAAAATAATTTTAGCCTTTAGTAATTTTTACTGTAGTAGTAATTAAATATATAATTAATAGCATGTTTGGTCAAGCTTCTAAAATCATCTTATTTAAAAAAAAAAGTAATTCTCGAAAAAGTATTTTTGGCGAAAAATAGTTTGTGTTTGGCCAATTAATTTAAAAAGCACATTTGAGCAACAATTAGTATTTTGACAAGTTTTTAAAAGGTGTTTCTACGTGTATTTTTTCTCAAAAGTACCTTTTTTAAAAAATACTTTTGGAAAAAACTATTTTTTTAGCTTCTGAAAAACTGCTTTTGCTACTTCCAGAAGCACTTATTTTCTCTCAAACGCTTGACCAAACACCTCATTTTAAAAAAAAAAAACACTTTTGAGGGGGGGGGGGAATAAGTTTGGCCAAATATGCTATAAATATCAATCTTAGGGCACAAAATAAATAGGCTTAATACATAGACATCCTTTTAAACTTATCAGCATATTTCATTTAGACACTCAAACTACAATTTATTCTAGTTGAGCACCTGAACACATGATAAGTGCTTTAATTAGATACTTTCAGTTCAAATTTTTAAAAAACTTTTTGCGCTTTTAAAAAAATCTAATATTATGTAGTTAAATTAATTACATAAAATATGTCATCACCTTTAATTATAAGCATTCATCTCAATAAGCTGTATAACCCCAGACATTTTTTAATTGAGGTTGATGCATATAATTAAAGGATATGACATATTTTATGTGATTAACTTATAACTACGTACCTAATAGGCGAATGAAAATACAAGCAAAACTTTTTCCAAAATTTAAATCGGAAGTGTTTAATTGGAACACTTTATGTTCAGGTGCTCAATTAAAAGTTTGGAATAAACTGTAGTTCGAGTGGCTAAATGAAATTTATTGACAAGTTTAAGGGATTGCTAATGTATTAAGCCTAAATAGGCAATAATCATTATCTTGTTTTAATCATAGAACATAAGCTTAATATTAACAGAAACTAATATATTCCTCTGATCTTCTGATCTCTCACCTCCTTTGTAGCCTCTAATAAGGATTAAACTATTTTACTCCTAGATCTTCATGACCTAATTAGTTCAGTCAGGTTGACATCCTATGATCATGTAGGCCCAAACATTATTTTTCAATCTGTACTAGGTGTCCCGTTGACTTTATATTAATTAGCAAAAAAAAATATCATTTTTTTTTTTTTACTTTTCCCAATCAATAAGCACCTCACAAATAAAAAAAAGAAGACATAAATAAAAAAGTCACCAAACCTGATCCTTTTCGAGAAGAGAGTCCCAGTCATTATCCTCTAAGAGAAGCCTTGTTTCTTCATAGCTCAAAGACACTCGGTAGTTCAAGTCTCCAAGCCATATCACACGGCTGAAATTTTTAAGTCTACATTATTAATATTACTCCAACTTGCATAGAAATGTGACCTTGATTGATGTAAATAAAATGCCATAATCTGAATTGATGTTTACAAAATTCTTCATAGCTCCATCAGCCTCTTGTATTACATACCAAGCAAATACGTACTAATTCTCTAGCATAAAGTTATATAACAAAAATAAAGTATATTGATTGAAATTAAGGACCTCAAGAAAAATGAATGGATGAATCATAGCGTACTTAAGCTCCTAGACAATCAAATATGTTGACATGAGAAAAAACTTACTCGTGATCACTAATTTTTTCTGCCATTCCAGTGTCTGGATTTCTACAAATTCTGGGAAATTGTATGGTTTTGAGAATCTCAGCTACATCTGAATTTCGTCTCAGCTCATCTCCTTCTTTCTCCCCAGAAGCTAAGTGACTGCACACAAAGCAAAAGCTCGTGCGGTGCACTGACATGCTTATTGCTATACACCCCTGCATATAATATTATGTCGTATATAAATCACAGACCCTCATGCTCCATAAAAGTCTATATATATATATATCTATATAAGTTGTCGAATTTTCTTGGCATGAGAATTTTGTTTAAAATTTTTAACTCCAACATTAATATAGGGTATGTGCAAAAGTTAATGAGTTAACGAAAGCTCTTTCCAAGAAATGTGCTTCTTAACAAGCAACGTTGGTAACACGAAAACTCTTTTCAATCATTTTAAATATTCCAGTTTACTAAACATACCATATTCATTTTCTTTTTCGAAAAGGAGAATAGTCAAATATTAAAAATTTCATGAACAAACCTTATTTCCAAGACAACCCATGATACCTCTTCCAAGAGAAGATACTCTGAGATGGCCAATATGTTGTGCTAACTCTTTTCGTGCCCAAACTGAAAGGAAAATCCCCACCATTTGCTTGCTCGATATAAGATGATAACTCAAACCATAATTAGAAGGAGGAAATTCTGCTATCGACTGTAAATCTTCGTCGCTGGAATCGCGACAATGTGTCACGGGAGGATAAAAATGGTCACTAAGCTTTCTCAAACTCCTCGTTGAAGGGCAACTACATGACTTGAGAAGGGTACTATTAGCCCTTAAACTCTTGCTAACAACTTTAAGAGAATGTTTATGGAATAAGGAATTGGATTTTGAGTCTTTTGAATGTTTTGAATTATGGGAGCTTGAATCATGATATGATTTGTTAAGTGCATGGCTTATTAGGGTTAGCCATCTTTCTGCTGGTTCACTATCTTCACTCACTAATACATTTCCTGCATTTAAGGGTACAATTTCTTGAAACCTGAAAATGAAAACCACTTTTATATCACATCTTGTAAGACAAGAGAAAACCAGTATACCTTCTAATTTATGTGGCACATTTCGCTTACCCGCAATCAATTTGACTAGTCTTTGGAAAAAAACTATAGAAAACGTTGCAGTTCTTCCATGAAAAATGAAAAATAACACATAAATTGAGACGGAAGGAATAATATATGTTGAATTAATCATACCCCAAAATGTATATGTCTGCAGAACCTTCCACTTGCAAGAAATCTTCAAGATTAAGTCCATGATTAGGAGTTTTTCCTCCTACATTCCATGTCCCGGCAAAAACCCTAAAATTTTCCAGTCACATATATCTTAGTTAATCAATTGAACTCTATAAAGTCTAATAGTATTTACTTGTAAATCAAGAAAACCACCTTGATGTGATATGAAACTCATACCTAATACTTTTAATCATAGTAGCAGGTTGCGTCGAATTATCAAAACTCGAAAGATTTAGGCCTTCAATCCGTGCACTATTATGCCTTGCTGAGAGTAGATAAGAAATTAGTAACATGGTTGTGTGGTTTGGGTTTTTCTTCCAATTTTTGAGTTTGAAATTGAAAGGTATGAATTTTATATATAACTTTTTCAATGGGCAAAGTCCTCACAGATCAATTATCTACACTAGAAAAACAACTTCCACATTGTTTTTATTTTTACAACTGTAGACTGAAAAGAAGTAGTATTTGCAATAATCAAAATACACTTTAGTCTTCTGTTAGGTGAGCTACCAATATACTATACCAGAAGCTAAGCAGATTTTGGAGAAGATACCCAAGTCTTTTGGCTTGATGTTTTACGTGGCTAACACACATTATTACACAGTTTTTATCACCAATTTAAATTAGAAATTTCTTACGATTATACAATAATCTACCTTTTATTCTCCCCGACTTATCTACGATAAAAGAGGCAGTCCGGTGCACTAAACTCTCGCAATCTACGATAAAAGAGGACAACCCGGTGTACTAAGCTCCCGCTATGTGCGGATCCGGGGGTCTGACTTATCTACGATACTTATATCAAATCAAGGGACACAAGACATGTATTTTATATATAAACATGGTTAAGTGACACATATTTCTCCCAACAAACTGATAGTATAGTTAAAGTGCATGCTTGCATGGTTTGGTGTTAAAACCGTGGGCGGAGGTGAATGCAAAAATATGAGTAGTATATACTTTCCGCGTGGAGCATAAATTTATGTATAAAAATCCCACTAAAATTATAATAAATAACAGGTTTGAGCCTATAATTTTGAAAATGCAATGAATTGAATGACAATAATCTTAAAAGTTGAACCATAAAATTTAAATTCTGGATCCGTCCTTACCGACGCAGATAAGCATTTATCCAAGAACCTGCCGTTGTATATATTTGGAGTCAAATGGCTACATAAAGTAAGACTAAATGCACCTTAACTATAGCTCTGATCATGATAACCTTAATCGAATCTCTAAATGATGGGTGAAAGGTGACAAAGAAGTAGAAAAAGTAGTACCATAATACAAATTCAAATTAAAAAATTTCTCTAGGATATTATTATTTTTTATCCTCACATACGACCAAGATTAAAGAAGACTTGTAGAATCATACCGATTCAGTTAATATAGATGAGTCATCAAAAGAACAAATATAAAACTTCACTAGATATGTTACTATAACATGAACATAATACAATGGATAAATTTAAAGAATACAATTCCATCATGCACAGGAAAAGTTCATAAAATTTAATTAATACTCATGCATTTAAATAAAATTAATTAAAAACATCATGTTGGTGATGATAATCCCTACCTGAGAAACTTCTTTTCACTGTAGGAGACGTTTCAATAAAAGCTTTTCTCCTCGATATAATCTTCCAATCCACTTCTGCTCCCAATCAACACAACAAAATAACAAAAAAGAAATCCATTATCATATAAAATCAAAGAAAAATATTTATTATTCAAAAATAAAAATCTTGACAAGATAATAATTATAAAGCCAACCTTGATCATTGTTATCTGGCTGTGCTAGATGTTCTCCAAAACTTTTTCTACTGCTTTTGGAATTAATGAGCTTTGGGATCACATCCTTTTATTCATCATCATAAAAACAAAAACATTATTCTAACACGTGACTATTTTACACATAGATCAAAGAAAATAAAATTATTCAAATCACGAGTTCAAGCCATGGAAAACGACTCTTGCAGAAATGAAGAATAAGGTTGTGTATAATAGACCGACCTCACGCATAGCAAGAACATAGTAAATCGGACTGCCCTTTTTATCAAAGAAAATAAAAATAAAATTGTAAAACAATTAATTGTACCTTCTTCTTTTCATCCTTGACAATTCTGTCAAGGGTCGTGGCTGTAGAGGTGGCAGGGGAAGTGCTAACGCCGCCGCCTACGGTGGTGTTGATGGCGGTGGCTGCCGCCTTAATCATGTGGATGCTATCATCGGATTTACAACGCCTTGTTGGCGACGACATTCATGAAATTGATCACTTCAAATTGTAACGTTTGATTATATTTAACCCAGTTCCAAAATTGGGGTCAATTCTTATAGATTAATAGCTACTAATTAATTACGTTTAAATAAAATAATAATAATAATAATCTACCAATGCACAGAACACCAAAGAAAACCCAAGAAACATTATTGATTTCTTTCTTGTCTACCTAAATTTCTGTGTTCTTTTTGTTCTGTGCTTTGTGTTTGACTTTTTATTTCCCTTAAAAAAAATTCGCTAATTATTATTACTACCAAAATATAATTAAACGCTTTTTTTCTATTACTTTTAGGGTTTCATCTTGTTTTCCCAATTTTTATTTTTGTTGATTTTAGTTTAATCTTTCACTTTTGCAAAAAAAATAATCAATGGGATGAGAGTTTGCCGCCAAATCTTTCGGAGATTTTGGGGTAATTGGTGATTAAGCGGTTAACATCAATGGGATTATGGGAGTAATGTTTATTAGTGGTTGCCCCCTGGTGGACAGTTCATTATCAACATCTCTCCCCCTAAATTATACTCCATTGTTTATGTTCTTTTTGATTTTTTTTTAAAAAGTTCTCTTTGATTAATAAATATGTTTAATTTAAGTACAAGATTGGGACTCATGGCCCCATTAAATAGGAAACTGGACTGGAGATTGAGACTACGCGCACACACACAATCTCTCTCAAAAGGGTTACATATGAGTTGTGGTGTCACTCGTATGATTCGGTCGGTTATTTTTAAATTTTTTTTTGAATCATGTAAGCTTTGAAGCTGACTGCTTTTTATTTTATTTTGTATAAATAAATTAGAGTTTTCAAAATCGTCCCATTATCTCTAAAAAAAAATTGTATCGGTTCGGTTCTATTAATTTTTTATATTTTAAAAGGTCACCTAATGGCCAATGCACTTCCAAAAAATAATTGAAGTTATGGATTAAAAAGTTATAAACAAACTGAAATGCAACATTATTGATAAATCTCACTAATGAATATCACTAGTAAATATATACTTATACTTGTTACTTCTAATAGAATATCATTATAATAAATGAAAAGTTAAATAGAAAAACTATATTAATAAATTAAATTGGTTATCTTCACACCAATAAGTTAATTTGAAATAAATGAACCAATACTTATAACTTACGTGAACTAGTAAAGCTTAGGTTAAAGGATAATTGTATTAAATTTTAAGCTAAAGAATTTACAAGATAAAGTTACAGATAATACTATGCTAATTGGAATAATCACTTTCAAAATTTAGAAAATATAAAGAGAGAAGAAAATTGAGAAGAAGATAGAACAAACCTTTTAATCTTCTACGGTTGTTGATAAGTGATATTACCTTAAAGTAGAGTAATATTTGAGACTTTTTGTACATTGTTTTAATAGGGTAGAGTAGGTTTAGATTTTAATTGTAGCACTCTCCATCTAAATTCAACTCAAGGAAAGGCTCAAAGTAAAAAAAGTTAATTCTTTGTATTTTAAATTTAATACATAAAATATATTTTCTACATATATATTTATTCGGTTTGGCTTGATATTTTTTTCGGTAATTTATATAAAATAAAAAACCTAACCTAATTTCCGATACAGTTATAGATTTATTCGAAACTTTCAACTTTATTAAAAAATATCTAAAAATCGATTCGATATGGTATGGTTCGGTCGGTCCAATCGGTTTTTGGAAAATCATTGACACCCCTACGTATGAGTATCAATATTCAGATTTTAAAGTATATGGATTTCTATATCATTCTCAAGTTAATACTATAATATTGTATACGGTAAAAAATGGCACGACACGTGTCAAGGTTTAGGTATGAAAATTAAGGGAAGCGGCAGAGTTTGGTATCAGATGGAGTTGTGTCGAGATAAGTACGAGTATCAAGATAGGACCGGGTGGTGATTGAGTTAGATGACATCGGATGGAGAACCGAAGGAGCCCAGCACGTACCTAATCCGGATATAACGCCAGACGTACTCTTTACTCATTAAGTGACCATAATTGCCATTAATTATATTTAATTGAGGAATGATTCTCGGGCATTAACACTTTGTATTCATAGCTATAAAAGAGTCCAATCTTCATGTTGGAGGGGCATCTCATTTTTTCATTCTACACTTGTACGCTTTGTTCATTACAATCTTAATTAAAAAGTTCTCATTGTTGGCTCAGAACTGAAGCAGTTGAGCTAAGGCTCAGACCAAACTAGATGAAGGAATTCACCTTGGTTACGATGTGACAGGCTATATTTCTTACTTATTATTTTCATTTGCTTACTTGTTGTTAATTGCTTATCATTTTATATTACAAATCAAACCACGTATCCTTAAAATCACTTACAAATTCAACTATACTTTTTTGGGGTAAACAGTTTGACGCCCACTGTGGGGCTATGGATAATAGTGGTGATTTGTTCAAACTCAAATTTCACTTGTTTCTTCTGAGATTTTATGAAAACATGTCAATACTAAGTACTCGCAGAATGACTAGTGATATTCAAGTTGAGGTTAGCAACCATGATGACAACAGCAACAGTGTCAATGGAGATAACAATATCAATAGCAACAACAACGGTCCACCCATCGATCTAATAACTGGTGAGCATAGGAATAACCCTATGATTTCACCCCAGGAGTCTAGAAGGTCACGTGAAAAAACACCGGACAATGATGAGGATGACGAAATAAATTTTGCTCGAATCTTTAACATGTTGAAGGAGCAACATGAGGCTATAACTCAGTTGTAGAAAAAAAAAGCAGCATTGCAACTGCGGCAGATGAGGCTTGTCCCACCGCAACGAAGATCCGGACCGAGAGAAGGATCGGGTTACTGAAAATGGCAATGGATTGGGGACTAATGAATCATCAGAGGTTTTGAGGTTGCTACAAGCTTTTACCAAGTAGATGTATACTAATGAAAGAGGGTTGAAACCTAAAATTCACGGGTAGACCATATCCCTGGAGCACCTTCGATCTTGAAGGGACCGGACTCAAAGAGATACATCCAGTTATCATTTCCACCAAGCGCGACTCCGAAGTAGATTCCAAAAATGTTCAAAATGTCAAATCTTCCAAAGTACGATGGAACTACATATCCTTATGAGCACGTGACGTCGCACACCTGTGCAGTAAAGGGCAATGACATGCATCCGGATGAGATTGAATCGGTGTTGCTGAAAATTTTTGGTGAAACACTGTCCAAATGAGCAATGACATGGTATTCTATGTTGCCTGAACACTCTATTAATTCATTTAAAATGCTTGGAGATTCTTTTATAAAGGTGCATGCTGGAGCACAGAAGGTCAAAGTCAGAAAAATAGACATATTCAATATTGCTCAGAAGGATACGGAATTGATGCGTGAGTTCGTGACAAGGTTTCAAAAGGAACGGATGCTCCTTTATCTGAAACCTGATGAATGGGCAGCTAAAGTTTTCACTAAAGGGTTGAATCCTAAGAGCTCTAGTGCCTCATTTAAATTAAAGGAGAACTTTCTAGAATTCCAGGCAATAACATGGGGAAACGTACATAATAGGTACAAGTCCAAAATCGAGGTGGAGGATGATCAGCTCGAACTCTCCCCGGGGTCAGCAGAACGAAACAAAATTTTTGATAAATCAAATAGGGTAGTTGAGTCGGAGGTGAAATCTTCAAATGATATGTATCAACCCTACGGGCAACCGGAGAGGTCGAACATCAGGTCGAATTAGAGTCACAACAATCGCAACTTCTCATCAGATAGAAGAGATAAGAGTAATGATCGAGGGTCTACCAGTAGGGATTTGCAATTCAAAAATGATATCGGTGGAGCTTCCTCTAACAGTGTAGAAAGCCCGAGGCTTTTCAAATATAATTTCAATATTAATGCAACCGGGCTTGTTTCGGCTATTGGACATATTTAGGAGATAAGATGGGCGAGACCACTCCGAACAGACCCGACTTAGGGAGATCCAAGTTTGATTTTTGATTACCATGGAACTCATAGTTATCAGACGGATGATTGTCGACAATTAAGGGATGAAGTGGCCCGGTTGATGAAAAATGGCCATCTACGCAAATTTTTGAGTGATCGAGCAATGGAAAACTACAGAAATAAAGAAGTAAACAAGCAAGTAGATCCGGTTGTACCCCAGCATATCATAAACATGATTATCACATGGACAGATATTCCAAAGGATCAGTCATGACCACAAAGAAGACGAAAGTTTCAATAACTCGGGAGAATAGATCTAGAGATTACATACCGAAGGAAACAATATCTTTCAACGATGAAGACGCTCAGGGCATCGTCCAACCCCATAATGATGCATTGATAATTTCTGTCTTTATTAATAAATTTTATATTAAGTGTATTTTAATTGATCTAGGTTGCTCGACCAATATTATCCGATGGAAGATCGTAGAGCAGTTAGGGTTGTTGGACCAATTTGTACTGGGGCCCGGGTTCTCAAGGAATTCAACATGGCAAGTAAGACTATAAAGGGGAGGAATCAATCTTCCAGTTAATGTTGTCGGTACAGTTTGACAAACGAAGTTTTATGTTATTGAAGGCGAAATAAGGTACAACACACAGTTTGGCAGTCCTTAGATACATGACATAAACGTCGTACCATCGATATTGCACATGATGCTAAAATTTCCAACTCCAAAAGGAATTAAGATAATCAAATGAGAGAAATCGGCAACAAGGGAGATGTTCGCGGTGGAGGAGTCGGTACAAGAACTGAAAAAAGTAAAGGATGCGATTAAAGACAAAGAAGTTAATAACAATCACAAGGTTCGGGCCCGTCGAGTACGAGTAAAGAAGAGGGAGATAAGATAAATTATGAGGAAGAAGAGGACTATTATCGCGTCCCGAGGTCATTTGTGCTGCTGAATGATTCATATGACCTCTGATTGAACAAATGCCTAAATTTGAAGAAATTGTAGAAGTATAAAGTGGAAAAAAGAACAGGGAAGAAGGTTTTATAGGGTTTGAGGTCATCATTGCGAAACGCTTCAGTGATCTAATAGAAGAGATGGTGCAATCAGAGGTCGACAAGTGTCCAAGTTCGCAGAGTGATAAGACGTGAGTTAGAGTTTGGAGAAGAGGAAACGTTTCATTTCCACTTATTTCAGAGTAATTTAAAAAGAAACTTGTAAGAGAAGATAGCGAAGAAATCATTTCCACTTCCAATCACTTCGGTGAACTTTAATCTGGGAACTGTGGGGACTATCTATATATGGTGAAAACCGGTACGACACGTGGTAAGATTTAGGTATGAAAATTGAGGGAATCGGTAGAGTTTGATATCGGATGGAGTTGCGTCGAGATAAGTCCGGGTATCAATATAAGACCAGGTGGTGATTGAGTCAGATGACATCAGATGGAGAACCAGAAGAACCTAGCACGTACCTACTTTGGATATAGCGTCAGTCGTTACTCTTTGCTAATTAAGTGATCATAATTGCCATTAATTACATTTAATTGAGGAATTATTCTCGGACATTAATGCTTTGTATTCATAGCTATAAAAAAAGCCCAACATTCATGTTGGAGGGGCATCTCATTTTTTCATTCTACACTTATACGCTTTGTCCACTACAATCTTAATAAAAAAAAAAGCTCACTGTTGGCTCAAAACCAAAGCAGTTGAGCTAAGGCTTAGACTAAACTAGCTGAAGGAATTCACCTTGGTTACAATGTGACAAGCTATATTTCTTACTTATTGTTTTCATTTGCTTACTTGTTGTTAATTGCTTATCTTTTTATATTACAAATCAAACCACGTATCCTTAAAACTAATTACAAATTCAACTGTACCTTTTTTGGGGTAAACAAATATAAATGAGTTTCAGTAAAACAAAAATATAAATATTTTTAATCTATATACAAGGTATGGGCAAAAATATTGAATTCCGTGAACTCGTATTTACAGGGGTGAATTTATGTATAAATTTTGGGTCACGTGAACACATGATCACTCGACTAAAATCGATATATTATGTGTATAATTCTGAAAATATAACTAATATTAATTGAAGAAAGACATGCTCAAATCTGGCTGAGTGGAGCACTGGTTAAGGGTAGGGGTGTGCAGAAACCGATCCAATCGATAAATCAAACCAATAAAAACGCTATTAGTTTATCAGTATTGGGTTAACGGTTTGTAAACGGTTTTGTAAAGTTTTTATTGGGTTATCGGTTCGATTTTCAATTTTAAGAATATAGTTAATGGTTAAACCAATAACCCAATAAGCTTATATTATAAATTACTTTTTATCCCTAATTATATAATAGTGACTTCAAATTTTAATTTTTAAATACAAATTCTATTTCTAAATTCTTAACTCATGTACGCTTATTCCCTTGACTCTCAATTCTCATACGAAACTAGGGCTTGCAATGCTTCTCTTCCTCTCTGCCTCACTTCTATAGTTGTCTTGGTGTTTCTATTTTCTTTCTATAATTTGAAGTTGTTGATTTCTTTTTCTTTTTGAGAGATTGCTACCGTGAAAGAAAATAAGTTTGTTTTAGCAAATAGCCATAACATATTTGAATTTGCTTCTGCTTGTAATTTATGTAGACTTTTAATCTTTTGTGTATGAAGGCAGTGTACATATGAACAAAGGAAAATAAGAGAAAGTAAAAAAATTAGAGGAGCATTTTCTTATCGGTTAAACCAATAACCGAACCTTCAAGGACCAAAAACCGATAAACCAAAACCGATAACGAATGTTGTATTGGTTCGGTTATCGGTTTAGCATATTTTAAAACTGAAAGCCGATAAATCGAATCGATAATACACAAAACCGAACCGACCGATAAGCATCCTAGTTAGGGGTTGTATTTATTCACTAGGTCTTGAGATTGAACCCAAACTTCTGCACATTTTTTTTTTGCTTTTATTTCTATACTCTAAAAGTATTGGTGAACCTATCCTCTTGAAATCCTAAATTCGTCTCTGCGTATATACATGCGTCTAGATCCACTATATGCGTCTAGATCCACGATGACAATCTATTGTTTATTGATGCATTTAAAGATTGGTACTTATAATTTTTTTTTTTAAAAGATTGTATTAGCTTTTTAATATTATTGCCTATTGTAATTTTTAACGTATGTCACTATATTTGATTTTCTTTTGTTTCCTGGGACTAGGTGGGGTGGACAGGCTGGATAAGAAAGGTTAGAGTAATGCTGTTTATCTATTTTCTTCTTCTTTTATTGATATTTTCTCTCATTTATTTTATTTTTTATATCAAAAAATTATTTTCATAATTTACATCTCTTCATCATAATTTCTACTCTTAATTAGCATTAGTAATGAGTAATAGCCATAACTCTCAACTTTTCATGTTTATAACCCTAATTATTTAATGTGTAAATTATATATATATAAGCTAGGCATAAGAAGGTGATATGACACCTCTCTATGACCATCAATTACATTTATCTTTTTTTTTTTACAATGTTTTGGCTTTTTACCTCATTTTCTGGTAAAAAAATATTAACATTACCAACTGCAAAATATGCATGCCAATATAAAATTATGTACTTAATTCAATTAATTGTGCAATGTTTACACATATTATGAAAGAAAAAATGTTTCTATCATGGCTGTTACGGTTCAAACTCCTATATTGCTAAAAGAAAAATATTTTAGAGAAGGCAAAGCATCAAGGGCTTGGAAGATGAAAAGGCATTTTCTGTGGTTCCTTTATGCAATTAATTACAGACATTCAACATTTGTAGCCATGGCTGGAAGGAAAAAAAGAAAATTGAGGTTGTAAGTTTTCAATTTGTGTGGTTTTGTCTTGAGTTTAAATTGATTTAGAATGATTCGAATTGTATTGAATATTTCAGATATGGTATTTGCTAATCATTAGAGAATTTTCCGTGACCTTTTATTTGTGAAGGTATGATCATTTCTCTATTTCCATGTATTAATACAATTTAGTTGTACGTAGTTTAATATATCATAGTGGCAACTGGTAAGAAGTTCTCATTCTTATTACTGAGTACTAATAATGTCAGCTTAATGGTCTACCTTATTTTTTGTACTCAAAGTTTATCTTCAGTAGCAATATATGAAATCGTGAAAGGACCAACAATTCAATTATTGAACCTCTGCTTTGGTGTTAAAAATTGTAAGATTTCACTTTAAGTTTTATTTTATTTTTGCTTTTACCATCTCAATGAACCACTCAAATACTACTCTTGGTAATTACTTCTGCAATAGTCTTGGACTAACACTAATGTTTCTTTTTTATTTTTTTGTGGGAGTTTAGGCTATCGGAAAATGTAAATTAGGATCAATTTAATCGAGCATGTCAAAGCTAGCTTCTACTAAAGGTAATGTGATACCTCTCTTTTTTTTTGGATTTTCTATCTTTTTTCATCATCTTTTTTTTTTTGGATTTATCCTATTTTTTTTCATTTATATGTTATATTAAAAATATTTAAAGTCACTCCTATTAACTCTCTTAATTATGTTAAATGTGCTATGCTAAAAAAGTTTTAAAAAAACATCTTTTAACTCTCTTAATTATGCTAAAATTCTAACAATTTCGGGGCCTTTCATATTCTAAAAACTACTCATTTTAATTTCAACCTCTTCGGTATCTATTTTGTGGTTTCAAGAAAGTGTAGATTATTGTCACGGGGAGAGAAAGAGAGTAACAATGACATAACGTCTGTTAACGGATACTTTTGCATGCTCAATTGGGATATTTTTAACTTAAAAATAATTTTCTCAATAATTTTTAGAAAATTAAGTGAATTAAGATCAATTTTGTTACACATCGTCGTTTTGCGTTCCGATGCATCGTCGATTGATACGTAAGTCCTGGGAAGAGGTACGACCTTACGAAAGGATAACCAAGGTTTACAACTTGTTTACGGAAGTTCAGGGGTATATGGAAGCTAAACGGATCAAAGAAAATACATTTTGACGAAATCAGAGACAGTGGAAGTTTGACGGAACAGTTGACGGACCGTCAAACTGCCAGGGTGGACCATCAAAATGCCTGAGAAATTCTGATCTCAGGAGGCAGATTGACAGACCGTCGATCCCACCGTCAAAGTACGGCGGTGGAAAATTTCAGCCGGGTATAAAACGGGTCAGGTCGATTTAAACTTCATTTTCACCCTAAATCAAATCCTAAGACCTCCTAAATCCTCTCTAAGGGATTTCATAACACCCAAGCTCAATTCCAAGGCAAATCACGTAAGATTAACGTGATAATTCCCGCGGTAATCATATAAATCATCTTCCTCGTAGTGAAGTAATTTCAGAAACCCTAGGTGTTGGTATAACTTTCTGTTTTATGGACTTTTAGATGCCTAAAGGTAAGGATTTACCACCCTCTACTTGTTATTACGATCAATTGATGATTCAGAGTGAGTTGTGAAATGATTTTCGTATCCCTATACATATGAAATCATTATATTAGGATTTTAGGACTGTTTTATTTGAGATATGAATTGAAATTGATAAGTAAATTGATTATTGGTATTGTGAAGTTATGAAAAAAGTTTCGGGGGATCGTGAGATCAAATTACCTAAGCACCCTTTGTTAAGGAATCTAAGAACTCTTTGTGTTAAGATTGCCGATAAGATATCTAAATGATGTTCTTTTATGAAATATGTATTCAATATTGATATCAAACCTTTGTTTGCTATAGATAATTATCCATAAGGAGTACTACGACTTGTAAAGCGATTGTAATTTCAAGGACGGAGTATGTAATGGTTATCCATTCTTTCAATTGGCATGACTCAATAGAAAGCGTATTTGTCTAGCAGAGATAGGGAGCATAATTCTCATAGGTATTCCACTCTTTTAGTTGAAGTTAAATTTACTATCGGTTGTATGGTATATAGTTGGATTGAGAATGCGAGTTGTTCTTAAGTTCATAACATTCTATTTGATCCATTGCGCAAGTGTATACTTATAGTTGAATTGGATGACTCGGCTCATTGGTAGGTGTGTCATTGAGCGAAATCTACTCCAAACCATTAAATCTCTACTAGAAGTCGTAGCATACGAGGTGACCATAAGGCATTTGAAATCATTAGTGTTTTCCTTAAAATAAAAATTGAGTTTCATACTTGTTCGTTACACAGTTGCTATGTTAGTTGCATTATTAGAAAGATCGCCCTAATTGTACACCTAGGTACTTGGTTGGAGATTCGAGGGGCAAGCTAGCTGTAGTTGCATCAATTGTAGTTAATTGTGCGCGCTATAAAATGTTCTTAGCAAAGAGTAGGTGAAGCGACTTGTAATTAATGATGTTGCTTGTGTCTTGAAATCTCAATAGTAAGCAATAGTTGTTGGTAGTGCTAAGAGTCGAGGACCTGCAAGAATTCAATCTAAATGCTAGTTGATAGTTGCCCTCGTCCATTACACTTATAGACCAGTCGAATACATATGCCTTCATATGGTTGTCTGCAGTGATTGCAGTAGTAGTTGTTACCCCTCTAATTGGATGCTCGTGTATTTGGTTGAACTTAGAAGGTAAATGAGTCCTTAGTTGTATAATTGAAAGATAATTATCGGTAATAATCTAATCTAAATATTTGTTGATAGTTTGACGTGTTGAATTGGACCCATTCCAATTTAGTAAACTTTTATCAGAAGTTATGCCACTTGATGTGCCTGTATACAATAGTTGGAGTTATTAGTTATTTTCCTGAGATGAAAGTCCGCAGAGGTCGGGTGTAGTAGGCGCCGACTTGCTTACTTGCTAGTTGTATAGTTTCCCCCTATCAGTTGCACTAGTTGCTTGACTTCCCTAGTTGAAGATCTATGCATTTGTGTAATTATCAGTGTTGGTTGCCTTAGTAGTTGTTACTGCTCCGGTTGGAAGCTTGTGTACTTGGTTAAACCTGAGTATAAGCGAGTTTTTAATTGCATTTTTCAAAAGTAATTATGAATAACAGGTTGTGTCACCTCAGAAGGAAAATTGTAGTTGAACGAGTTAATGTATAAAGAACTTAGTTGAGTTATATGATACGATTGTTGGCCCTCGCGGTCTATTTGCCAGCTTGAGCTTATTTGCTAGCCATCGAGGCTTATTTGACGGCCACTGAGACCTATTTGATGGTCTACATGACCTATTTGTCACCCTAAGTAGAACATATTTGCGAGACAAAGATAGACTAAATAAGTAGACAACACTTGGGCCTGTTGTGATACGTTCACTGGTATAATTGATAAGTGTTCTAGTAGAGTGTCACCTACAGGTAAGTGACAGTCCTCATATACTTGTTGTTACTTGTTTACTTGTTCTACTTTAAGTTCTAGTACTTATCATTTGTTTCATCCGCCTTACATACTCTATGCATTATTCGTACTGACGTTCCTTTTGTCGGGGGCGTTGTATGTCATGCTGCAGGTCCAGGTTCGCAAGTGACAGATTTGTGGGTAGATGCTCCAGTTAATCATCAGAGTTTTAGTGAGCTCCACTTCCTCCTGGAGTAGCCGAGTCGAGTCACTTGGAATATAGTTGTACAGGCTAGTTGGGTAGACCAGAGCCTTTTCCCGACCAAATTATTTTGTCAAACACTCTTAGAGGTTTTTGTAGACAGATGGCACATATGGTCAGTAGTGCTATGTGATGTTGGATTATACAGTTGAGGCCTTGTAGGCCCACATATCTATATACAGTAAAACTTCTATAAATTAATAACATTAGGACCATGACATTTTATTAATTTAGAGAGATATTAATATATCGATAAATTAATATTTTATTAATTAACAGAGAGACTTTTTAAATTCAGCAAATTTAGTTTGGATGAAACAGGTCTGTTTTACAGGTTACAAGCTGATCACTCTCTTGCAACCAAGCAACTTGAGGGAAGAAAGCAAGACAAAGAGAGGCTTACAATTGTTATTTGTTGCAACGAGGATGGTTCGGAAAAAATTCCTTTATGGATTATTGGAAAATATGCAAAGCCACGTTGTTTCAAAAATATCAACATGAGCAGCACCAATTGTCATTATCGTGCCAACAAGAGGGCATGGATGACTAGTGTGCTTTTTGATGAATATGTTCGCTGGTTTGATCACAAAATGAATGGTAGAAGAATCTTGTTGATGGTTGACAATTGTCCAGCCCATCCAAAAAATATTGAAGGGTTACGGAATGTTGAGTTATTTTTTTTGCCACCTAACATGACATCAAAGATTCAACCATGTGATGCAGGAATAATTAGAGCTTTCAAGATGCACTATCGTAGGAGATTCTACAAAAATCTACTGGAAGGTCATGAGTTGGGGCTACCTAATCCTGAAAAGATTAATGTTTTAGATGCCATCAATCTTGCGCTCCGCTTGGACAACCAATGTTTCTCAAGTGTCAATAGCAAATTGCTTTCGGCACTGCAAAATCCGTTCAAATGAAGAAATCTCAAGTGAGACAAACTTTGAAGAAAGTCTACATGAGCTTGAGAATATGGTCAAGGATGTTGGTTATCGCAATGAAATGGACGTCAACAAATTGGTGGACTATCCGGGTGAAAATGATGAATGTTCAATGGTTCAAAGTTTAGAGGAAATTGTTGCTTATATTATTGAAGATCCTACTAATGATGAAGCTGAAGATAATTCAATACCGTTGGAACCAGTCACGAGAAAGGAGGCTTTGAGCGTGACAACAACTCTTCAAAAATTTTTGTTGCAGCTAGAGAACTCGACACCGGAACTCTTGGCTGCAATTAAAAAAGTTAGGGATGAAATCCAATTAGATTTAAATTTTAAGAAAAATCAAGTAACAATAGATTCATATTTTAGCAAATTACCATAATATTTATAATTGTAATATTTATGAATTGTTAATTTAGAGTTTTAATGGGACCTAATATTTATAAAGGGATTTTCCGAAAAATTATTATCTTATTATCTTATCGAATTTGATGATTTTTTTACAAAGGCCCAAGTCGGGACCGGAAGATTTTATTATTTTAGAGAGTTTATTAATTTATAAAGTATTAATTTATAGAGGTTTTACTGTATTTATTTTGGGCTCTTCTGTTTGCAGGTAATTAAACATAATAAACTACTTGTATGGTTGAGTATATTACTCGTATTGAGATGGCCCTAGATGCCCGTCCACCCCAAGGTTGGGGTGTGACAAATTTGTTTTATTCTTTTATATCCCTTAAATAGTAATCCTATTGATTGCTCTTACTTTTCTTTAGTTCCCACTCTATCACGAATGAATTTAATAATTGGTGAATGTGATATTCAATTGAAATGTGAAACGTATTTTTTTCGTTGTATATAATATATATCAATAAAATAAGAGAATAAACACCAGGTGTTGCGACTATCATTTTTGCAGGTCTTGCATAGCTCATTTGATTTACCCTCTTTCCCTTGCCTCTCTTTCTCACATAGTAGCTAACTTCTTTTGTCGTTCTTTTTTTTTTCTTTTTTTCCTTGACCGTTAATTATTTTATTTCTTCTTTTATGATTCTGATATGATAATTTATTATTTAGGTTGGTGAACGGAATAAAACGAGAAAGTAAAATGTGATGAAAAAAGAGAAGAGGAGAAAGAAAAAGGAATAGTGGTGTGATTAACTAAGCAATTGGAGTGAGTAAAAATAGACCTTAATTTGTATGAATTTAGAAATATAATTTTCTCACAAATGTAACTTTCTCTTTCCTTTTCTCCTTTTATAGCCTTTGTTACTCATAGAATTTCAGTATAAGCTCTTATGAATTCACTCATCAAGTTCATTCCCATGTCGTATGTTTAATCATCTCTGTATAAGAGTCTCACATCGGATATGGGATATGTAATTGGTCTCCTCCTTCCTACAAGCTAAACTAGCTTTTCAGGTTGAGTTAAGTCCAAGAGTCATTCTTTATGGGATGGGTAATTGATCTCCTCCTTCCTACAAGCTAAACTAACTTTTGAGGTTGAGTTAAGTCCAAGATCCATTCTTTACATGGTAGTTAACAAGGTCTGCGCGTGCGGGGAGTGTTAAGAGTCCCACATCGGATATGAAATGGAAACATGAACTCCTTGTATGGAATAATGAATCTTTGGCCTAATTCAACCCCAAAAGTTAGCTTGTAGTGAGAAGGAATGCACAAGCCATATAAAGAGGACCTAAGCTTGTCCAATTATCATACCAAAAGGACACTTTACCATTACCAATTCTCCAAAAAATATTATTGTCCACTTCATCTTTAATATTGCAAATAGTTTTCCAGTTCTGAGATTGACCAGTGCTCCAGTTCACACTAGAGGGGTGCATATTGTTTAAAATATTTGCTTTCATGTATTCTTTCCATAGATAATACGTGGTCCTTAATATCCATCATTACTTGCATTGGAATGCATGGCAAGTATTAGGCAAGCACCTGAAATTTGCACCTCCTTCCGTGTAACAACAACAACAACATACCCAGAGAAATCCCACGATCTCCTTCATCGTAAGGGAAGCACAATTTATTCCAAAAAGACTAGTGATGCTTACCTCCATTTTCATAACCAAACCAGAAAAATCTTACAATATATTTTTAAATTATCTTAATTGTGCCTATAGGAGGGTTGATAGCAGCTAAAAAATGTGATGAAAGCCAAACTCTATCAAGAACTTGCATATAAAGCCGAGCTAGGGTGTTCATGGACTTTTCATCAAGTCATTACTTTGGATGCTTGGAGGGTGCATGGAATCACATTTCACAGAGCATTATTATGAAGATGGAGTCTTTAAATATCACGACGGCCTTCAAGATATGGGAGATAGCTTGGATGGGAGGCTTCAAAACCATCACATTCAAGATATGGAAGATAGTTTGGGAGGTTATTTGTGCAAACTGGTTACGTATGTCAAAAGGGGACCATTCCTTAAATGCAACCCTTCCATCTCTTGAGAAGACTACCAAACAATGTTCTTACTTCATTAAGGGTAGTATTGTAATAGTAATAGTAATCTTCCTATTCTAGTTAGTATAAATACTACTTTAGTTATTTCATTTAGGGCTTTTGATAAATTATGAATATTGTTGTTTTCTGTAGAGAGAGGCTTTGGATAAGCTCTTGTTGAATCTTGTTTTGGAAAATGAGGTTGCTTGAGATCGCTTGCAATTCCCTTGAGGTCTTCTTCATAGGTTTAGGTGATTTTGTTTGGTTAATTCAATTGAGATCCTTAGTTTAATATACTTTAGGTTAATTCGCCAAACTCCATCAAGTATTTGCACACAAAGCTGAGCTAGGGAGTTCATGGACTTTTCATCAAGTCATTACTTTGGATGCTTGGATGGTGCATGGAATCACAATTCACGGAACATTATCATGAAGATGGAGTCTTTAAAGATCACGAGGGCCTTCAAGATATGGGTAGGGGTGGACAAAAAATCCGGAGAACCGAAAATACCGAATCGAACCGGCTGTTCGGTTCGATTTTTATTTGATTTTTTGAAAAACCGAACCGAATCAGGATTTAGTGATTCAGTTCGGTTTTAAAATTTTGGATACGAACCGAACCGAAAAACTGAATTAATATGTAATTAATCTTATTTTTTATTTTAGGCTACTTCTATCTCTTGAATCATAGCCATTGAAGTCAATCTATGAAGCTTTTATGGAAGTCAAATGTGGCATGAACTTGATTAACATATCACGGAAGCATTGACATAAAATGTAGGGAGAGAAAGTAGTTGTAAACTGGTAAAACTTTAAATGGTCATAACTCTGCGTTCGGATGTCCGTTTTACCCGATTTTTTTTTATTTTGCGTATTTTTCGAGACGTGGCCGGGCAGCCAATTTTTACGAAAACGTCCATTTTCCCAATCAATTTGTGTTTTCTCCCAAAATCGGTTTCTAATTTTCCTTTTTCTTTAGTAAACATCTCACGATATACAATACATTCCAACATCGAAATTTCGTTGTAATGTAGGTGTGAATGCCAATTTCAGTGTTGGAAATTCAATTTAAGAAAAAAATAAAAAATTCCTTGACTTGACCCGACCCGCCCCGGCCCACTAGAAAAAATTGATATAATCCGATACGTTCGGCGATATAAATCGAACATATCGTTTTTTTTTTAAAAAAGTTGGATTTGGTTTTTTTTTTTTTTTAAAAAAACAATTTTTATTCGGTTCATATTTTTCGGATACAAAACCGATATGAACCGATATACGCCCACCCCTAGATATGGGATATAGCTTGGATAGGAAGCTTCAAGACCATCACATTCAAGATATGGAAGATAGCTTGGGAGATCATTTGTGCAAAGTGGTTACGTATGCCAAAAGGGGGGCCATCTCTTAAATGCAACCCGTCCATCTCTTGAGAAGACTACCAAACAAGGCACTTACTTCATTAAGGGTAGTATTGTAATAGTCATAGTAGTCTTCCTATTCTAGTTAGTATAAATACTACTTTAGTTATTTCATTTAGGGCTTCTGATGAATTATGAATATTGTTATTTTCTCTAGAGAGAGGCTTTGGATAAGCTCTTGTCGAATCTTATTTTGAAATGAGGTTGCTTGAGATTGCTTGTAATTCCCTTGAGGTCTTCTTTATAGGTTTAAGTGTTTTTGTTTGGTTAATTCAATTGAGGTCCTTAATTTAATATATTTTGGGTTGCATCAAGATGAATAGGGAGAGCTAGTAAACATACCTAATCATTATGGCTCTACCTCCAGTTGAGAGATATTTAGTATGCCAACCTCTAATATTGTTGATTATTTTGTTGGCAATATCAAAATAATGAGAGATTTTCTTTTTACCTAAAATGAGAGGGCATCCAAGATACTTGATTGGGACTGTTGATGGTCCATACCTGTTATAGCTCTAAATCTGTTGATAGTAGCCGCTTTTGCATTGTTAGCAACTGCAAAACAACTCTTTTCTTTATTGATCAGTTGCTCAGAGACCTCTTCATAGATTGCCAAAGTTTTAAGAACCATATCCAGGGTTCTTTTACTTCCATTACATAATAGAATTGTGTCATCAGCAAAAGATAAATGGTTAATGTTAGGACCATTGATGTTCATGTAGAAACTCTTTTACCCGTCTATTATCAAGGTTATTCAGCATCCTAGAAAGTAGTTCAGCACTTATGAGATGGTGATATTGGATCACCTTGCCTCAAACCTCTACTGGATTTGAAAAATCCATGTCTACCATCATTTACTATCACAGAGTACCAATTGTTGGAAATGAATTTGTGAATTAGATGAGTCCACCGGTCAGAGAATACAAATTTCTTGAGAATACGAATCTCAAGAGACCCTGTCATAAGCTTTAGCCATATCTAACTTAATGATAACATTTCCTTCTCTAGATGGTTGTCTAGTATCATTGATAATCTCTTGAGCAAGAAGAATATTTTCAACAATAGCTCTCTCTTTTATAAAACCAAATTGGTTCCTAGAGATGATCTTAGGCAATAAACTTGAGATTCGATTGTTGAGAATTTTTGAGATAATATTACTGGAGGTATTGCATAGACTGATAGGTCTAAGATTAGAGAATTTTTAGAATCATACCAAGACATGTGTGAGTGAAGAATTTAAGGAGTTTAGAACCTTGAAAGAATGATCCCACTGCATAATGAAGATCACTTGAAATAATATCCCAAGCAGTTTGATAAAACCAACCACTTAAACCATCAGGTCCTGGAGCACTGTCTTTGTTCATCGCAAAGATACTTTCTTTAATCTCTTGAATAGTAGGAATAGCTGTTAGCATTGAGTTATCTTCATCAGTGATGCACCTTTCAATACAGTTAAGAGCCTAATAGTTATTGTTCTGATTGTCCTGAGTTAAGATGGCCTGGAAGTGTCTCACTGCTGCTTCTGATATGCTGTCATTACCTTCAAGTCACTGCTCTTGTTCATCCACGATCTTGTTAATAGTCAATCTCCTTCGACAATAATAACATGGCGTTTATAATATCAGCAGAACGCCAAACTGTGATCATTGAAGCTGATGACGAAATCATCATCTCAATATTCGTACTCCATTTTTGTATTTTGTTAGGTTTGTTTCTCCGGTAGAATTTATAGTTCTAAATTACATTTCATAAAGACAGAAAAATGAAAGTTTGATACTTCATTGTACTCCAAAAGAAAGTATAAGAAAAATACAATTGTATGAAGCAAACGAGGGAGAACAAATATAGAAAAGAGGTTGGCAAAAATAAGAACTTGACGGCGTTTCTTTGTAACAATAAGTTATAGCAACTGGATCTTATATTGCAAACGAGGGTGTTGAATTTATGGTGGTTTTATGGTGGCAGTGGTTGTGGCCTGATTACGGTGGTGGAGGGCTGGCGGCAAAGGCAATGGTGGTGGTTTAATGGTGGGATGATTTAGTGATGAAGAAGATATAATTATTGAAGAATTTTAATAGTTAATTAGGGATTAATTAATATAAATATAATAAACAAAAGAAAAATTAAATGAATAAAGAAAGAAAAAGAATATAAATTAAATTTAGAATTTCTCCAACATGTCATTGATGTAGCAACGAGTATGTCACATCTCCCTTTGTACGGTTGGTTATCAGGGTGGTATTAAAATTCACTTTTTAGATGCTCAAGGGGTAATAGGTCATACTAGTTCGAGTGTGAACTCAATTTTTGGGTATAGTTCACAAGGCATTTGATAAATTTTGCCAAACAAAAATACACAATCCTATGGTCACACATGCAGCGCACCCTTTTGGATATTCACGCTAGATTCAGCTCGGGTAAAAGAGTTGGAGCTGTTTTCGTTGTTATCAAACATCTTGAAGTGTATGTTAATACTTTCCCTGTGGGACTAAAATCAACAAGGTTTTTTTTTTCTCTCATAACTAAATGAAGTTAACATGTCCTTGTCAGTATCATTAGAGGCGAATTCATAATTAATATAAATTCAACTATATGTTTTTACCTTTGGATTCAGTGCACATTTGAAATTATAGATTGAAAATTTCACATTCGTTGAAATTGTATTAGTAACTTTTTACATATAATTTTACACTGTCAGATAAGTTGAACCTAATAAAATAAAGTAGCATCTGCTTCTGAGTACCGTTGCTATGACAGAATTTGTATTGTACAACTGAATTCTGGGTCATCTACCGTGGCCTTAGTCAGCACAGGATTTGAGATTAGACAAGGTAAGCTTGTCCTAAGGATAAAAAATATACAAGGTTATCCAAAGTCAACCTAACCAGCAAAATAATAAACATCTAGAAGTGATCTTCCAGGAGTAAGAAAAAGGAAATTTTGAAAGCCGTTGTTGCCAACAAATATTTTTCTTGTATTATAGGGAAATCTTAGTAGCTTAGTTGGTTGGCTACCTGAACTTTCACCTTATTGGTGTAGTGTTCTATTCCCCACCACGTAATCCCCTACCCCTATGTAATAAAAAAGTGTTAAAAAAATTCTGTAACTTATAAACCCTCCAAAGAAAACAAATATCGAATAGAAATGGGAGAAGCCCTGGCTAAAGGAACATAAAAAATGAATTCACATAGTTCCTCAAATGAGGATAGCCGGAAAGCAGGCAAGTAGAATCAGCTTTTGATCTGATATCCCCTGTTCCGCAAGAAGACCCCATATGGTTGCCGGATCTCCACTGGTGTACTCACTTGAACCATTACGGGGCTCAATTTGTGTTGAAAAATGCCACAAAGAGACTGTTACAACACCTAGCTACAAAAATTGCCTTCCATCTTGGCTCCGGTTTCCAAGAACTATGATGACCAGAACACGTCAATGACCTTCCAGTGATATGAGCTATGAAGGTACTGAGCTTGCATCTTAGCTTTCTAACCGGTGTGGAATAAGTTACAAAGACACTTCATCTAGCACTTCATCCAACAGATTTTGCTTGTACAACGCCAAACTCTGCAGAAAGGGATAATAAACTACATAAATTAAGCTTTCACGCATAGTATCGTATTTGCATCTAGCAACAACAATAGCTACTCCCGAGTCCTAAACAAATCGGATCGGTTATATGAATCATCATTGACCATGTTCTCCATTAAATTCATCTCAAGCAAACAACATACAAAAAAATAAGTAAATGAAAAATGTCGGTAAGTTCTCTGTATTTCCAACTAGCATAAGAATCTCTAAGGAGGGGCATGTCTATTTCGGAGAATCAGTTCGAATTCATGCCAGAGCGCTCGACTACAGAAGCCATTCATCTTGTAAAGAGACTGGTGGAGCAATATAGGGAGAGGAAGAGAGACTTACATATGGTGTTCATCGATCTAGAAAAGGCATACGACAAGGTCCAAAGGGAGGTTTCATGGAGATGCTTGGAGGCTAGAGGTGTATCTATGGCATACACTAGGGCGATCAAGGACATGTATGGTGGAGTCAAGACCAGGGTAAGAAAAGTGAGAGGAGACTCGGAGCACTTTCCAGTTGTGATGGGGTTGCACCAGGGGTCAGCCCACTTGTGGGATAACACTAGGTATGTTGTTGTAGCATAAGAATCTCCAATAGACTAAAAGACTCCTAGATAGCATAGGACCTATAGTAAACGTATTAACATGACTAAAACATATTCCCACCTAACTGGTATCATCTACCAGAACAGTGAAAATCATTTATAATGAGGTAATGTTTTGACAGATATGGTCGTTGAAGACCATTAATGACAATCGGAGATGATCATATGACATAAAACTCTCATTTCAAACGGAAAATATGCAAGTAAAGCATGTGCTACGATTGCACCTCTCATCGCAACATCACACATGTTGCATCAAGTACCTTTACAGCAATTACCGCTCAAGGGAAGCTTATAGTGCTACGACCTGTTACATGGCACTTTACCACTTTATTACACCACACTGAAATCTAACGAATTCGTCTCATGCTTGTCGATAATTTTTTGGCATGCATAGCCCCTAAGTGGTCCTTATAACTTATGCTGCCAACTTATGCTGCCAGAGGTGAATCTAGGATTTTTAGTACATGGGTGCACTACTAAAGAAAGGAGAAAAAAATGCATTATGTAGGAATTGATCCTTGTTCCTCTCAACTAAGTTCACCACGAAGCCTTTTTGCAGCATGGGTGCCATCAGTTAATATTAGATCAATTATAAAAATAATGTACATAAAATATCTAATTTTCGGGAAAGACCATGTGTTCACATGCCCCAAAATTTGTGCATAAATTCTCCCCTGTATGCAGCATGACTAGTCGAATACAAAATCCAATGGGATAACCAGGGAGTTTGGGCCCACTAAGGGGCTGGTAGGCAAGTCAGTAAGTTGGAATACCAAATGGGAAAGTCTATAGCAAGCCAAGAGAGGTTAAGTTGGAGTATACCCCTACTTTAGAGATGATTCATGCAGATCTTGCTGATCATCTTGGATTTCGAATGTCTGAAACTTCTCTTATCTCGACTGGCCATAGATCTGTTAAACGTTTTCTACAAGACAATTAAAATGAGGCTTTTTCTTTTCATCTGACCCTCTTCCAAAAAATAATCCATACTCCATTCCTCTAAAAATTATTTGTACTTGTTTCATGCGTGATAGCAAATCACCGCTCTATCATAGACCCTTCTTATTCAACGCCTAGGAAGCATGGACACTATCTTTGAAAACATATTTGAGTCAAATACCACCACCAGTTGGACTCTACTTATACAGCTTGTTTGATAACAATTCAATTGCGTGCACTTTTTTACTAGGAGTTAATTTCACTGTGAACAGTAATCTCTAAACAACACCGGGTGTCTGATTCCTAATTCTCTGCTTTTTCTTTTGATAACTTGTACGGAGGGAGAGAGGGCCTTCTATCTTTTTTTTCTGAGATAAAGGTAACTTAGAGAGGGCCTTCTATCTTTTCATTAAGAAGATATTATTGCTCCTATAGGTGGCAACTAGCAACATAAATATTATGGTAATATTATTGTTACACACCGTATCACCTGCAGCATTGTATGAACGATGACTTCATGTTTTTCTTAAAAGCCTTCATCATTTGCTACAATGTTCCTAAAGGAACAAGTTAAATTTTTTTATGAGTATAAAATATATTAAAGGTCTCTTTTTTTTGAGACGGTAACAATATATTAAAGGTCATTTTAGCACACTGAAGTCACATTTTGCAACTCTGTAGTATTAGACCCTCGATTACCACCATGAGAAAGGGAGAAAAACATTGATAACCGTGTTGCTAAAAGCTCAACTAGGTGTGGTTGAACCATGAAGCTAGGTGTAGTCTAGGCGAGACGCTTCGCTTCACTTAGGCGGCACTTCAATGCCTCTCAGAGATCCCTTCAGTAAGGTGAGACTAAATAAAGGATATAGAATTGTTCAGAAAACGTTATGAATGAATATGTAAAATGTAAAGTTACTTTCTTGTATCTTCTTCCGAAGTTTATAACTGAAAATAGATTTCGAACTTGATTGACAAGATTTTTGTTTCAGATATTTCAGTTAATTGTAATTTTATACAATTGTTGTTTGTCTTTTTAGTTACCTTTTCTCAATAACCCTTTTCATTTTCTTCGTTGTGTCTTTAAAACTCGCACTTTAATTGTGATTTGGCTTAGAGCCTTAGCAAACATTAGCGTTTTCTTCTCTTTTGTCTTTAAAAACTATCAATAACAATGATTGTTAAACTACTTTATTTGCTTGACAACCTCCAATTATATTCAATATTCATATTACATTAGTTAGATTTAATTTAGCGTTATGGTCAATTAAGATCATCTTGATTTTCTATTTGAACTTTTCATCAAGCTATTGTACCCTTGACATCCGAAGTACTTCAGGCAGTGGCGGATTATGGTAGGAGTGGAGGGGAGCTGTGGCCCCCCTCAAAAAACTCGAAAAAATTAAATTATTTTTATATATACTACTCATGATTTAAAAACCCTAAATCCCGTCACTTTCTCGGCGGCACCAGCGACTCACGAACTCACACTCGCAGCACGGCTAGACTCTCTCACAATCTATTTCTCTCCACTCGTCTCTCCATCTCTGGTAATACTTAACCGAAGATTTATTTATTTATTTATTTATTTATTTGGGCCTCTTTTTCTTCTACAAAACATAAATCTAATATGCCTTGGATGCATAGTTGCATCATAAGCAATTACAGGTTGTTTCCAATATACATGATATGGGTTTTAATGGGTAATTCTTGATATGGATTTCTTTTAAATCAGCAAAAGATTACAACTTTATGTTTGTTTCATCATATACGAGGCTACTTTGGGCATATGGGAGTGGAATTAACAGATTAAGGCTTTAAAAGCCGAATTTCTCTGACTTAGTTCTGTTTTCAGATTTAGATGTTATCTTTGATAATTGATTTATGTATTTAGATTTAGATGTTATCTTTGATAAAGCAATAGTTTGGTTCCTAAAGATATTTACAAAGCACTTAATATGGATGATATATGTGCTCTTGTAGAAAAATTCTATCCAGTGGATTTTAGTGAGCAAGAGAAAACAAATTTGAGATTTCAACTTCAACACTTTATTCTTGAAGTTGTTAGTCATCCAGAATTGAATAACTTGTCAACTATGTCTGAATTGTGTGAAGCTTCGGAAAAAACAGGGAAAGTGAAAACATATTACTTGATTGACCGGATAATCCGCCTTATCTTAACTCTTCCAGTTTCTACGGCTACTACAGAAAGATCATTTTCAGCAATGAAGATAATCAAGAAAAACTTGCATAATAAGATGGAGGATGAATTTCTTGCTGACAATATAATGGTTTATATTGAAAAAGAGATGGCTGAAAGTTTTAGCTCTGATTCAATTATTAATGATTTCAAGTCTTTAAAAGAACGAAGGGCAGCACTTTAATTCTAGGTACGTCTTTCCTTTTATATATTATATTTTTGTTGTGTTGATGTTATTTTGAATCTTTGATAAAATTATATTTGTTCTTATAAATTTCAATTATAATATTTTAGTTAGTAGTTACCGCTCCCCAAAGTTCCGCCACTGACTTCAGGATACAGAAATAAACGAGAGCTATCTACCAAAATATTCCTACAGAATGATGTACAAATAATTAAGCAGAAAAAAGATTTTACCTCTGTATAAGCATAAACTCCAGCCTCCATAGATCCCATGGGACTTCCTTTCCTGATGAAATGATTTTCTTTATATATGTAAAGCATCGGCACTCCAGTTGAGAGTTCTAAGTGGATGACCTGTTACCAAGGACTTATTCAAACCCAACTAACATACATGCAAAGAAAATGTGTGATACTAACAGGAAAAAAATGATAATACTCATTACCTCCTCAGCAGTCAGTTTATCTAGATACATTAGGATGGACCTCAATGAATTTGCATGAGCTACTACCATTACATTTTTTCCACTGGAAAGTTGGGGTTCAATCTGCAAGTAAATGCTCAGTAATGAGAGGTCAGTATTTCAAGCATTTAAGCTTTTTATAAGTCACAGCAACTTACTTGCTCTTTGAAATAGGTAACGGCTCTTCGCAAGCACATTTCCAGGCTCTCACCGTTGGGTGGCCGAGCATCATAGCTTCGACGCCATTTATAGACTTGCTCTTTCCCACATCTTTCAGCTGTTTCCAGCTTATTAAACCCTTGAAGTTCACCATACCTGTAAAATAACATCCTTCTGAAGCTGGGATGACATCATATTGGAATCGAAACAAAATGAGAGCAGCGAAAGTACATTCTTTCGTTCAGTTGCCATGCTCTAATAACAGGAACAGATTGCATTTCAGTGCCTTCACTATAAATTTGACTCCATACTTTGGCTTGTTCAGTCTCATTGTGTATAATAATGGGCACCTGGAAATTCAACAAGGATAAGTGCTACATACAGTGGCTTTAAGTCTTTGGTATAGCAACCTTTCAGTAATACGGAGACAATTTACACTACAATCAGGAGGGAGTCTCATTTCTTGAATCTCATGGAAAGATATAACGGAATTTTGCAATAAAGATGCTTTTTTAATTTCCTGAATTGTTTATTTTCGATGCTAAATCATGTTTGACCGCCATCCATGTCGCTTACAACATGAGAAAAATACCGACAAGGTAACAATAGCCATTGATAACCAAGAAAGAGGATTTTCTATAAAAGATAACCGTATCTAGGAAGTAGGAAGAACATTCCTCGCAACACAACCAACAGAAAGCTTATTTGTTTATGAAGCTTAGCATACTCTTATATCACATTGCTAATTCAAGCTGTGTCCTATACTTTTAATTGATTTTCCTTCAAAAAGAAACTCAAGCTGTCCTCATAAATTCTGATTTCTGAATCAGAAATATTAAGGGGAACTTCTCCAAAATGACTCACCAAGAAAAGGACTAGTTTTGGCACACGTATGGCAGATCCTAAGGGGACTTGACATGGTGTAAGAACAGACAGCACGAGGACAGCTGTAATTGTTCCAACCATACATGAAGTTATTCAAGAATATGTTTAGTGCTACCATAAGTCATTTCAAAGCATTAAGCAAGTTAGCAGGACAATGCAAAAGCCAAGTTGTTTCAAAGACCAAAATGGAAGTACCTTCTTGCAGTGGTGCTCAGTTAGAGCAAGCATGGCTGTCATCTGAGAACGAATCAATGCAGAGATGTAGACGACATCAATGGGTAAGTGTCTGATTCTCTTACCAGCTTCAATTGCTTCTTCTACTCCTTTATTGGTAAGTGGCACATCTACACAACCAGTGAACAGGTTCTTTTCATTCCACATCGATTCTCCATGCCGTATTAAGATCAAGTATGATTCAGCTGCAGAAAATAAAACTTTAAATAGGATAAGATCACGAACTAGAATGCAGATATAACACAATAGATAACGCGTACACTCACAAGAACTACTGGAGAGGAGTGTACTCACATACTGTTCTCCGCGAATCATTGGTACTTGACAATGATGAGAAAATTGGCTGAATAGCACATAAAGATTTTTTTGATGAATACTCCGCACAGTTTACGGACTGCCTCAAACTGTATCTTTCTTTTCTAAAAACTGGTTTCATTTTAAGACTTCCAGATGAAGATGTGACCAAAAAGTTCTTAGAGCCCTCATTGGCAGCAAAACAGCTGCAACTTATGAAGTGTATTGCTTGGTGATAAGCAGCAGCAACCATATTTTGAGTATGCAGTTATCCCAACTAAACATCATAAATGAAAACAAAAGGAAATTGAATAGACATCCACAGTATTCAGCTAAATTTCATAAAACAAAGAAAGAACTGCATTTCATACATACTGATAGCTAATTATCGGATGACTAAATGGAATATTTTAAAAGGGGAAATAAATTCTGATAAGTTTGTGATCAACTAGTACAAACAATTTCATGGATAGCTAACAAAAAACTTTTCAAATATTAACTTTACACCAGAATTGTGTTATCATAAATCCTATCAAGCTGATCATACGACATTTCACCTTAAGGGTATTAAACAAAACCTTAAATAGATGCATTTAAACAGATCAAACACATAAAAGAGAAGAAAAAAATGGAATCTTGATTTTCTATATATGTGAGTTAACAAAAAGATGACCTTTTTTTTTACCTCTTTGTGATCAAACTGCAGCTTTCAAGAAGTGTGTAAAGCGCTGAGAGAATGAAAGGAATGCACACAGAGAAGCTGATACATGTGAACGCGGAGATCTCAAAAAAATGGCTGCCGGAGGTCGCTGTCAGTCTGTCATAGTCGTTTCATACCTCAAGGGCCTAGTGCTCGTGTTCAAGTTGGATGACTTTAAGGTTTTGCTTCATTTGGGCCTCTTTGTACATGGGCCATGAAGCATGATTTTCGGCTAATTTGCTTTTTTTGGTCCCTATTTTTGCCCCTCGTGACAAATAAGAAATTTTTTATACGACATAAATTTATAGTTTCGCATCATAATTTCACAAGTTATGCTTCTTGGCCCCTTCAAGAACTTAGAAAAACTTACATGAATAGCTATAGTTTAGGAGGTTCTAATTAATTATAACTACACTTTTATTAATTACATTTCATAGCTAGTTTTTAGCTATTTCATGTGTATTTGATTGTATTCGAATACACTGTTCTGTTGTATCTAAATTTTTGAGTGAGCTAACTTGGTGTATTTTACTGTATTCCAATATACAGACTTGCGTAGATACTGCAATGCATAAATTGAATGTATTTGATCGTATTTGAATGTATTTGAGCTTAATCGCCGGTCAAATACAAAAAATGACGAATAAACTCATAACTGAGATACAAATAGGAGAAGAAGCAATTTCGGCCAGATGAATACACTCAGATCTGAGATACAAAGAAGGAGAAGAAGCCATGAATATCAGCATCTCCGTCATATCCAAATTCGGTTATGGTGGAGACGATGGGGTGCACGGCTGCTTAGGTTCACGGGAGCAGCAGGGAAGGAGAACAAAGGGGGAGAAGGGGTGTGGTAACGGGTAAGATGGAGGTCTAGTTGTGAACTGGTGGTGGACGATGATGGGAAACTGAGGCCTAGAAAGGCGGTGGCGGCGTTGGATGAGCAGTAGTGGCTGGGCGGTGGTTTGGGTTCACCGGAGATGGAGAAAAGAAGGGAGAGAGCCGACTGACTACCATAGCGAGGGAAAAATGAGAGAGAGTTGAGGGAGATGAGAGAGAGAGAGGTGAGGGAGAAGATTGATATAGTGGAATAACTCTAAGTATTTAGTATAGTTATGATAGGTAAATTGAAAATTCATTATAGCTATGAAAAGTAATTAAATTAAAAGATACTCCCTCCGTCCCAATTTACGTGTCATACTTTCCTTTTTTGTTTGTCCCAAAAAGAGTGTCTCTTTCTATATTTAATATTTTTTGACAAGTTTAAGACCACAAGATTTAAATGACCCCACAGATTTTTAATTAAAGACCACACGATTCAAAAGTCCTCTTTTATATCTCTTAAACTTAGTGCCTAGTCAAACTAAAATGCTTAAATTGGGACGAAGAGAGTAGTTATTATCTATAAATAACTCTTAAAATTAGCTATAACTAGTAAATTGATCAAGAACTTATGCCTGCTAAGGATAAGTTCAATTTTAAAGGACAAAAATTAAACACCAGTCCATTTGAAGGAAAAACCAAATGTCAACAGACTTGAGTTAGTGTATATGAAACTATGATAACTCCATAATCTTTTTTTTTCACTTAAGATTTCTACCTAATAATCCCACCATAGTCCCTGTGGTATTTCATCCATTTTGTTATGGGATGCTAAATCATTGCGTGTTGAAGTTACAACTGTCTAGTGAAAGTGACTTTTTGGGTGAATCTTTAAACTAACAAGATGATCCAAAGCTCTTTATTCTTTGGGAAGTCATCGATGAGTAAAGAATAAGATAGGACAACAAGAAAGAGTATGATGAGGGAATTTGTTGGAGAGTATTTTCTTAAATGGAAAATAAAAGAATAATGGTCCTCCGGGGCATAGTCCAGTGGCAAAGCCTGGGCGCTATAAGGCGCTCTGGCATGGGACAGCGTGGGTTCGATTCCCCGCAAGCACGAAGAAATTCTGCATGTTGGGGAATTTGACCTTGTCTCATTGATCAGTTGTACGCTCCCAGAAAACTGGCCACCGGAGCACATCCCGCGATTTACCTGGTGATAGTTGTTGAAGGACCGGTGCTATTACCTCCAGGACGTCTGGGTAATACCAATGAAGTAGTCAGGCGCAAGCCTGGAAACCTAGATTATCAAAAAAAAAAAAAAAAAAGAATAATGTCTTGACGTATCAAAGTTAACATGTCTAGGTTATTGGCACTAACATTACTACTAGTTAGTGGAGTAATAAGTTTAGAGCATCTTATACTAACCTAATATCTCTAGTAAGATTATTGGAAGAATGGGTGAGAAAAAGATGGGACAAGACAGCTGGATGGTGTCAGTAAATTACTCTACTTATAAGGGCGAAATTTTTTTATTGTATGTCTCATATAACTGATACTAATAGTGTAAAAAAATTATCTCACAAAAAAGTAGACAAAATCCTACACTTTTGAGACCACAATCTTTGGATTCATTTTTTGATGATACAAAAAAACTCACATAATTAGTAGTATCAATTATGTGAAGCACGTGATAAAGTTTTTCCGGTGAAGCTATTTGCACTAGAACTTCAGGTCTCATGTGTAGGATGGAACGAATGTGTATCTGAGAAGCTCCAATAACGAGACAAGCTGCCTATTGTAATATTTCCTCGGTTTCATAATAAGTGCTACCTTGATAAAAAAAAATTATCTCATAATAAGTGTCATCTTAAAAAATCAAGACATAAATTGATTAGTTTTTTCTAATTCTATCCTTAGACAAAAGCTGACAAATTAAAGTAACATATAAATGATGATTGAAAAAATCACATAGTAATTTGGTAATGTTGGATTCTCAATGTCAAAATGTTTACTACGTGTGCATACTCTAATCAAAAGGAAAAAATAATTTATTTTTATTATATAGGGTTAATTTGATAAACTTTATATTAGATTATTGGTTTTTTAATATAAGTGTTATTGGCTAAGATGACACTTATTATGAGACGGAGAGAGTAACAATAATCTTCCTTATTCATTGAACTTAATCCGAGAAATGATTTCTCCGAAGCAACAAAAACAAATCCATATCATCGAGGAAAGGTACATGTAAACGAGTTGAAGCATGTGGCTTTCTAAACTTTCTTGCCAAACTCAAAACTCTTTCAACTTAGCTTAAAATGGTTTAAATTTTAGTCTTTGTAGAATCCAGCTCTATTTTTCCTTTTTCCTTAAATCCATTTTGCTTGTTTGCTTCTTATTGGAGTTGAAATTGATTCCATTATGAATCCCACAAGCAATATCATGTGACATATGGAAGTATTATTAGAAATCATTATGCTTTAGGTATAAACTTACTCCCTCATTTTATTTAAAACAAATTTGAAGTGTAAGACTACCATTAATCAATGACTAGGACTAGCAGCAAGAAGATCAATCAAGCCACAATAGAAGAACTAGTAATAATTTTAATGAGCCATTAAAATTTCCTCATATACTAAAAGGAAACATAACATTTATAAGTTTGAACATCCAGAAAACAATAACAAAGAGATAAAAGTATCAATTTCGATGCCTAAAGCATCATAATCATCAACATCGTAACAATAAATGATCCCTAAACATCAAACAAATCTTCATAATAAGTCATTTGTTGTTCTTTCAATATTGATCCTCAGTCAATTGGTATTGCTGGAGGATCTGAGTGCAAGCAGAAAGAGGCTCATTGGAGAGGAAACCCATGTTGTTGGCGTAACGAACGTCAGAGATCATGCCATTGTTGCGGGTGAGGACAACACGGGCACGGTCACGGCCAGCGTTAGGGGTGCCACATTTTTTGTTGGCGCTCTCGACTAGCACGACGTCGCAGACATCGTCGCCACAGTCACGGTTGACCAAGATGTTGTATTCACCCTGTGAGTTGGTCACACCATCAACTGTGTATGTGATTTTGTTGCTATCCCTGTGCCTGCACTCAACTCTAACCTTAGATCCTGTCCATCATAACACCAATTGTTAATCCTGCAGGTATAATGTAAACTAGAAGCAAACAGAGGTCAATCTAGGATTTAAGCTTTATCGGTATTTTTAGTATTGAACTCATTATATATTTACAGTAATGAGTTTATATCTACTATTTATTGCAATGTTAGTTGATTTTCACATAAATTTGTACTCCACGCTCAAAAATACTAGATTCAGATGAACCTGATACGTATGCTTCTGGCAGCAAATGCAGTTCACAGTACAGCATGATACAATCCAGTTTTCAGTATCAATTCGGAGATCAATCGTTAAGTATAATTTTTGTAAATAATGAATGTTAGGTCTAACTAAACCCAAAAGCTAGCTTGTAGAGTGAGGATTGTCCAAATTCATATAAGAAGTTCATATTTCCATTCTAATGGAATCCGATGTGGGACTCTTAACAATTTTTTCTACTTATGAGATTACACTGGGTATGATATATTATTGTTGTTGAAAACCCACATAAGAAGAACAGTGGATAACAGTTTTTATAATAAAAATATTTTCAAAATGTACGCAATTTTTTTACTAGTAGTAAAGGAGTAGGTTGAGTACTGATCTACATATAGGATACCTGATTCTTGAATAGGAAAACAAAGAAATCCCCATAAGCCAATAGCATAACTTACACAGACATATATATAATTAAAAGGGGTCAACAACAATAATATATCATACTAAGATCAAGAAATCTTTAACTAAACCAATATTCACAGCACAAAGACATGAACTTTCCCATTATTTTCTAAACTGTTTTCTTCCACTATACCATATGACTACTAGTAAATCTATATACTAGATCTGCATATGGGAAATCAAGAAATCACACAAAAACAAGAAACTTGAACAGATCTTGAAATGGGGTTAATAAAATTAAGCAAGAACAGGGGAACATGCAGAATGATTAAAAAGAGTGTATACCAGCAAGGTACATGGTAGCAGGGGTCTCAAAGCCACATCGACAAGTGTCACAATAAGTTTTACCCTTAACAAGGAAAGGGTTACCAACGAAAGTGGCAGTTGCCAAAGAAGCAAAGAGTAAACAAAGAGCAAACAATGCAACCAATCTTGCCATTCTTTGAAAAATGAAATCTCTAACTTTCTCTACTTTTTTGCTACTTCTTGTTGTTGTTGAAGTGAATATAATTTAGAGAAAGAGAGGAAAAGATGTGAAGTGAATATAATGGGGGGATGGGCTGGCAGTGGCACACAACAAGTAACGTCACATGGGGTGGGGGGCATTGCGAACCAAGTCAATAATTAAGAAAGTAAGAAAACAAAGCGCGTATTGTGGCAATCTATCTTTCTTTTTCTTTCTCTGCTCCAAAAGGTGAAATCTCCCGCCCCAGGAGCCCCACATCCCGGTCCGACAGGTTCTTTTTCTTTCTCTCAACTGCCATTGGTAATCAAGGCTTCATTAACTTCGGTGGATGGGTTCCACCTGCCCCTCTTTCTCCTTACGCGGAGATCTGTGTTTAATTTTTGAGTTACTTCTACGCTTCTAATGCGGCTGCTTAGGGTGGACATTTGGTGGTTCGATTTGAGAAATTTAATTTGAAAAATTGGTAAAAGTAAAATTTTAAATCGAATTAAAATTAATTTGGTTTCAGTTTTTTTTAAATTAGATTCAATTTAAATTCAGTTTGATTTTTCGATTTGTTTATTATCACCTTAGACCTTTTAAATATGTGATTTGAAAGTCAATATTTTTAATACATTCTATTATATATATATACATTAAATTTAATTTTGATCTTATATGTATAATATAATTTCTCAGCTTGAGAGGTTCAGATGAACCTTGTTGAGAGATCTAAGTCATGGTGAGAGTAGAAGAATGAGAGAGAGAGCAGTTGAGAGAGAGATTTAAAAATATCTGTGTATTGAGAAAAATGAATCCAATGGAACAGTGTATATATACAACTGTAATTTCTTTCGTCGGTAAATTTCTTTCCACTTTTACTTGAAATAAATTTTGAATAAGCGTCTCTGGTTGGGATTATACTCTACTTGCTGGTTACTGCCTTTCTCAACTGAGTTTGGTATTATAATCGCGAATATACTTAGACGGAATCTTCCTCTTTTATCAAGTTGAATCCTGCTCCTAACACCAAACCTCTTAAAACATTTCCTTATTAATCTAGGTATTCTCTCATAATTTACTACCTCAAATCTGATATCGTTACTTCGATTCGATAAGATTCCTACTCATTTGCCATGTATAACTCTTTATATATCTATCTGGTAATATGTCGCTTAATAGTCATCGATCTTTATTCCAAACTTCTTCCAAGTTCCATATATTCACTTTCTGCCTGGATCCGGTGGTCTGAACCAAAATTCTCATTGGTTATCTTAGGAAGGGACAAAGGAAATCATGAATATTCAAAGCTTCATACTTCTTTAGTGATGCTATATATTCCAAGATAGGTTCATTATTTCTTAGTTGTACCCCATTTTTTCTCAAGTATCCTTTCTTGATTCGTATTGTTACCTTTCTTATTTTTTTTAATTTCTCTTTTTTGTTAAATACTGAAAATAAGATATTCTCTCATTTTCGGTGTTGTTTCTCTTTTTATTGCCCTTATTTCTTGAGCGTCTACTATATTCACTGGTTCCGGACTTATGGTCTTACGAAAATAGCATTTTCTTTATACTAAGAGCGCATACTTTCCCCTTGTAATCCCAAGATCCCATATATGTCATTTCCGACTATTCGTTCGATAAGTATCTCTTGTACACTTGTTCCCAAAAGTAAACCTTTGATATACTCGTGTTATTTTACAGTATTGTTCATACCAGGGGTCATTCTACCTCCTCTTTCATTGAAGGATTTACCTTTGCAAGGTGTTGATCTACCTGATCCCTTTGTGGTTACCGTGCTGGAGTCACACTGCTGCATTTATTTCTCAACTTTTGCCTCCTTTGTAACTAAAGCCCTTATCTTATAACCATTACATTATCCTTCTTGTAAGGTTTCTAGTTCATTCGGCAATCAAAAGATACCAGTACTCGCCTGTTCATCTCTCGTTCCATTGCTTTTGTTCTTTAACTCTTCTCCTTATTGTTTATCTTAGACCATTTCCTTATTACTCCGCGATATGCTCACATTGAGCTTCATTCGTCCTTACTTTCACTAGTTTAGGTATGATATTTCGCACCCCTTTCCTTTAACTGTTTCTAAACAAACCTTCAGGTAACTTATTCCCAGAAATCCATTTTTCTTATTATTCCTCTGGTGTTTCCCTTAATTCTTTGAATTTGTGAATATCCCTTTTAGGTCACATGTTCATACATCTTCTGTGTTCCAGTATCTCTCACGCTACAGAGCCTAAGGGTGCTAGGTATGTATGTAGCCAAGAAATAGTTTATTCCTAAGTCATTTTACTTAGAACCTTGCACATAACTGTAGTTCCACTTACCACCTTTCATTTCTATTATCCATTTACGGTCTATATACACATATATGACACGCTTTCTACATCAATGACAATCGACCGATCATAAGCATAAACACAACTATTCTTTAATAATAGTATCAACATACATGATTACTTGCATGACTCTAAGTAACATCGGGACCGATTATTCCCCCTGACTCAATCGCGGGCATCTATACACACTATGACTTCTGCTTCCATACCAATAACATTCCTCAACGTCACTTGGGCATTGCCCATAATGTAAACGTCCATACTGATGGCACAATGACTAAAATCTCTCAGGACATTCTCTGGCCCTATGGCCCAAGGCTCCACATCCAGAACATAGCTCGATATCGAATAGACATACTCCGTCATGTCTCCTCCTAAATTACTGACAGCGTGATCTACTACTTCCAACATCTTCTTGTACTTTCCTGATTTTTACTCTGGAGCTTCGATCTAACGCGTCCCACAACACAAATCCTTTGGTACCTGCTTCCACCCCAAACCTTCCGATCTATTTACTGGTTACTTCGTTCTCGCTTCTACTCATTAGGGGTGAACCTTAGTTAACTAACTTCCATGATAATGGGCTTTTCGGTCTCTCGGAAGGTCTAACCTATAGGGGCATCCGAACATGACCTTGCTCTGGGAAGATAACTGGAGGCATTGTTGCGTACACAGTACCACTCACACCTAACCCAACCAGAAACGACTATTGAGTTGATAGCCTCTGTATTATGTGGGCCCTCCTATGATCTGGCAACACCACTGAAATCGATGGCATTCGGAAGGGAGATTCTTATGGGGCCTCAGATGGTTCCTCTTCTATAGACAAATTCTCAGACGGATCTTCTTCCATAGACAAATCGTCTTTCATAGACTGATCTTCTTTCATAGAATAACTCATATTATCACCTGGTACCCTTATACCCCTCAAATCCATATTAACGGGTGGTAATCTACTGGTGTCTTGCCCCACATTCCTGACCCAATTCCTGCTATCAGTACTTTCCTTTGATCTTGGCATTATTGAAAAAAGAGAATCAAGATGAAAAGGTAGGGATTCAGTTACTTACGACTTCACTTTTTAACGCATGATCTAGATTTTTCAAGAAAGGTAACATCTTAAATACCTTATAGCATCCTCTTTATAAGTATGGTGCATAACACACCCATAAGCAGGACTCTACTAGACACGACTTCTAGACATCCATAGGACTAACCTTCTCTGATACCAAGTTTGTCACACCCAACCTTAGGGGGGTGGCACCTGGTGCCCTAAGGCCCGGGCGTACCAACCCTGATACCTGTGACCTACTTAACAACTCCTAGGCCGACAAGGCTTCTAATAAATATTTAGCTGAACAGAAGCATAACCACCTGCATGCATAAAAGGCCCAACCTCTACATACATATACAATAAGGCTGGCAAGACCGACATGAACACATCAAGTCTACTGAAGAGACCGATAAGGCTACAAATGACTGTCTACAAGCCTCTAAATAGTATAACAACAAAAAATGGTTGGGACAGGGTCCCGTCATACCCAACTATATACATATTTGTATCCATCATACCTATCAGCTCACTATACAACTTCGAAAGAAAAGAGCGTGACAACCTCCAGCCGAGTTGAGTCCTATGGTGAGGAAAATATTTGCATCTCTATCTGTACCTGCGGGCAAGAATGCAGTATCCCCAAAAAGGGACATCAATACGAAAGATTGAAGTTGTAAATAAGTACAATGTTGTAAATGAAGCATAGGCTAAAACTGTAACTGAATGTAAACTGTAAATGAGGTCTTAAAGAGTCAACTATTACTCTGAGTGCCTCTATGGGCAAGCAATATGCATATCATGCTTTAATACTCTTTTTTATACGTATATAAGTATATATGCCACACTTCGGGGCTATCTTATCATCATTACGCCGCACTTTAGGGCTATTATTAATATAAACTTCCCACTGCAATGGTGTGCACATATAAGTGTCTACCCAGCCGACTATAGCGCGGTGCGGTGTCGTACAATAGCTACATATATATAATGCATGCAATGACTCTGAAGGGTCTTATAAATCTGATCAGAGTGACCCAAGGTCGTTATCCTCCGATTATCGTTATGTAACTATGTCTGTATCAATGGGTTATAAGTCAATAAGATCCATAAGAAGGCATAAGCTTCGAGTGACTATCAAGTCGGGAAATACTTCCGAACCAGAGCAATTAGAGTTATGAACTATAAAACTCAAATCTTAAGAATAGAACTCCTTTTGAAGGGACATCGTTACAGTTACGCTTATTCGTAGATCATGCCAAAAGAATGAAAGAGTGAGCCTTAATATACATTGGTCATTCAAGCTGTTTACGTTCTGTTAGCCCTCGAAATCTCTACGAACGGTTATCTACATTACACGAATGGTTTGTATCAATATCGAACCCAAAACTTAAAGGAAAGCTTATTTGGTCATTTCATCAAACAACTTAAGCACGATGGATTCTTAGGCTTCTTTTTACAAGGAATCCTTATGCAATTCGATCCTACCGTCCTTCAAATCGTACCTTCCTTATTCCCACATTACAAACAACTAGATTGATTATCCAATTCAACTTATATTTCAAGTAAAACAGCCCAACAACTTATACCTCGGTGATTCCATAAGTTTACGAATTTCAATTATAAAAATCCTTTCACTACTTGCTCCAAATCATCAATTAATCATAAATATAGGTAAAGGAGGATAAAAATTACCTTCATGCATCATAATCTCCTCAAATAGTAGAGTACTCTATTTCCAAGGGTTTCCAAAATTAGTTCCACAAGTAGGTGACAATTCTCACGATACCCACATGATTTATTACGTTAATCTTGCGTAATTCACCTTGAATTTGATCTTAGGAGAGTATAGTGTCTTAGAGAAGGATTGAGATGTGATTTAGAATCTGTTCTTGGAAAAAAATGAGGTCTCAAATCGAAAATCCTAATTTAAATCCGAAATAAAATTTGCACCACCTCAAAAGGACGGTCCTTTTGATGGTCCGTCAAACTTTTGACGGTCCGTCAATCTGGACCGTCAATCCAAACCTGCAACTTCAAAATCTCAAAGAAAATTGATGGTTCAGATTGGCTATTTTGACGGTCCATCAATCTTTCCGTCAAATTGGACAGTTTTCTGATTTCGTCAAAACATACTTTCTTCGATCCGTTTAACTTCCAAACACTCTGGTACTTCAATAAATAAGTTGTAAACCTTCATTACCCTTCCATAAGGTCATACCTCTTACCGGGACATTGACATTAATTAATGACACGACGAAACGTGAAACTACATGGTGTAACAAATGTAACTTGCAATTTCATTTCCGTTCCCAGCTCCTTGAATAGCCCAATCAACCAAGTGATCTCTGCAATGGTAGATGTCATACTCCTGAATTCAGCTGAACTTCTGGAAACTATTTGTTGTATCTTAGACTTCCAGGATATCAAGGCTTCACCTAGTTTTACTACATATCCTATGACGGACTTTCTAGTCTCCACACAAGATCCCTAGTCAGAATCACATAAGGCTACCAGCTCTTGTACTCTATTTGCTGACATAAACATACTAAGGCATGTTGTGCCTTTGATATATCTCACCACTCTCATAGTTACTTTCATATGAGATGTTTTTGGCGCATACATCTGTTGACTTAGAGCTTATGCTACAAAAGCTAGATCAGGCCTTGTTATTGTTAAGTATAGCAATATTCCTACTACTCTCTGATAAACTCCCCTAACATCAATTAACACATCATCACCAGTTGATTCTGGATGAACAACATTATCAAGCTTCTGATTGAACTCTATTGGAGTAACAGTTGTCTTACTTCCAGTTAATCCTAATTTAGATACCAATTCTAGAGCATATTTTCTTTGACACGTTTCTCTGATCTAGAGAATTCAATTCTTATAAAGCAATTTAGTTCCCCTAAGTCCTTCATTTTGAACCTAGCATGCAAATCCTTTCTTACTTATTCAATAATGAGTAGATTGTTTCTAGTCATAAGTAGATCATCCACATATACCAACACAATAAGTATAGCACCCTCCTTGTGTTGAGTGAACAAGGAATAATCAAATGGAATTGAACAAACCACACCAAAGAGAGCTTTTATGAGTTTCAAGTTCCATTGCCTAGGAGCCTATTTTGAACCATATAGAGACTTGTGTAATTTGCACACTCGTAATGTAGATCCATGACACTCCCCCTGGCTTGAAAAGCCATCAGGGATATGCATATACACTTCTTCTAGTAAATCACCTTGAAGAAATGCATTGTGTACATCTATCTAAAAAATATACTAAGAAGAAGAAGTAGCTAGTGCAACAATAGCCATGACAGTGACCATCTTGGCCACTAGAGAAAAGGTTTCAGAAAAATATGTACCCTCATGTTGGCTGTAGCCTTTGACAACTAACCTGGCTTTGTATCTCTCCACCTCCCTTGAGGAATTGTATTTCACTTTGTATACCCACTTGCATCTTATAGGAACCTTACCAGGCGGTAACTCAATAATGAACCAGGTCTGGTTTTCTTGAAGAGCATGAAGCTCAGCCTTCATGGTATTTATCCACAGAGGATCCTTGCCAGCATCAGCAAAGGACCTAGGCTCTTTAATGGATGAAAATGTTGTTAAAGAAGCTCTATATGAGGGTGAAAATGATCATAGGATATAGAGTTGGCAAGTGGATAGGCACAAGAAGCTGACTTTAAGGGCATGACATAGTCAGTCATCCAAGCAGGCGGCCTAATAGATCTAGAAGACCTTTTAACATCAACTACTACAGTCTGAGGAACTAGAGCAGGTGGAGATGCATACACAGGTTCTTCCAGTGGATCAATAATATCAAGATCTATATCAAGATATGTGAAGGAAGAGATGTTGATGGAACTGATATGGGAATAGAAGGAAAGGTATCATCAATAGGAAAATAGAGAAATAGTAGGTGTAGTCTATAAGCCATGAAATGGAAAAATGTGTTTCTTAAAAACGGTGTCTCTGCTAACAAAGAACTCAGTGGCAGTGAGATCAAGTAGAACATAAGCCTTTTGAGATTATGAATAACCCTTATGAATTGATGGAATAGCTTTAGGACCAAATTTATCACCTTTTCTAACTCTAGTGGCATAGCATAGGCACCCAAACACTCTCAAGTGATCTAAGGAAGGAGACCTATGAAATAACTTTGTATATGGAGCTTGTCTATGTAGCACACCACTTGGCAACCTATTCAACATATACACAACAGTAGTCACATAATGTCCCTAATACTTCAGAGGTATATGAGCCTGAAATCTTAAGGCTCTAGCCATATCAAGAATACTTTTGTGTCTCCTTTCCTCCACCCCATTTTGTTGGGATGTGTAGACACAAGAACTCTAGTGAAGTACCCTATAGTCTCTAAGAAGAGTGTTGACCTGATCATTGAAGAACTTTGTCCCATTATCAGTTCTGAGACATTTAAGTTTAGTATCAAACTGAGTTCTCACCAAGGCAAGAAAATCTATGAGAATTACAATTGTATCTGACTTGGTTGGCAATAGGAAGATCCAAATATATTTTGAGTGATCATCAACAAGAGTAAGAAAGTATATTTTCCCATCATAAGTGGGATTCTATAAGGACCCATACATCAGCATGCACTAGATCAAAATGAGAAGCAGAAACTGACATGCTAGAAAGAAAAGTCAATCTTGATTGCTTTGCAATAGGACATTGTACACAAGTGACCTTTTAGTTTTATATGTTGTAAATAACTAATATGAGATAGAACATTTAGAGGTGCATGGCCTAACCTTCTATGCTAAATTGAGCGATTACACACGCTGGTCTTAGTAACAATATCAAACACATTATTCTTAGGAACAATACTACTAACATCTACATTATTAGAGATATAAAATGTTAAATTCTTTCTGCTGTTAAGACCTCCTTCAGAATCACCTTTGTAAGCTTTCAAGATATACAGTCCATCATCTTTCTTACCAATCCCTATCACCTTTCCACTTGAGAATTCCTAAAAGATACAGAAATTAGGGGAAAAGGCAACCATATATTTTAATTCCTTTGTATTCTTGGACACGGATAGCAGGTTGTACTTGAACTCTGGGATATACAGCACAAGATGAATCTCTTTATCTTTGAAAATAGATGAGATGCCTTTATGACTAATATCTACTTTATTTCTTGTAGGTAAATGAACCTTACTGCTATTATGTTCATTCAACTTCTCACACTTTTTGAGAAAGTTCAGATTGTGTACCATATGATTTGAAGCTCCAGTATCTACTATCCAGTTGGATTCACATAGACTAGATAAGAGAGTAGTAACATACATGTAGTACTTGTTGAAGTACCTGTAACATCCACTTTAGCTGTGTTGGCTATTGGCTCACTCTCTTTTTCTTTGTGCAATATCTGTAAGATCTGAGAATATTGCTCATGAGTAAAGATAGGAGTTGGAGGTTGTGGTGCTGGAAATTGCAGTGAAGGAGGTGAGTAAGCATGCTCATCTGACCAACCATGTCCAACATGAGCAACATTGTTTGCATAAGATCCTGAACCTCATCCATATGAATTTACTTTCTTCTTGTACTTAGATTCATTTGGATAGCCATTTAGTTTCCAGCAAGTTTCTCTAGTGTGTCCTTTATTCTTACTGTTAAACAGAAAGCAGTGGGCTTTCGGCCACTGCAAAGGAGCAAAGCAGCAGTGGGCTTTCGGCCACTGCAAAGGAGCAAAGCAGTGGGCTTTCGGCCAACAGTCCAGCAGCCCAATTAGTGTATATATGGTATATATAGTTGTAGTATATTGTAAGGAAAAGGATACCTTAATTAGTGTTATACACTTACCATAATTGTATAGTTAGAGTTATGGTAGAATAAGGTTTTAGGAATAGATTAGGAATAGGATTCTCCTATTTTGTAACTTGTATATATATCTATTCAATCAATGAAAATAATCAAGGGGATTATTTCTTTCATGGTATCAAGAGACTAGGTCTAAACAAAAAATTTTCTTTTCTCAAAATTTTTGCCTCCTTGGCCGAGAACCCCCCCCCCTCCCTCGGGTTTTTCTCTCCAAATATCTCGTCTTCCGCTCTCAAAAACCTCTCTTAAATTGATCCTCCTTCTTTGTTCTTTCAAATATGTCTAAGAACAATTTTCACCCTGCCCTCACGGTTTCCAATATCAAGCTAAGTGTCCCTATTATCCTTGAGATGGAAAACGTTCAATATGCAACGTGGGCAGAGTTGTTTAAAATTCACGCAATATCGTATCAAGTTCTTCATCACATCATTCCTCCCGCTAGACCCCGTCCTGCGGAGGATCCTGAGCTATGGATTACACTTGATGCTACCGTTCTTCGGTGGATATACGCCACTATTTCAGTGGACCTTCTACAGACGATTATGGAGCCAGATACCACGGCTATGGCTGCATGGAATAGATTGTGTGACATATTCCAAGACAACCAACATTCCCGTGTCGTCACACTCGAGCAGGAATTCTCTCTCGTTCGAATGGATGTATTTCCGAACGTTTCTGCATATTGCAAGAAACTAAAGGAATTGGCGGATCAACTCCGTAATGTTGGCGCACCGGTGACAAATAATCGTCTAGTTCTACAGTTGGTTGCCGGTCTTTCGGAGGCCTATAATGGTGTTGGCACTCTCCTTCGCCAAAGCAACCCTCTTCCCGACTTCCATCAAGCCCGCTCCATGCTTACGTTGGAAGAAGCCGGTTTGGCTAAAAAGGCGGCTACCGGAGCAAGTCCAGTTGTCATGATGGCATCCTCTCCTAATCCTTCAGGTTTTGTTAATAATTCGGGCCAAAACCATAATCATGGTGGCGGCAAGAATAATCGCAAGAATAATAACAAAAACCGCGGGGGCAAACGCTGTGGTAATGGTGGAGGTTCCGGTAGTCAGCAAAACGTCGGTGGGTCCCATCCAATGAACAGTGGCCCACCACCCCCATGGGCCCGGAATGGGCCCATGGCGATGGAGCAGCGGCGATGGGACCGTGGCCAAGGCCCATACCAAAGCGGCCAGAAATTCCCGCTGGTCGCCAACACCCAGGCCCAATGCCCAAGATGGCGCCCATCGCCGATGGGCCCAAAGAACGGCAAAGTGGTAGCAGCACGGGCCAGACCAAAGACGGCCAGAGTTCTTGGGCCCCGACCTCCGCAAGCCCATCATGCAAAGAGCCCTACTCAGACCGAGCATCGAGGCGCGATGCACACGTTGGGATTGACTCAACCGGACCAAAATTGGTACATGGACACCGGCCACTACTCACATGACTTCCGAATCGATACTCTCTCATCTTATTCCAATTTGAGCACCCCTCGGGGGATAATTATTGGTAATGGCAGTTCTATTCCAATTCTAGGGTATGGTCAGAAAACGTTGTCTCCCCCCAATCCACCACTCCTCTTGAAAAATACTTTACATGCTCCTAAATTGATTAAAAATTTAGTGTCTGTCCGAAAGGTCACAAATGACAATTGCATTTACATTGAATTTGATCCTTTCGGTTTCTCTGTGAAGGATTTCAAGACGGGGAGTCGTCTCATGAGGTGTGATAGTAGGGGGGATCTATATCCTATCATGCCCGGTTTCAGTCCATCGAGTCCAGCCTTGCCATCAGCTTTTGCAGCCATCTCTCCTTCCATGTGGCATGCTCGTCTGGGTCATCCGGGATCTTCTATTTTATCAGCTTTAGATAAAAATAGCTTTATTTCTTGTAAGGGTACGAGTCGTACTCCAATTTGTCAGTCTTGTTCATTAGGAAAAATTATTAAGTTGCCATTTGTAGACTCCAATTCTCATACTTCTATGCCATTTGACATTATTCATAGCGACTTATGGACATCTCCTGTTCTTAGTTCAATGGGTCATCGATATTATGTTCTCTTTTTAGATGATTATTCTAGATTTTTGTGGACGTTTCCAATTGCGAATAAATCACAAGTGTTTTCCGTCTTCATAAAATTTAGAGCGTTCATTCGTACTCAATTTGAAAGAGAAATAAAAAATATTCAATGTGATAATGGGAAAGAGTATGACAATAGGGAGTTTCGAGAATTTTGTGCTACTCATGGGATAAATTTTCGGTTTTCATGTCCTCATACATCTTCACAAAATGGGAAAGCCGAACGAAAAATTCGTTCCATAAATAACATTGTCCGAACTCTCCTAATCCATGCCTCCATACCTCCGTATTTTTGGCATCATGCTCTACAAATGGCCACTTACCTTCTTAACATAATTCCGTCTAAAGGTCTGACATATTCTTCCCCTCTCAAAATCTTATATAATAAGAACCCTTCTTATTCTCACCTTCGGATTTTTGGGTGCTTGTGTTATCCACTATTCCCATCCACAACAATTAACAAACTCCAGGCTCGGTCTACCCCGTGTGTGTTTTTGGGTTATCCGTCAAATTATCGTGGTTATAAGTGTTTTGATTTATCCTCCAAGAAAATCATAATCAATCGCCATGTCATTTTTGATGAAACTCAATTCCCGTTTACGAAAGTTCATACTCCCGAACCTAAGTTGTATAATTTTTTGGATGACCAAATATCCCCGTATATTATTCGGAATTTTTCGGACAACTCCTGCATCTAAAATTCCCCAATGGGCCCATCGCCTACGGCCCCACAAGAGCGTTACTCCCTCATCGCTCCAGCCATCGAACAGTTCCATTATTGGGCCCAGCCACTCGAACTCGTCCGTAAACCGAATCCGCCAGACCGATTTGGGCCAAGAAAGCCCATCGCTGCCGCTACCCGTCCCGAACCCGGAAAATTCCCAAAATTCACTCCATTCTTCCTCGAGTCATAGACCGGTCACTCGTAGTCAGCGGGGTATTTTTACACCTAAAAGACATTTTAATTTACATTCGGATGTCTCTAAATCCCCCTTGCCCCGCAATCCTGTGTCCGCATTAAATGACCCTAATTGGAAAATTGCTATGACTGATGAATATAATGCTCTTATTGCTAATAAGACGTGGGAGTTGGTGCCCCGTCCATGTGGTATTAATGTTATCAGGTCTATGTGGATTTTTGCTCACAAGGAGAATTCAGATGGGTCCTTTGCTCGACATAAGGCGCGACTTGTTGGTGATGGTAAGACTCAGCAGGTTGGAATTGATTGTGGTGAGACGTTTAGTCCGGTGGTCAAACCGGCTACCATTCGTGACTGCGGCTTTAGCTTGGCTCTTTCAAAGACTTGGCCAATTCATCAGTTGGATGTCAAGAATGCTTTTCTACATGGTGATCTCAAAGAAACGATCTATATGCATCACCGTTGGGTTTCAGGGATCCCAACCGCCTCATCATGTCTGCTTTGTTGAAGAAATCACTATATGGGCTTAAGCAGTCTCCACGGGCCTGGTATACACGATTTGCTGATTTTGTTTCGACTATTGGGTTCACTCACAGCAAGTCTGATAATTCCTTGTTCGTCTACCGACGTGGTCCGTCATTGGCTTATATTTTGTTGTATGTGGATGATATCATCTTGATCGCCTCCTCCGATGCTTTGCGCCACTATCATGGCCATGCTCGATTCTGAATTTGCTATGAAGCGACTTAGGGCCGCTGAGTTATTTTTGGGGATTGCCGCTGCGTCATTCAGGGGCTTGTTTCGCCTCAACGGAAGTATGTGCCGAGATCATAGAGAGGTCGATTCATCCCGTAAGTCCACTTCCACGCCCGATTGATGCAAACCCAAAGCTAAGTGCCACAAAGAGTGCACCATACGAGGACCCGACCCGCTATCGCAGTCTTGCAGGGGCCCTCCAGTATCTCACGTTTACCAGACCGGATATTACATATGCGGTTCAGCAGGTGTGTTTATTCATGCATGATCCCAGAGTTGAGCACATGAATGCAATGAAACGCATCATTCGGTATATTCAGGGGACACTCGACTATGGGTTGCACTTGTATCCGTCATCTACATCTACGCTTGTCTCCTACACGGATGCTGATTGGGGTGGTTGTCCCGACACCAGACGGTCGACTTCTGGCTACTGTATGTTCCTTGGAAACAACTTGGTCTCCTGGTCAGCAAAACGTCAGGCAACTCTATCACGCTCAAGTGCCGAGGCAGAATATCGAGGGGTAGCAAATGTGGTCTCCGAATCATGTTGGCTACGTAATTTGCTTTTGGAGCTTCATTGTCCCATTCAGAAGGCAACCTTGGTCTATTGCGATAACATTAGTGCCATCTACCTTTCAGGTAACCCCGTTCAACACCAACGCACCAAGCATATCGAAATGGACATTCACTTTGTCCGTGAAAAGGTTGCAAAGGGTCAAGTTCGAGTATGCCATGTCCCGGCTCCGTATCAAATTGCGTACATCTTTACAAAGGGTCTACCAATGGTTCTCTTTGAAGATTTTAGGGACGATCTCAGCGTTAAAACCGCCCGCTTATGATGCGGGGTGTGTTAAGCAAGCGATGGGCTTTCGGCCACCGCAGAAAGAACAAGCGGCGATGGGCTTCGGCCACTGCAAAGGAGCAAAGCGATGGGCTTTCGGCCAATGATCCAAAGACCCGATTAGTGTATATATGGTATATATAGTTGTAGTATATTGTAAGGAAAAGGATACCTTAATTAGTGTTATACACTTACCATAATTGTATAGTTAGAGTTATGGTAGAATAAGGTTTTAGGAATAGATTAGGAATAGGATTCTCCTATTTTGTAACTTGTATATATATCTATTCAATCAATGAAAATAATCAAGGGGATTATTTCTTTCACTTACAGTAGTCACAGAACAATGTTGATCTGTTATGTTGTTTCTTAGATCTGAATCCACTGTTGTATCCAGGGTTCTGAGGATATTCTCCTCTGTAACCAGATGACTTTCCTTTGCTACCAGATAATTCACTTTTATTGCTCATTAATGTAGATGATTCACCAACTTCATAGCTACTACTAGCCATATTCTTCCTCTGACTTTCCATATTAATAATCATAGCATATGCTTGATTAATATTAGGAAGTGGATATGTCATGAGAACCTAACTCTTAGCATGATCATACAACTCATTTAATACCATAAGAAACTGCCACAATTTTTGTAAATGAAAATTCTCCTTGTATTTCTTAGACTCTGGACAAGGACAATAAGGAGATGGAATTAAAGCTTCAAACTCATCCCAAAACTCCCCGAGTCTGGTAAAATATATTGATACAGATGAAACTCCTTGTGTAAGTGTGACAATCTGTTTATGCAGAAAAAAATGCCCTAGATGCATCCACTTTATCAAATCGTTCCCTAATATCCTCCCAAACCTTGTGTGCATCAGATCTATATATCACTGCACTAATTAGATCCTTAGAAACTGTGTTCATAATCCAAGACAACACAATAGCATTACATCGATCCCACAAGTCATGAAGACTAGAATCATATGATTCCTTCTTACATGTGCCTAGAACAAAGCCTAATTGTTTTTTTAACAACACTAACTTCATGGATTTACTCCACAAAGAATAGTTCTATGAACCTTAAAGTTGGATAGAAATAAGAACTGAACCTTGAGTATCAGATGGATGAATGTATAATGGATGATTGTATATTTTGACCCACAAATTTTTGAAGTAAGGTAAAAGTTAACAATATGAAAAGAGTTGCAATCATAGCTAAGTTATCACGACTAATAAACATTGGATTTAATTTATTTCACTGACGGTACTTCAGAAAATTTTCTTTCAAAGGTCAAGTAATTAAAGGACCTGAAGATACCAAGTATGTTAGATTTGTCACATGGTGCAAGTATTACCTAAAGTACAAGATATTTTTTCTTTTTTCGGTTTAATACTGTACTTGAGATTTTCGTTAACATGACTTTTTGGATTGAAAAATATTACAAATTGTTTTTGTAAATGACAAAACTACACAATAAAACTTAGGGAGGATTGCTTCACTGATCAAGAGTTCAACTAAATAGAATCTCATTTCCTTTGTTTCCCTAATTCTGATGAAACTGATAGAATACTGTGTATATCATAGTGATATACACGGTATGATATACACGGTTTTGACTAGTCATGTATCATAAATAGAAGTTGTAAATTATATTGTATAATTACCATAACTGTAGAATTCTTGTACAAGTAAAACTAGGATATTAGAAGTTTAGTAGGAATAGGATTTTCCATCTTTGGAGATTGTAACTTGTATATATACCTATTCACTCAATAAGAATAATCAATGGATTAATTCTTTCATGGTATCAGAAGTCTAGGTCTAGACTACACCCCTTCCCAATTTTCTTCCGCTACTCTCGGCTCAAATTCCGAGAACCCTTCTCGGTTTCCGGCCGACTTCTTTCTCCTCCCTTCCCAAATTTTCTTCCTAATCCCTAATTCCCCTATTGTTCTTTCGTTATGTCTACATCAAAGAACCTGTTTCATTCAGCCCTTACAGTTTCCAACATCAGGAACCACATCCCTATTGTTCTTGAGATGGAAAACGTCCAATACGCGACATGGGCGGAATTATTCAAAATTTACACACGCTAGCATCAAGTAATCCATCACATAATTCCCTCGACACCTAGCACATAGGAGGTGCCTAACCCCGAGGAAAATCCTACGTTATGGATAACACTTGATGCTACCGTTCTCCAGTTGATTTATTCCACTATTTCTACCGACCTCCTACAAACGATTATTGAACCCGAAACTACGGCAATGGAAACTTGGAATAGGGTGCGTGATAAATTCCAAGATAACAAGAATTCCTGTGCTGTCACCCTCAAGCAGGAATTATTCACATGTCCACATGGTAGATTTTCCTAACGTTTCGGCCTATTGTAAAAGGCTGAAGGAATTGGCAAACCAACTCCGCAACATTGGTGCGCCAGATACCAATGATCGTTTTGTTCTCCAAAATGGTTGCAGGCATGTCTGAGGCCTATAACGACGTTGGCACACTACTTAGAAGAAGTCGACTTAGCTAAAAAGGCGGTTACAGGGCAAATTTCGTCGCCATGATGACCACGTCAGACGACCCTCACTCGTTCTCTGAGAATTCTGGCCAGCACCGCAACAACGGTGGTGGCAAAAAGGGTCGACATCATAAAAATAATGGCAAAAACCGCGGTGGTAATGGAGGTGGCCGAAACAATGGTGGCAGCGGCAGTGTGCCTCGGACCAGAGGGCCGCAGGCCAACTGGTCCCAATCGTGGGCCCCCTGGCCGTGGAACTGGGCCAGTGGCCATTGAACCAATAGTCCCTATTTTCCTCTGTTACCCGTAATCGGGCCCGATTCGAACAGTCGGTCCAGTTTCGGGTCCAACATCGCGGCCAGATTCACTGGGGCGAGCCACTTCTCACATGACGTCTGACCAAGGTACTCTGTCGTCTTATTTCAATTTGAGCAAAAATTGTGGTATTATTATTGGTAATGGCAATTCAATTCCAGTTTGCGGTTATTGACACACAACTTTGTCTTCCCCACATCCACCTCTAGTTTTGAAAAATACCCTTCATGCCCCTAACTTAATTAAAAATTTGGTGTATGTCCGAAAATTCACCATTGATAATTGAGTTTCTGTTAATTTTGATCCTTTTGGGTTTTCTGTGAAGGATTTCAAAACGGGGATACCTCTAATGAGATGCAATAGTAGGGGAGAGCTTTATCCTATCACAAATACCACCACTTCCGCGAGTCAAGCCATACCGTCTACTTTTGCCGCCTTGCTCCTTCCTTGTGGCATGCCCTTTTGGGCCATCCGGGATCGTTTGTTATTTCTTCTTTGCATAAAAATAATTTTATTTCTTGTAAGGGTACGCGTAGTACTCCACTTTGTCCTTCTTGTCCGTTAGGGAAAAATGTTAAATTACCATTTGTAGCCTCTACTTCTAGTACTTTGATGTCGTTTGACATTATTCATAGTGATTTATGGACATCCTCCGTGTTAAGTTTTGTGGGCCATAGTTATTATATCATATTTTTGGATGATTATTCTATTTTTTTGTGAACCTTTCTTTTATAAAAAAAGTCTCATGTTTTTTCTACATTCCTAAAATTTAGAGCATTCATCTGTACCCAATTCAAACGAGAAATTAAAAGTATTCAATGTGATAATGGCAAGGAATATGATAATGGGTTATTTCGGGAATTTTGTGATGGTAATGACATAATTTTTTATTTTTCTTGTCCTCATACATCCTCACAAAATAGAAAGCCGAACGAAAAAATTGTACCATTAATAATATTATTCGGACTTTATTAGCACATGCTTCTGCACCCCTTTCTTTTTGGCATCATGCACTACAAATGGCTATTCACCTCCTTAACGTACTTCCTACCAAAGGATTAGCATCTAAATATCCCCTTAAAGTTCTCTATAATAAGGATATTTCGTATTCTCATCTTAGGGTCTTTGGGTGTTTATGCTATCCACTTTTTTCGTCAACTACAATTAACAAACTTCAGGCTCGTTTTTTACCGCTTGTGTGTTTCTGGGTTATCCGTCTAATCATCGTGGTTACAAATGTTTTGATTTATCATCTAATAAAATCATAATTAGTCGCCATGTTATTTTTTATGAAACCCAATTTCCTTTTACTAAAGTGAGTAGTCTCGTGCCGAGTTCATAGAGTTTTTTAGATGACGAGGTCTCACCATATATTATCCACTATTTTTTCGACTTGTCTCGTGACCAAACTACACCAAAGATGCCCACGGCGCCAGAACCATCGTTTCGCCAAGGCCGATGACACGATCCAAGATCGATCTCAGATCGTTCCAAAGAGCCAAATTTCAACCCGAGCATGTTACTGTTCATGTTCCAGTTGTTGGGCCAGCAAACCCACTGCCTGCTGGCCAGTCCGTCCCCGTTCCACACATTGCCCAAAATCCATCCAATTCCTCCTCTAGTTAAGGGCCCATTACTCGTAGTCAAAGGGGTATTTTAAACTAAAACGACATTTTAATCTCAATTCTAATGTCCTTAAATCTGCCCTCCCGCATAACCATGTGTCCGCATTAAATGACCCGAATTGAAAATTGGCTATGATTGATGAATATAATGCTCTTATTGAAAATAAGACGTGGGAGTTGGTGCCCCGTCCTTCTGGTGTTAATATTATTCGGTCTATGTGGATTTTTACTCATAAAGAAAATTCTGACGGTTCTTTTGAGAGGCATAAGGCTCGTCTTGTAGGTGATGGTAAAACTCAACAGGTTGGTGTGGATTGTGGTGAAACGTTTAGTCCGGTGGTCAAACCAGCTACTATTCGTACTGTTTTCGGTTTGGCTCTCTCAAAAGCATGGCACATTCATCAGTTGGATGTGAAATATGTCTTTTTACACGGTGATCTTAAGGAGACAGTTTATATGCATCAGCCCTTGAGTTTTCGAGATCCCAATCATCCTCATCATATATGTTTGCTGAAGAAGTCCTTCTATGGACTTAAGCAGGTCTCACGGGCTTGGTATAAAAGGTTTGCAGATTATGTATCTTCTATTGGTTTTTCTCACAGTCGGTCTAATCATTCTCTCTCTATATATCGTCGTGTACTTCTCTGGCATACATTTTGTTGTATGTCGATGATATTATATTGACTGCTTCGTCTGATAATCTGCGCAAGTCTATCATGACACTTCTCAATTCCGAATTTGCTATAAAAGACTTAGGGCCCTTGAGTTATTTCTCGGGGATTGTTGTCACTCGTCATTCAGGTGGTCTATTTTTATCACAAATGAAGTATGCCGCTGAGATCATTGAAAGAGCTGGTATGTCATCGTGTAAATCTATTTCTACTCCGATTGATACTAACCCGAAGCTGAGTGCTACATCTGGCACTAAGTTCGAGGATCCCACCCACTATCGCAGCCTTGCAGGGGCACTTCAGTATCTTACTTTTATAAGGCTTGATATTACTTATGCAGTTCAACATGTGTGTTTGTTTATGCATGATCCACAGATTGAGCATATGAATGCGCTCAAACGCATTATACGATACATTGATTGGGGTGGTTGTCCTGATACCAGACGCTCGACTTCTGATTATTGTATATTTCTTGGGGATAACTTGGTCTCATGGTCTGCAAAACGAAAAGCTACATTATCAAGATCCAGTGTAGAGGCCAAGTATCGAAGCGTGGCGAATGTGGTGTCAGAATCATGTTGCCTGCGAAATCTTTTGTTAGAACTTAGAACTACACTTTCCTATTCAGAAAGCTTACTTGGTCTACTGTGATAATGTTAGTGCAGTTTATCTTTCTGAAAATCCGGTCCAACATCAACGCACTAAACATATCGAGATGGATATTCACTTCGTTCACGAAAAGATAGTTCATGGACAAGTACGCGTCTTACATGTGCCCTCGCTATACCAAATTGTTGACATCTTTACAAAGGGTCTTCCCTCGATTTTATTTGAAGATTTTAGGAACAGTCTCAGCGTACGACAACCGTCCGCTATGACTGCGGGGGTGTGATAGAATATTGTGTATATCCCTATGATATACACGATTTTGACTAGTCATGTACCATAAATAGAAATTGTAAATTATGTTGTATAATTACCATAATTGTAGAATTCTTGTACAAGTAGAACTAGGATATTAGAAGTTTAGTAGGAATAGGAATTTTCACATTTAGAGATTGTAACTTGTATATATACCTATTCATTCAATAAGAATAATCAAGAGATTAATTCTTTCCGAAACCAAATCTTTTCTAATAAGTTTTTGTTTTAATTGACACCTCTACACAAAGCCTAAAACATTAGTGTTAACTAAGTTCCTAGTAAAGCCTTAAAGAACAGAAGAAAGGTCATTTTTTGGAGTGTTTAGAGGAAGACTTTTTCCTTGGGATGCATTTTCCTTTTACAGCCTTTTCTTTCTTCAATTCCTCCTCTTCTGCTGCAACTACTTCTCTTAGCCCTGCCTTTGAGCTCCTGCATAAAACAACATTCACTTAAAGGAAAAGTAGACAATCTAATATTAAAGCCTGAGAAGTATGTCCGTTGTTACCTTTATTTAAGATAGACAAACTTTTACCAATTTTTTATAAACTATTCTAGGAAAATGTACAACCTTACATGTAGAAATATAACATAGGAGTAGTAAAATTATTTAGCAAGGGTTGTTTCATTGCGCGTTAGAGTCATGCACATATTAGTAATATAGTGATTAGTTATATAAATTTTAGTTATTTATGTATTAGAAATTTCATTTTATATATTGTAATAAATTAATTCTAAATTGACTCATAACTTATAATTCAAATTTTAGTTAAGTAGGATTGTAAATTGATAATCAAATACCGTACTTGGTGTGCAGAATTTAATACAAAGCACCTAAAAAGCTACCAAACATGATATTAACGCTAGTTTTAATACATGAATAATTCCCTCCCTAATCAAGAAACAAATAAAAGAGTGCATCTTTAAAACTATTTATTATACAATACCAAATACACTACAATTAAAACTTGGAAAGATATTAGGCGTTTGTACATAATGGTATTTGCTAATTAATGTTTATATACAATTTTGTTCATTTTCTCAACTTAAACTTGGGAAGGAAAATTTAAAATTTTGAAAAATTAATTTTAGTAGTATTTCAAATAAATTAGTAATAATTTTCAATCACAAACTTCTATTCTTTTTCAAATAAAATTCATGTCCAAATACAATTTTAATCGAACCGGGTTAACTCACCTCTCTTCGTTGTAGGAAGACGATTTCTTCAACTGTGGATCAACATGAGCTGTTCTCTCCTCCGTAGTCATTGTTTCAACAATGCTCCCACTGAAATATTCTTTCTCTTCCGACTGTAAATTCCCAAATCGAGGATTCTCAGACATGTACTTTATCTCTTCCACATCATTCATCTCCACATTACTCTTCGCTGCAGCCTTGCACAATACGCCTTTATGAAAATTAGCACAACTACTACTACTACTCTTCCTCCCCACCACCACCGTGCACGGTGGTGTGTGCTGTGGCGGCTCAGTAGTCGTAGTACTTTTCCCTCTAAACGACACTGAGCCGCCACAGGAAATGAGTTGGAAGAGTACCGAGTTTCGACTCAGTAATGACTCAGCAGCCACCGGGTCACCATCTTCGAACCTGTTGGAAAAAATCAAAGCAGTAGAAAATTAAAATTGGTTAGAATTTAGTACTATTTTAATTAATGTCTAGTTAGAATTTATGTCAAAAATATAATTTTAAATATTATAAACTCATGTACTTTGTTGTTATCGGTGCGACCTTTAGGATATTTATGTGATTATATATATAGTTTTTATGTTATTTAGTTAGGTGCATGAATTTGTATTTTTGAGATGACTAAATACATATTGAGGTTGTAAAAACATTTAGTTGTTTTATGTCTAGATTCATTCTTTAACACCTAAATCCCATTATTGTAATGTTAGGTAAGAGTGGAGTTTCTAATAATATGAAGTGAACTTAATGTTTCTCTTCATCTTCCATTCTTTTTGTGTCTGATGATATTATGAAGGGTCCACCTTATATTTTCAACTTATAGTTAAAAGTTAAAACTTATATAGAAATAAGATTTCTTGTTTTAAGTTAAATAAATTTCATACTATTATAAATATGTAAGTTTCGTACTACTCTAAAGAGTGATAAAATATACTATATCACCCCTAATTATTATTAAGTCACATAATAATGAAAACTTTAAAAGTTGTACATCCACTAAGAATTCCTTTCACTTTTAATAATCAATAATAAGCGTATAACATATATGAAAAGATAAATTATCTCTTGATTTTCTAAACTAGACAAGTAAAATATAATATTTTCCTTCAGTACCTTTTGGAGGTGTTAGTGGCTTCATTATTGAGCTTGTCTGAGAGTGAAGAGGAAGTTGCTGAAGGAGGAGATACCAAGTTGTTTGGATTATTTTTCCGAGTTATTGGTTGGATTAACTCATTGTGATGATCATCAGTACAAACACCTCTAGAACAAGTGGAATTGGGTGTGGTTGAGCTAGTGTAACTTGATTTCTCTTCATTTTCGTCTAGATAATGGTATTGGTGGTTGTTTTCAACAATATCTGGCTCTCCATCATTTCGTTTTGAGCCTATTGATTTGCGTTTTGGCAACAAGTTGCTTGAGTCTTGTACATGTTGCCTGTTTCTCATCAATTGTGGACTCTCTGCTATATGAAGTTGCTGAAATTTTTCTGAAAAAATAAATGAAGTTTTTTTTGTCATAATGATCTTGGACATGTTAATAATATGAAATTGCATGAATTCAGGGAAAAAAAATTCTGAAAATATCCATTAATGAAATATTGGTAAAAGTAAATTTATTAAAAATAAGGGTAATTACCTGTGGATCCTTCAATAATTTCAGATCCTTTGAGAACATACTCAGCTCCTTCAGAAGGGCATATGAAATCATTTTCAGCTAAGTCATTCCACACATAACCATTCTTATAGCTCCTGCAAAATTACCATTTACCATTGTATCAGTATTTAGTAAACTGAGTAAAGAATAGTGTTAAAATTTCCATCTGAAGGAACCGGACAAATTATTATTATTATTATTATTATTATTATTATTATTATTATTATTATTATTATTATTATTATTATTATTATCTCAAACTTGTTGCACCTTCATGCTCAACTATCAGGTCTCAATCTTCATTAAATTAAGTACGATTCTAATGTTACTTAAATCTCACCTCATTTTCCCCTTAGAAAAATACCTTTTGTACTACACACTATGTTGATTCCTAAACTAAGCAAATAAGCACGAAAAAAAAGAAAAGAACGATAATCTCTATAATCTTTTTTTCTTAAAAAAAAATTGATTTTATTACATAGGAGCAGGGGAAGGAAAATAGGGAGGGAATTACAAAGAATCGAACCCTCACCAAGACTACTAAAATTTCGCAATCTCTATAATATTACAGTGTGTACACGAAGAAAAATATTCTTATAAATATAGTACTAATTGTTTTTCTTACTTATTTTTTATTATTTATATATATAATGTAGACAAATTTTATGGTGGTTGGAGGTTTAGGAGGGAGACAAGTAGAATGGAATATCACCGCAAAGAATGGATTTTGGGTCTAACTCAACCCCAAAAGCCAACTTGTAGGGTAAGTATTGTCCAAGTCCATATAAGAAGTTCATGTTCCCATTCCATTTTCGATGTGAGACTCTTAACACTCCCCGCACGCACAGACCTCGTTAACTGTAGCGTGGACAATATAATTTGGGGAACATCGACAAACAAAGAATTGAAATATACCTGACTCTGATACCATGTAAAGAATGGATATTTGGCCTAACTCAAACCTAAAAGCTAGTTTGTAGGGTGAGGATTGTCCAAGTCCATATAAGGAGTCCATGTTCTCATTACATTTCCGATGTGTGACTCTTAACAGTCACATACCCTCTCACCAGGAAATAATTTTTTGGATTTCTAATGAACTTATTATTTTTTTAAAAAAATAAATTTTACTAAATATTTTTACGAACCAAACATAAGAAATTGAAAAAGTACTCTGTGCCAAACACACCCTTATTTCTATGATCAATTTCTTACTTCGAAGTGAGTTCAGTTCAACATTTTGACATAAATATTAAATATTTGTTCTAATATGCGAGAAATTTTCCTCTTTTATATTTCTGGATTTCATACATCACAACATAAAAAAAAATTCTTCAATAGAATTTGATACTACTTAATTAGAGGTAAACAGGAAGCAAAGATGAAGAACGAGCATTAATTACGTACCTTTTGCAAGACCAAGAATAGAGTGAAGGCATGCCTCTGCCTCTCAAGACCGTAAGCCTATCAATTACATCTGTGCAAATGAATCCAGTCCCACATTTCATTTCACAGCACCAAAACACCAATCACTTAGAAATAAAAAATTAATAAACGAATGACATATATATATATAGTAGGGCAGCCCGATGCACTAAGTTCCCTCTATGCGTAGGGCTCGAGAAAGAATCGGATCACAAGAGACTACTGTACGCAGTCTTAACTCACATTACTGCCAGACATATATATAGTCTAATTAATTAATAGGAGTAATGACCTTTCAAGCGAAGCTGCTGATGAGCAAGATGAGTGACTTCCATGTAATGAGGATGTTCAAGTTGGCCATTTCTTGATAAGTAATACACAACTTGAACCTTTCTGAAACTTGGCATTATCACTGATGATATTCTTCTTTGTGATTTCCCTCTTTCTGGGCTATTCTCTCTACATATCCTTCTCCCATTCTCAATCTCCATTTTCTCGTTGACAAATGACTCTTTTTAATGATCTCAGAAAAGCTACATGGAGAGTAGTTAATTAATGAAGAATTGGAGACTGATACAAATTAAAGGAAGATACACTGTATATAAGCAAAGAGAAACTCACTGTATTTTCTACTGTCTACTGCTACTGCTACTGCTACTATTAACCTATCACTGTGCCTTGAGATCCCAGGGAGCGAATTTAGGTGTTAAGTCATCATCACCTTTTCAATTCTCCTTCTCTTTTGACTTTTATCCTCCTCTGGTGTGGCTTTTAAATTAGGTAGGTAAACCCTCCAGTCAAAATAGAGTAGGAGTAATATTTAAAAATGTGAAAGGGTCTTTAAACTTTTTTTACTTTGGTAAGACATGAAGAGCGAGCTTAATATTTATATTATTATAAAAATTAATATTCCTCCCGTTTCAATTTATATGATGTAGTTTGACTGAGTACGGAATTTAATAAATAAATTAAGACTTTTGAATATTATGATTTAAAACAAGTAACAAATTTTTGTGTGATTATAAATTATTTCGTTAACCGTAAAAAATAAAATTTAAAGTTAAGTTATTGATAAATAAGAAAATATATTATTTTTTTTAGATTAACTAAAAAAGTGTGTTATATAAATTGATACATAAAAAATATATTTTTTCCTAACCTTTCTTACACCAAGTTGATTCAACTTATTAATTTTGAATTTTAAACTATATACTGACAAAACCTAAGTTCATAATATAAAAGAACGGACTACCTTCATTTCATTTTGAGTGATTTATTTGAGAGGACAGAGAGTAAAAAGTAGAAGATTTTTTTAAAAATTTGTGATTTAAACAAAAAGAATTGCACAAAGACATTATAAGGGGTGATCTTGAATTTTTTGTCTCGCTTAATAATTTTTTTTTTTTTAAAAAAATATCTATATTGTCCATCGAGCATAAGATCTAGTTGCATACATTAGTTTTTTTATGAAGCAAGAGTTTGAGTCATTTCAAAAAGTTACTGACAGTGAAAAAAGTAGAATGTGTTGCCTTTGAGTAGTACTTTAAGTTGTATGGACTTGTGAAGCAATACAAGTAATGTTTGCCTGCGAAATAGAACTTCTAGTCAGTGGAGCATGACCGATGAGAATCATGGGTCATTTTAAAAAAAATTGTTAAGTGTGGCTGATGTTAGGCGTATTTATACACCTAACCACCATATTTTACTCGTATTTCTATCTTGTTTAGAGGAACAATCGCATTAAATACACCTAACTTATGTTATTTTTTGCATTATGAACTGATATGTGTGTTCTTGTCGCATCTAGGTACTTAACGTGAAAAATGCGATGATTTGGAGCTAAAATAAGATGAAGCATTCATTCGAGTGTGAGTGGTCTATGAACCTCGCCAAACAAAGGCTGAAGCGAGCCACAAGCTCTCCATACACCTCGACAAGCGAGCTACGAGGACTAAAACAAGTTGTAGAAAAAATGTGGCAAGAGTGCAAAATGGACAATCAACCTTGCTGAGCGAAGTCTGGGGCGAGGAGGTAGCTCGCCATGCACCTCTCCCCGTGATGAAGGTGTTCCAAAATGCCAAAGTTGGGGATTTTGTCTAAGTGTAAAATGGACGCTAAAGCTAGCTAAGCGAAGCCAAGGGCGAGGTCCTACCTCTCTCCAGAGCTCGCCCAGCGAGCTCCAGTGTCCAAATGGCAGCAGGTTTTAAAGTCTAACTCTGTTTAGACTAGTTTTTAGGGTTATTTTCCAACACTATAAAAAGACCCTTTGCATAATTTTTACACAACTTTGGATAATTTGTGACCGCGAGTTCAAATACTTTGGACCTAAGGAGAGGTATGAGACGCCGTGGAGGCCGGAGGAATTCGGTTTTACCTTTCTTCTCATTACTACTCATTTTTATATTTTCTTTGGATGATTTGTTGTTTTACCTCCATGTCTATGTGGAGCTAAACTTCTCGTTTTGGGTTATGGTTCTTTCATGAACAATGTTATTCGAATATTGATTTCAATTAATTAGCTTATCATATTATTTATTTATTTAATCCTGAGCTTAATTATTTGGTTGTTTGATCACCAATCGAATACTATTTTTGATTCTTAGATTGAACTCGAGAGAGAAATACCATGATAGCAATAAAGAGAGGAATACCAGGATAGCAATAAGGTAAATACCCTTTTCACTAAGGTAAAACAACAATAAGGTAAACTAGTCTAACTCCGTTTTGGACTAGTTTTGAGGGTTATTTTCCAACACTATAAAAAGACCCTTTGCATAATTTTTACACAACTTCGGATAAATTGTGACCGCGAGTTCAGAAGCTTTGGACCTAGGAAGAGCTATGAGACGCTGTGGAGGTCGAAGGAATTTGATTTTACATTTCTTCTCCTTACTACTCATTTTTATATTTTCTTTGGATGATTTGTTGTTTTTCCTCCATGTCTATGTGGAGCTAAACTTCTCATTATGGGGTTATGGTTCTTTCATGAACATTATTATTCGAATATTGATTTCAATTAATTAACTTATCATATTGATTAATTTATTTAATCATGAGCTTAATTATTTAGTTGTTTGATCACCAATCGAATACTATCTTTGATTCTTAGATTGAACTCGAAAGAGGAATATCAGGATAGCAATAAGGTAAAATATATCAAAATCTCAACCCTGGGCATCAGGGAGCAAATTTGCATCTAGGATAGAGATATACCTAGTTCCCCCTGCTTGGTTGATATACATGAAATATAAATGCATTTGTGTTAAGGTTCATAACCATAGAGATATAAGCATGAAAGTAATATGAATAGGCGGCTAGAGGACTTAAGAGATTCGTAGTCGTAATATCAACTCTGTCAATCAGTAAACTGGATAACTTAAGAAGTTGAATCAATTGAAGAATACAACGTGATTGTTAGATAGCACATAGCCCTATATCAGCTCCATATCATTGATAAATTAAAAATCCGCTCTTTCTTTGTCGAAGTTCATTATTTATTTTCTTTTTATTTTAATTACTTTAGAATTACAACTTACAATTTTTTTCTCTTATATAGATAATTCGGACCGTTTAATTTAGCTAAATGTTAATCATAAGTCCATGAGGGTACGATATCCGATTATATTAGTCACTATATTACTTGTACGACCGTGTATACTTGCATGTGCTTTTGGGAGCAACAGTGGCCAAAGGTCCAAGACCATCTCTTATGGAGATTATCCATGCAAATCATCCAACTTAAACATGTCATAACATTTGTAAAATTATAAAAATTAAAAAGTTTTAAGTTAAATTATCTGAATCCAAACAAAGGTCATTTTTATAATAAACAAAAAAATCACATAATTTCAAAGTTTAATATATCCATAGCCCCTTAAATTTAATTTGTCAGTAAACTTTATTTGGACACTCGAATTATGACTTGTTCCAATTGAGTATCTGGACACACGATAAAATGGTCCTATTAAAAACTTTTGGTTTAAATTTTGAAAACAACTTTTGGGCATGTTCTCAATTAGGTAGTTAAGTTAACCACTTAAAATATGACATCTCCTCTATTTATACTTATCAGCCTCAATTGGAACAACTATGAGATTTTACGGCTTATTAAGACTAATGTGATAATTAAAAGAGGTGACATATTCTAAGAAGTTAACTTAATACTTGAGAACCCGCACAATATTTTTTTCCAAAATGTCAACCGAAAGTGTCTATGAAAATACTTTATCGTGTGTTCAAATGTTCAATTGAAACAAACTGTAATTTGAATGTATAAATGAAATTTATTGATAAATTTAAAAAATTATTAAATGTATTAAGCCTAAATTCAAATGAATGAAGTACAAGTGGAATCCATTAGATATATGTATCTACCCACAACTTAAATCACTAGACGTACTTAGACCAATTTAGGCGTATGGTTGAGAGCCTTTAACCCGGTGTAGAATAAGAGTAGGGAAAGTTGGCTCTACGACCGGGGACGAAGCCTCACATACCCCACTAAGGGCTATAGACCCCAATAATTTTTTTTACTATTATTATATTAATAATTGTCAAAAAGCTTGACCCACAAAAAACATTAGCCCCAACCTTTTGCTACTCTTAAATTATCCAAGCCCAATAAATTTGCAAAAGGAAATCCATAAGCCCAACAAAAGAAAAAAGTACTAGTCTATGAAATTAGTGGAGATTTCAAAGCAAATATTGCAATATTTGAGAGACAATTGATGAAATTCTCTAGTTAATGAAGTTTCTTTGTTTTGTTCTAATCATGAGATTGTTGTCCCTAACATGAATGAAAAGTAGGTATCTCCTCGACGGTCCAAGCAGAGAACTGAAGAAAGAATAACGATACTATTTTCGCATAAAGTGCTTTTATGATGTTTTAGACAAACAACTTATGGAGTTAAATAGCCAATTTTCTGTGACAAATGTTGAATTGCTTCTTTTGTTGGGTGCCTTAATCCTAGCAATTCATTCTTTGTTTTCAACAAGGAAAGTCTCGTCAAGTTTACTCGATTGTATCCTCGGGAGTTTTCTTCACATGATCTAGAGTTACTTTATAATCAACTTGAGACTTATATTATTGATATACGTAGTAGCATTGAGTTTTCAGAAATTGTTGGCATTGGAGATCTTGCAAAGAAGATGGTGGAAACAAAAAGACACGAAATCTATCATTTGGTTTACACGCTTCTTACCCTAGCATTAACTTTGTCAGTTGCTACTGCAAGTGTAGAGAGAGTATTTTCTGCTATGCGCATCATCAAAGATCGATTGCGAAATCGAATATCGGACGATTGACTTAATGATTTATTAGTACCTTATAGTGTGAACGAAATTTTGTATGGAATCAGTAACGAAGCCGTTATGCAACAGTTTCAGACTATGAAATCTCATCGAGAAAAATTGTGATTATATTTTCATTATTCTTGAACAATTTATATTTATGTTATTTAAAATTTAAATTATTATCTATTTTTTAAAATTTATATAATATAATACTAACACCTCGGAAAAATTGGTTGGCTTCGTCCCTATCTACTACCTTAGGGTGTTTACGATGGGAGTCAATTTCCTCCACTCCTCCTACAACTTGTAGCAGTGTTTTGTCGTCCAACTTTATCCAAGTGATGTTTTGTTCGTCAGTACACAGTTGGATACGTACTACATTGATTACACTAGATTTTAGAAAAGGTAAGTTGTTTTTAGCAACATCCAGCTTTCTCCTCAGAAAAACTTTTGGACTCTAAGCACACGTTCATCCTACAACAATAAAATAATATTTCTTCGATATTAATTTATGTAATAATATTTGATTTAACATTGAATTTAGAAAGATAAGTAAGACTTTTAAAATCTGTAATCTAAAACGAGTCTTACATATTTATGTCACTACAAATTATTCAATAAAATTAATTTATTTTTAAATATCAAAATAATATTTTTTTGGGGCAAACTAAAAAAATGGTTACACATCAATGGAGTATTACTCCTTCAGAATCGACAAGATATCTTTACATGATGAGCTTTTTACTCGGGGATTCAATTAATCCGACTTTAGTATGTTGAATCACTCGTAAATGTTAGTAACAGGATCCTGCAAAGTTCGAGTATTCTATTAAAAAAAAAGGGACAATTTCAGAAAAAAAAATGTATTATCCCTTTTTAATTTGTCCGATAAAACATTACGTTTTTCTATATTTGATTATTATTTATTTTTTTATCAATCTTTTTTATCCTTAGTGATATGATTTGACACTACTTATTAAAAAGGTTATTTTTGGTAATTTAAACATATTTGACTTACGTATGAAAGTCTTTTTAATTTTTTTAAATTTTGTATTCATCATACACTTCCATGCATGTGAAATGGGGTGGGAGGAGTAATAGATAGTGGTGAAAACATAGAGAGAAATAGTGCTTGATATTGGTAAGTAACAGTAATATTTAGTAGTTCAGCTTTTTTATTTTTCAATTATTTCTTCAATTAACAAAACGAAAGAGAATAAATAAGATTCTCTTAGCCCATTCGGAAGATCTCATAATAAAATTATCCATGACCGTTTATGTCTCTAGCATGACCACTTGATAAAATCCGGAGGGAAGTGGGGTAAATGGCCGATACTACTTGAAGGATTCCTCTTTGGATAATAGGTACTGTAACTAGTATTCTTGTAATCGGTATATATATATATATATATATATATATAATATCTTTGTACGTTATTTTTTCATAATATCTTTGTACTTACATATATTATGCAGTCGCTCAAATGTAAGGAATATATATATATATAATATCTTTGTACGTTATTTTTTCATAATATCTTTGTACTTACATATATAATGCAGTCGCTCAAATGTAAGGAGTAATTGGGAGGTGAAAAGTAAAAACTTGAGTTGGGTTCATGCCTTTACTCTCCTTCTCCATTATTATATTGCACTACCATTAACATCATTTCCCTTGGGACATTATTATAAGTTGGGGAAAAAAAATGAAAGAAGACAGCAACCCCTTTACTAGTATCGTAATTCAGATCACATGGATGCAGGTGAATTGATGGAGTTTATAAATAATGAAGTACTAAAACCTTAATTGAATGAAAACTCAAAAAGCTACTCCTTTCGTCTCAATTTCTCTGATACATTTTAATAAATTTTTTAAAAATATTTTTTTTTAATTTAATACTAATAATTCAAAGTCCGTTTGGATGGACTTGTGACTTTTAATTTATAAGTCAAAAGTCATAAGTTAAGAATTCTAGCTTATGACTTTTGACTTATTTTTATCATTTTAACTTAAAAATAAGTGCTTAAAAGTACTTTCTTATTTTATCCAAACACTATAAAAGTGCTTAAAAACTATTTTGGCTTAAAAGCACCTAAAATAAGCCAATCCAAACAAGCTCTTAATTTTAAACTATTCATTTAATCTTTACTGAAACTATTTATAGCTACACAAATATTAGTAAATTGTTTTAGATTACAAATTTTAAAAATCTTTCTTTCGTTCTTAGTAGATATTTGGACATGAATTTAAAATCATAATTTAAAATTATTGATCTGGGTAGTCACATTTTGTTTGAACATGCAGTTTGAATTTTAAAAATTGTACTTTCAGAAACATGAAAAAATCACAATTTGTGAAAACTATCAAAAAAATTCCAACCGTTATACAATCTTACCTAATGGACAAATCATAATTCATAAACAAGGTATCAAAATATTCTAGAGGCCGCACTAATAAATCGCATATCTCCATGTCTTTTTATAAATAAATGTTTATGAGTATATGTTATCACAAACTTTTAAATATATATAATTTTATAAAGATTCATTGCTTCAATAAATTAACAATAGAAATAACTAGTTATTCTTTCATATAATTCTCCCACGTGGTATGTACAATCTTTTCACATCGAGCGTGAATTTTTACTTTTAAAATTTAAAATTATGAGTTTTTATTTATAATAAATAAGTTTATGGGTCAAGTTTTATTTTAAAAAAATAATTAAAATCACAGACTTGAAACTTAAATTCTACCTTTTAGATGAATTGGGATTTGAAACTAAAATTTCAAACTAAAACTAAAGTTTCATTCAAATATCATAAATAAAAACAATTTTAAACCAAAACTTTAAATTTGAAATTCATATTATATTATCAAACGGGCCTTAAAGTTAGGGATGACAACGGGGAAGGGCTGGTTTGACCTTCTGTGGGGTGGGGCGGGTTTGGCCTTATGCGGTTGCGGGGCGGGTCTGATTGAAATATCTTTTTGAAAATTTAGTGCGGGGCAAGGCGGGTTGCGGTTTTCCTCCTATTAGCACATTACCAAAAAATGGAAGTGTTGGTTTTTTCAATAATTTTTTATTTTTTTTTTAAAAACGACGGACTTCTGCAGGTTATTTTATTTTTTGCGCAAAAAATACTTTTTTTTTATAAAAAATCAATGGAGTACATCGATTTTTAGAGCGAAAAATTATGGTTTAATAGTAATAATTAAAATAATGAAAGTATTTAATCAAAGACGTGAGTAATCTAGTGGTAGAGCGTGCTGTTCAATGTCAGGGTAGATATCTGGGTTCGATTTCAAGTTACTTTATTTCATTATTTTATTTTAAAAATGGACTCCGTCAATTTTTTTTTAATTTTAATCGACAGACTGTGGTTTTTGAAAAGCGACGATACATAAGCCGACGACCCACAGTCCGTCGGTTTTAGGCTTTTAGCCCGTGATTTTGGGCAGTTTTTTAGTAGTGGCATAACGATTGTAAATGTTCCTTTGTTTCGTCTCTGTAGAAGTCTACACTACTGAAGCTTCCATCTTCAACAAGATTCTATTATTATCACATTAAATTTATTACGTAAATTTAAAATATACAAGAAATTTCCAAAATAAAATACAGAGCTCGCGTAATAAGATTAAATGTGAAAAGAGTCGTCGTAAGACTTCACAAAACTAATGAATAATTTGGGTACCATTTTTCACCAACTTAATTATAGAAACTCATATGTTATTTTATCTGGGTTAGTATTTTCTCCATCCCAATTTAAGTTTTTTTTTTTTTGATTTGTCCCAAAAAGAATATCTCTTTCTATATTTAGTAAGTTTGACAAGTTTAAGACCATAAGATTTAAAAGACTCGTATCTTTAATTAAATATCATAAAATTCAAAAATATTTCTTTATTTTTTAAATTTCATTACTAATCAAACTAAGACACTGGACGGAGGGAGTATGTGAAATACGGTTATGGACATATAATATTACTTAAAATAAAAAAAATATATACTCCTTAATTACACAAGTCATCCATTTAGTTCTTATCAAAAGAAAAAAAACAAGTCATCTAAATTGTTGGTTTGGTTCTGTATGATCTGGGGAAGAGAAAATGGAAGATGAATTTATTAAGTTACGTTCTTAGTTTATTTTTAATGCAAAAATAATTTAGTGTTAAATTTGATTTAGCTTTCTCGATTTTATAAAAGAAAACAGTGTGGGGTGTGGTGTGTGCGTATTTACGCGGGGCGGGGAGAAGCGGATTTAAAACATAGAGAAATGGTATGCAGGGCGGATTGAAATTTTGCGAGTTAAGGTTAAATCGCCGCACCGCACCCGTCCCACCCCAATGCCATCCCTGCTGTTAAATTACGTAAACTTCAACTTTTTATTCCGTTTCTGATCAAACATTTCACATACTAGTAGTAGTAGTAAACTAGTAATTAGACTGGGTGAGGCCTTTTGGATAGTTTGGGATTCACTGAAAAGTGAAGTTGTGTTATCATTTCCCAATCCAATCCAATCCAATTTTGACTAAACTAATTAACGGTGCCCATTCTTGTCCTTTAAATTAGAAACAGTAGAAACAACAACTCTATCTATCAATGTAGAGTAAGGTCTGTGTAAACTCTATCTTTTCTAGTTCCCTATGTTATGAGATTTCACTGAATATGTTATTGTTGTTGGAGTATGCGCAAGTAGGGGTGGACAAAAAATTCGGAGAACGAAAAACCGAACAGAACCGAAACAAACCGTCGTTTTTTATTCATTTTTTTAAAAAAAACGAACCAAATTAGGATTAAATGATTCGGTTCAGTTCTTTAATTTTGGGGATGAACAGAATCGAAAAATCGGAGCAAATTTGTAATTAATCTTATTTTTTATTTTAGGCTACTACTATCGCTTGAATCATAGCAATTGAAGCTAATCTATGAAGCTTTTATGGAAGTCGAATGCGGCATGAACTTGATTAACATATCACAGAAGCATTGACATAAAATGTAAGGAGATAAATTAGTTGTAAATTGGTGAAACTTTAAAGGGTCATAACTCTGCGCTCGGATGTTCGTTTTACCCGTTTTTTTTTATTTTGCTTATTTTTTCGAGATAGGGCCGGGCCGCCAATTTTTATGAAAACGTCTGTTTTTTCAATCAGTTTGTGTTTCCCCCCAAATCGGTTTTTAATTTCCCTTTTCTTTAGTAAACATCTCACGATACACAATAGATTTCAACGTTGAAATTTCATGGTAATGTAGGTGTGAATGTCAATTTCAGTGTTGGAAATTCAATTTTTTTAAAAAAACAAAAAAATCCCCCGACCCGCCAGGCTCATTGGTCACCCTTAGAAAAAATTGATATAATCCAATACGTTTGGCGATATAAACCGAACATATCGGTTTTTTTTTTAAAGTTGGATTCATTTTTTTTAAAAAAAATAATTTTTATTCGGTTCATATTTTTCGGATACAAACCCGATATATGCTCACCCCTATGCGCAAATAGACAGGCCAATTTGTCCATGCATGACCGCCACGTGAATGTGCATGCAACTTTTCAGACCTAAGCCTACACCTATATATATGTCATTCACTACTAGTATGACTTTTAGTGGGAGCAAAACAGGCAATTCTGAACTTCATCTGCACTTGCGTGCCACAGGTTCTTTTTAAGGCTAAGTTTTTTTTTTGTTTTTATATCCGACTATTATCAAATTATTTCTGACAATAATAATTTCGATCCCTAAATATTATTATCAGTAAATCATAAGATGTGCCTGAATAATTATTGTTTGAGAACAGAGCAATTTATATCACTTACAAAGTCCTACCCAAGAAGAGAGTAAATTACTTCCACTAAAATTTAAATTCACGCTACAGATCTCCACTTGAATTTTAATTTTTCTTCTTTATCATTCAGCTATGACCGGACTTCTTTTTAAGGCCAAGTTGATTCATTAGGACGTGGATATTTCTTTTTCCATCTTCATTTATTTTTTGTAGTGGAGCCGGATTGGAATGGGATGGACGTAATTAATAAGGGTTGTTTAATCCTCCAATTTGCATTTTAAAATTTGAAGATTGGATTTAAAATATACTCCATGTTTGTTTATGATATTTGAATTAAATTATAGTTTAATTAAAAAAAATTATTTCAAATTTTAACTTCACCTAAAAGGTAGGATTTCGATTTTAAGTTGTGATTTAAAAAAAAATTAAATTTAAATTCGACCCATAGATTTATATTTTACAAAAAGTGACTCATAATTTTAAATTTTGTTAAAAAAAGTTCATGCTCGATGTGAAGAGGTTGATCGTACCATGTGAGAAGATTATATTAAAAAATAACTAATTACTATAGTGTTAATTTATTGGACCAGTGGAGTTTTGAAAAAAATTATGTGTATCAAAAAGTTTGTAATAACATGTAATCGCATACATTTATTTATAAAAGAAATATGGAAATATGTGATTTATTAATGTAGCGCCTTAAAATATCATGATAACCTTATTTATGAATTATAATTTTCTCATTTAGTAAGATTGTATAAGAATTTGTAAGATTGTTAATGAGGGATTTTCATATTTACAAGAAAAAGTACATCTTTTGAGATCTAAATTATCTGACCAATTAAAATTTCAACTTCAAATCAACATGATTTCAAAAAGTATATTCTTTCGATATTAATAAGTGCTTTAATTTTTAATTTAATTTGTTTTAAGAAAAATACATTTTTTTGTATTTGGTAACTTTCTAATTTCAACGTTTTATATAACTTACTTAAGACCATAAAATCGGATATTTTAATATAGCATACATATCTTTAATTTAAAATCATAAAATTTAAAAGTCTTTCTTATAACTTCGTACTTAATCAAATTAAGACATTTAAATTGAAATAGAAGGAGTATTATTTTTTGTAAGAAAATTCTAAATTTGTCAACGAGGAGAAAACTATGTGATGTGAAAATTTGAGGTGGTTGTGTAATGGTTAAAAATTATGATCGTTAGAAAAGGAAAGTTAGACACAATTTATCTTAATAACAATCAAGCAGAGGAAAGATGACTAATAAATCACTTTCTGGGAAAAGTGTGTGAGCCAAGGAGGTGCTTGAGTTAGTCCATACTGATGTATGTGGGAAATTCTCGACTCAAGCTAAAGGAGGTTTTCCATACTTCGTCACTTTTACTGACGACTTCACAAGGTATGGATATGTGTATCTTATGAGACACAAATTCGAGGCTTTTGAGAAGTTCAAGGAGTACAAGTTGAAGTAGAGAAGCAACTTACAACAAGTATCAAGACCCTTCGATCGGATCGAGGAGGTGAATACTTGAGCAAGGATTTTCTAGATTACTTAAAGCTACATGGAGTCCAGTCAAAATGGACACCTCCTGGAACACCACAGATGAATGGTGTTGCCGAAAGGAGAAACTGAACCTTATTATGGTTCGATCCATGATGAGCTTCTCAGCTCTACCTACATACCTTTGGGGACATGCTATACAAACTTCTATATATGTTCTGAACATGGTTCCTTCCAAGTCAGTATAAAAGACACCCTATGAGATATGGTGTGGCAAAAATCCAGCTCTTAAACATATGAGACCCTGGGGCGCCCTGCATATGTTAAGAAGATGCTCACTGACAAGTTGGAATCTAAAAGTGAGAAATATTACTTCGTGGGGTATTCAAAGGAAACTAAGGGATACTACTTCTATCTTCCTGGAGAACATAAGGTCATTGTTTCCAGGAAATCAACTTTCCTTGAAGAAGAATATGTCTACAATGAACATAGCTGCACAGAGGTAGAGCTTGAAGAAATTCAAGAACCATAAGATAACACAAAAGTTGAACCCTTGTCAAATGACCTAAACAAGGATTCAGTGGGAGTATCTGGTGAAGATTAGGTACTTAGAGTACGCCCTTCAGCCAGTGGGAGTGTTATGAGAGATAGTGCAGAAATGCAAGACTCTCGTACACAACAAATGAAAGATGATACAATGGTTTTACATCATTCAATTCAGGAAATACATGAAAATGACATTCCTGAAAGCTCTCAAGGTGATGGATTGTCCAACACACAAAGACCTTCTCACAATCAGAATGTCACAAACACTGAAACGCAGAATAATCAACTCTGTAGGACCACTAGGACTCATCGTCCGCCTGAAAGACTTAATCTCCTTGTTGAAACACACAATGAGATAGATATTCCTGATGACGATGAACCTACAACCTAAAACGAAGCTATGTTAGACATTGATTCGCAGAGATGGCAAGAAACCATGAAATCTGAGATGGATTTGATGTACATAAATCAAGTTTGGATCTTGGTTGATTTGTCAACAGGGGTTAGACCCATAGGATGCAAATGGGTCTTCAAGAAGAAGATTGATGCATATGGCAAGGTACAGACTTATTCATACACCAATTTTAGATTGTCATTCTAAGCCTCGAAGACTTATAATTAAAACTCTCTCGAACCTCTGCCAGATTTTCTAATTTTCCGAAAGAGAAGTACATTGAAGCTTGGAGCTTGCAATTGAAAGGGCAACCGCGTGTCCACCTTATAGTAGATAAAGACTCCAGATATTCTAATCTGTAAGTTTATGCTTAGGTTTGATTGTTGTATAACCATACCAGAAATGTTGTTGGGATAAGTAAGAAACAAAATTTTAAACTTCCGTTATGCCTTACTTATATGTTTTGAACCCAACAAAATCCTACAACCTCACCTTGTATGATTGTCCAAACTTAGCAAATGTTTTTTCCTCCATTCTCTTCCCTTAATTTTAACTAGCTTAGTTATTGATGCTTATTCAACAGTAGCAAAATAGTAGCCTGATATTTTATTTTATTTTTTAAACTAACTCAGTTTGGTCCGTTTTTGCATTGTATGCTCATGTAGTTTGGAACTAAGTGTTGAAAATACTTAAATCATGAGTAATCCTGCTTTAGTCATTGCTTGTGTTTTTATTTTCTGGGAATTAAATCTGAAACTTGAGTGATAACTTGAAGCTATCTAAAACCAATCTTACACTACTTTCCTTTAAAGATCTGCCATCCTCAATCCCCATAGAAATATAAGCTGTTCTTTGCCTTCTGTTTTCAATTTCTTGTTTAAGATGTGATTAAGGAACAATTATAACTGGACATGCGTTTAACTGAATAGGTAAATGGACTCTCTTTGATATACCCAATTGGTTTAGTTGATTTAAGGTTTACTCTCCAGATTCTTGAATTAGACTTTGATTGTTTTCCTTTTAAAGATATGATCTACTGGTTCTTTTGTTCCTGGATCTGCTTTGAGTCAATGTGTGAATCAATGATGAGATTAGAATAAAGTAATTAGTTTTGTCCTTTGGTAATTATAAGTGCTAATCTTTATTTTTCTTCCTTTTTTGTGCATGAAATCCAATACAGATTCTCCCTTCATCTTCCACATTAAGTGTTGGATCCTAGGCCCAACACACATTATTTGATCGAGTCCGGAACTGCCCGAAGGCCTAATCATGAGTAAAAAAAAAATGGTAAAAACATTTGCAAGAAGGCTCAATCATGAGTAAAAATGACATAGATAATAGGTTATAATTTTTGTACGTGGTAACTAGTGGATCGGTATACCCATTAGCCCGCTTTTATTTTATCTTGCATTATTGTATTTGCTAATTGTAAAATATTTAATTATGTTGGAACCCTTAAGTAGAATTTAATTGCAAGAGTCACTAGTATTTTTATGTCTTTAAAAGAAAAACGAATTTCCGAACTAAGTTAATAAGGAAAAATAGGGTTTTGGCCATTTATTACTAAATGCCCTTAAGATTGTTTTTTCGGAAGTTAATACTTTTTGCTAAACAAAAAGTGAAAAATGAGTATAATTTGGTTCGAATTTTCTAAAGAAAATAATATGATTTTCTTCCTCAATTTATCATAAGTTTTGATATAATGTGTTTTAAGGAAATTAGTAAACAAATGCCTTTATATAAAAATGAGAATTTTTCTTTTTAAGCTATAGTTCGGAAAAGGCAACAAACCATTAAGGGTTGACCTCTATTTAAACAAAAAATATATTTTTGAACTCTTATGCTTAGAAAGAAGTAAACCCTTTTATATCCTTCATGAAAAGGAAAGATTTTGCACTTTCAAAGGGATTTTCAAGGAACTTGTGCTTATTTTTAAAGTGCGTAAAAAAGTTATTTTTGGCGAAAAATGATTTGAATGACTATATTTTACAATAATTCAAAACACATAAGCAATTTTAAGCAATTTTTATTATATAAGACCCGATGTCAACCATATCTTACGGATTATTAATACCGGGTGTCTAACACCTTCCCCGGAAGATCACTTGAACCCTTACCCGAACTTTGGTTGAAATTGAATTTTTCTCTTGTTTTGAAAAATCCTTTAAAAATTGTTTTCCTATTTTTCCTTATAAAGTAGGTGGCGACTCTAGAAATAAATAATAATTCCAAGAGTCCACACATTATCCAATAGCTTTTATGCCCCGCCTAAAAGTGAACCCTAACAGTCTCATCTTCTCAAATAAGACTGTAATATCTATATCGTATGGAAATCACAAATCTCCCAGTTCTAAGGGGTCATGAACTTGAGGGATATGTGGATGTACGCATAAGTGCCCTCCGAAGGTAATTCCGAATAACTCTTCTGAAGCAACCTCAACTGGTGTTGTTATCAATCCAGCGTACAGTTCATAAATCAAACAAGACCAACTTTTATTGAGTTGGATTCTTTCAACCCTCAGCGAATGGATTTTAGCCCAAGTAGTCGGTTGTATAACATCTCAGACTGTTTGGCGAGAGCTTGAGATAATGCTTTCGTCTCAATCCAAAGATAGGATAATGCAATTAAGGCTGCTACTACAAACCACCAAGAAAGGCAACTCATCCTTGGTAGAATACCTTGAAAAGATGAAGGCGTGTGCCGATAATCTTGCCGTCGCAGCACACCCTTTCACTGATGATGATATTGTCTTATATATTCTTGGAGGACTTAGGGCAAGAATATGATGCCCTGGTTGTCTCGATCATTGCTAGGGCGGAACAAATTTCATTAGCCGATCTTCATGGCCTGCTTTTAAGTTATGAGTACCGTTTGGAACATATGACAAGTTTGGAACAAGGTTTTGGCCAAATCAACTTGTTTTCTAGACAATCCAACAACACCAAGAATGATAACTCATTTAAGAAGCCCACTAATGTCCATAACAATCAGGCTTATGGTGGCAGATCTGGACGAGGACGAGGACGAGGTCGGGATCGCAATACCAACTTGTTTAACCAAAATCAGTGTCAAGTTTGCAATAAGTTTGATCACTCGATCCTAAATTGCTACCATTGTTTCGATCATGCCTATCAAGCTTCATCCAAGTTGCATATGGCTGCTCTCATTGCACAACCTTCCATAGTTAGAGACTCAAATTGGTATCCGGATTCTGGGGCTACTCATCATTTAACTAATGATATGTAGAACTTGGCGGTAAGATGAGAGTATCTGGGAAGTGATTAAATTCGTATTGGTAATGGCACAGGTTTGACAATTTCTCATTTTGGTAATGCTACTTTACCTATAGTTAGTCGTCATTTACGTCTAACTAATGTATTACTGGTGACTGAAAGAATTTGCTTAGTGTTGCAAAATTTACTGCTGATAATGATGTTATATTTGAGTTTCACCCTCATTTTTGTCTTGTGAAGGATCGGGCAACGGGAAATGTATTACTGTGCGGACTCTTGAGCATGACCTTTATCGTCTCCTTGCTGCCCAGTTACTCAACCAACCCTCTCCCTCAAATAAATCACAGGCGTTCCATGTGTCCAAGCAATAATTTGATTTATGACAGTCATTTAGGTCACTCGTCTCTACGAGCAGTCAATAGTATTATTAGGACTCTTTCTTTACTAGTCACACCGAGTTCTCGGACTAATGTTTGTTCATCTTGTCAATATGGCAACAATCACAAATTGCCAATTTTTATTTCTAGTTCTAGTGCTACTTGCCCTCTTGAATTGATCCACACTGATATATGGGGTCCTGCTGTACAGTTGGCTAGCAATAAATTTCATTAGTATGTTTCTTTCGTTGCTGACTTCAGTAAATTTACATGGTTATTTCCTATGATTTCCAAAAGTGAGGTTTATACCATATTTTTACGTTTTAAAACTCAAGTCGAGAAGTTCTTTGAACGTCATATAAAAGTGATACAATCTGATTAGGGTGGCGAATATAGGAAATTATCCAACATTTTTGCTCAAGCACGGATCATTCATCACCTTTCTTGTCCCCATACCCATGAACAAAATGGTACCACCAAAAGAAAACATCGTCATATTGTTGAAATGGGTTTAACACTTCTTGCACAGGCCTCCCTTCCTCTCACCTTTTGAGATCATGCCTTTGCTACTACAGTTTACACTATAAATTGCATCTCGTCACCCTCGCTCACTAATGTTTCACCTTATGAGAAGTTGTACAAAAAGGTTCCTGATTATCAATTCATGAAAGTTTTTGGCTGTGCGTGCTATCCATTCCTTCGTCCCTATAACTCTCACAAACTAGCGTTTCGATCCTTATAATGCGTTTTCTTGGGGTATAGTGGACATCATAAGGGCTATCAATGTTTATATATCCCAAGTGGTCGAATATATGTCTCTCGACATGTGGTTTTTGACTAGTTACAATTTTCCTTTTCTAGCTTATCTTCAATTCCCAGTAGCGCACCAACCTCCGACTCTACTGTCGTGTACTATTTGCCAGTCATTGCTCCTTGTAATTAATCTTCACTACCTACTGCTGCAAGTGATAATTCCATAGGAACTGCTGCCAGTGATTGTTCCATAGCAGATGCTGCCTCGCCAATTCCATCGTCAAACTCGTCAGCTCCTTCGTTGCCAAGTCCATCGTCAAACTCCCCGGTGTGTCATTTAGTCCCGTATGATTTGTCCCTCTCCTCTATCCCTTATATTAACCTTGCCGTTTATCTTCCAGTAGCTAATGATACACCCATCGTCACCAGTAATCCTCAAACACCAGCTGATCGGACCACAACCTTTGTACCTCATCACATAGTAACCAGACGTAAAGCCAAATCTCAACTTCCACAAGCTCACATTGCCACAAAATACCCTTTGCCTCCATCTAGCTTGCCACCTGAACCTACATGTTTTACCCAAGATAACAGAGAGCCGAAATGGAGAAAGGCTATGCAAGAAGAGTATAACGCCCTCCTCCAAAATGGTACTTGGTCCCTTGTCCCCTCCTTAGCGACAAAGAATGTTGTGGGATGCAAATGGATTTTTAAGTTGAAACTTAATCCCGATGGATCCATTGAGCGATACAAAGTTGTTTAGTGGCAAAGGGATTTAGCAAAGAGGGCACACATATGATTCATATTAACCTTAAACATGTCATAATATTTATAAGGTTATAAGGGTAAATTGAGATGTATGAAGTTAATTATTTTCAAATTTAAAAATCTATTGTTCTTTTTGAAATTAGAAGGGTAAGTGTGTCGATAAGCTAAAGTTGAGGGAGTAATGAATATGCTTAAATTTCGCCAACGCGTATTAAAAGGGGAAGGAAACAATATTTAAAGGGGTCATTTGCACTTTTATCTCTATATTGTGTTGGTTTTAATTTTTGCCTCTCAAATGAAAGTTATGTCTATGAAGGCAAAAGTTCTTTAAGGAATTCGATATAATTGTCCTGGATCCTTTAAAAAACTTATGCCTCAATAGGCATAAATTCTATTTGAGGGACAAAAATTAAAGACCAGCCCATTTTAAGGGAAAACCGTGCAATTAAATGTATTTAAAGGTTATCAATTTATATGGCCTTTTTATTTCCTCAAATTCATAGTATATGGTTGTACTATTCTGAGTTACAGATATTTAAAAATTCTCCAGCCTATTATGCATTCTACATCTTAGTGTATACACACATACTAAATTTATTAAAGAAGCTTGAGGTAAGTACAAGAATTTTATGCAAATAAAGAACACAACTTTATTGAATTCATCATAATATTGATCAAGAGGATTTTCATGTTGCTATATATTTTTAGTTTGTCTAAACGATATATACACAGAGTTACATCAGTTGCATGCATCCAAATTTCAAAATAAGAAGCGCGAGTGAGGTCAAATGAGAGCCCAAATTAAAGTCCTAAATTAGAAAAAATCTGATTTTAGAAGAACTTCTAACCTTGTTATGGTCAGTTGTGAAAAAACGCTAGGCTGGGCTTAAGCCTCATGTCTTAAATGGGCTGAAAATTTCTACCCCAGCCTCACCCATCCAATAGTTGGGTTGCCCTGACCTCACGGACCAAGCCAAATATGAGTCTAATTTTATATTATATAGAAAACATTTCCGTTAATAACTACAATAAGATATTTAATACTAAGTACAAATAATTACTCCCTCCGTCTCATATTATTTGGTCACTTTCTCTTTTACACGCCCTTTAAAAATCATAAATAAAAAGGATATTTTTATTACATTACCCTTATCTCTCTCCAATTAATTACACTTTAACCATTAAAAAATAATTAATATCAAAGACAAAGTAGAAAAAACTTAATTAATTATATTTTATTTTAAAAAAATGATAAAGTAATTTGGGACAAATATTTTTAATAATAGGGTCAAGTAATATGTGACGGATGGAGTATTAACATGCCTAGTGTATTTATCGATAGCTACAATAGAACTCTTTGAGTATGAACACTTCAATTAGTCAAGGACTCTAACACTTGCTGCAAAATTACCAATCAGTCATAATTCAAACGTCAAGTTTACAAAACGCTCTCAATTATACGCCATTGTGATATTGAAATACACTAATAAATTGGACCTACCATCAGTTTAATTAATTACATTAATTATAACAGGCAGAAATTTGATGCATTTATTTTTTATAGAAAAAAGAAAAGCTAAGAAGAGGTTGAAAACCGGCCATCGGCCATCCATTGACCAGTTAACAGTTAACACTTGCCATGTGAAAGTGAAAGGCTTTGATTGGATTTTGGCGGGTCCCAAATAGTGATGACAGGAAATGCTTTAATTATTCGTTAGGAAGTACTGTAATGTTAATCCCGTGAAATTTCACTGGTTATGTTGTTGTAAGTAAATGTTAATAATGCTCCTTTGTTTCATTCACAAATTTAATGATGTATAGAAAAAGTCAAATCTTGTAATTTTATATTACGAATATATAATATATTAAAAATATTAAGGCAAAATATATCAACGGCCTCCGAACTATATCTGAAAAATTGAATTTGCACTCAAATTAATCAGATGACTTATTATCCCCCTGATCATCGAAAAAGTAAATTTAATACCATAGATACACATATAACCAGCTGCACAAAGGGATGTGTGACACACTCGCCACCGGTCATCGCTATGTTGGAGAAATTCTAAATTTTAGTTTTATATTCTTTTTCTTTCTATATTCATTTAATTTTTCTTTTATTTATTATATTTACACTAATTAATCCCTAATTAACCATTAAAATTCTTTAATAATTATACTTCTTCGTCACTAAACTATCCCACTACGCAATTTCTATCGACCACCACCACGGCCACCTATTCTTATTTTCAATGTTCACCCGTCTTCTTCATTATTCCACCTTTTGCTGGGTCAATTTCTAACCTCTAAAATTCGCACTGATTTGCATTATCTCTCACCATTTCGTAGCGGTGGTGGTGAAATGGAGAAGAATGAGTTGAAAAAAAAATCCATTTTTATTAAAATTTAAAATTAATCTTATTACTTTACTCGCCTATTTTTTAATCATAATTTTTTTTGCCACATCAACTTCTAGGGTGGTACTAAATTTACTTTTTCAATGGTCAGAGGGATAATAGGTCGTCCGATTAGTTTGAGTGTGAACTCGACTTTTCGAGTATAGTTGAGGAGGCATTTGATGTATTTTTCCAAATTAAAACCTTGTAGTCTTAAATATATCATGTCATAGATATAAAAAGTGTCATTAAAGATAAAATAAGAATATTAAAATTAAAAATTTACTAAAAATAAAGAAAATATTCATTTTAAAGTAGATTGAAATTTAAAATAAGACACGTTAATTAAACCCCAATCGAGAATCTTACAACACAACATAAGTTTCTGGTTATGGACTTGGAGATCAAGAGAAACAAGAAAAGGAGGGTTGCTCAGGACCGACCAAGAATTAGGTGGGGGGGCCTGACTGAGGCCAAAGCCCAAGAGATGAGGGAGAAGTTGGCGACCATGGGGGTTTGGGGGAGTAATGGGGATGCAGATAGAATGTGGGCTAGCACAACCAATTGCATCAGGGAAGCAACAAGAGAGGTGCTAGGGGTCTCTAGGGGCAACTATTGTGGACGTAGATGGGATTGGTGGTCGAATGAAGAGGTATAAGAAAAAGTAGAAGCCAAGAAGGTTGCTTATGCGACGTTAGTAGAAAGCGTCGACGAGGAGGACAAGCGGAGAAATAAGAAGAGGTATAAGAAGATGTATAAGACAACGAAGAAGGAAGCAAAGCTAGCGGTCACGACAGCTAAAACAACAGCTTTTGAGCACTTATATGAAGAGCTCGAGGGCAAAGGTGGGGATATGAAGCTGTATAGGTTTTCCAAGATGAGAGGGAGAAAGTCTCGTGACCTGGACAAAGTGAAATACATCCAGGATGAGAATGACAAGGTTTTGATAGAAGATGCACACATTAGTTGGAGATGGTTGACGTACTTTCATAAGCTCTTGAATAAAGAGGGGACAGGGATATCAGGATGGGGAGTTAGAGCATTCCGAGAGTCGTAAAGATTTTGAGTATTGTAGATGTATAAAGGTTGCAGTGGTTTGGGGGGATATTCAAAAGATGAGGAGGGGTAGAATGACCGGACGAGATCCCAATGGACTTTTGAAATAATGCGGGGGAGGCAGTTTTAGATTGGCTGACTGGATTGTTTAATGTTATATTTAGGATAGCTAAGATGCCAGAGGACAAGAGGTAGAGTACACTATACCCGTTATACATGAAGAAATGAGACATCCAGAATTCCAATAATTATAGGGGTATCAAGTCGCTAAACCATACTATGAAAATATGTGAGAGGGTGATCGAGATGAGGATGAGGAGGGATGTATCTATATCCAAGAACCAGTTTGGATTCATGTCGGGCGATCGATTACAGAAGCTATTCATCTTGTGAGGAGATTGTTGGAGCAATATATGGTCAAAAAGAGAGTTACACATGATGTTCATTCATATTGAGAAGGCATATAATAAAAGTTCATCCAGAGGTTCTTTGGAGATGTTTAGATTCTAGAGGTGTTCTAGTGGCGTATATCAGGGCAATTAAGGACATGTACGAGGGTGCCGAGACCAGGATTAGGACAGTCGGATGTGATTCAGAACACTCCCGATTGTGATGGGTTGCATCATGGATCAACTCTTAGTCTGTTTCTATTTGCATTAGTGATGGACGAATTGACTAGTGTATTTTATTCATAGACGACATAGTTTTTATTAATGAGACATGTAGTGGAGTTAAAGATAGAGTGTAAGTTTGGAGGACGACCCTAGAGTCAAAAGGTTTTAGGTTAAGCAAGGCGAAGACGATACATGTAGTGCAAGTTTAGTGACGTGAGGCACGAGGCAGACGTGGAAGTAAAGATCGAGGCACAAGCTATATCTAAAAGAGAAAACTTAAAGTATCTTGGATCTATATTTTAAGAAGATGGAAAGATTGACGATGATATCACACATTGTATTGGAGCAGGATTGATGAATTTGAGGCTCGCCTCTAGGGCTTTGCAATAAGAAGGTGTCGCCAAGGCTGAATGGTAAGTTCTACAGAGTGGTGGTTAGACCAACATTATTGTATGGGGCAGAATGTTGGGCAGTCAAGAACGCCCACGTTCAGAAGATGAAGGTAGCGGAGATGACGATGTTGAAATAGATGTGTGGTTATACTAGAAGAGATATGATTAGGAACTAAGTTATACGGGATAAGGTTAGAGTGGCCTCCGTGAAGGATAAGATGAGGAAAGCGATGCTGAGATGGTTCAGATATGTGAAGAGGAGGTGTGAGGATGCGCCAGTCAGGAGGCGTGAGAGATTGGCGATAGTAGGAGCTAGGAGAGGTAGAGGCAGACCGAAGAAGAACCGGGGAGAGATGATTAGACAGAACATGACACAACTCCAGCTGACCTAGAACATGATCCTAGATAGGAAGATTTGGAGGTCGAGAATTAGGGTAGAATGCTAGTTAGTAGTTGAGTTTTTGTGGCAATGTGTGGGTGAGGTAGGGGGTAGCCTCTTCTTCTCCTCTTCTCCTTTTCCTAGTCGTATTGTTTAGGTATCACATAGATCCTTACTCTTTATGTGTGTATTACTATGTGTTGCTCCATTTTCTTTCTATTTGGATATTTTGTGGTCTTATTTTTTTTTGGAATCCTGCATCTACTACTTTCCTTTTGAGCCGAGGGTCATTGAAAACATCTCTACCCCATAAAAATCGAGGTAATATCTACGTACATTCTATCCTCCCCAGACTCCACTTTGTGCGAATACACTACGTATGTTATAGTTTGTTTTATACATAAATTAAAATGAAAAAAAAGAGAAATTGAATTTTCCATTTTCTATTTAATCTTATGTCAAGGCCGGGCACGGTGGTGATGGGTCCATATGGTTCCAATAATTGACACATTTGTACAACATAATAATTGTTGAAAATGATTTATTACAAGACCTATGAATTGATGGGTGTTTAGGCCTGTCTCCGCTCGGATTCCTCGTCTTTTTTATATAATGCAAAACAGAAGGCATACCATTAATATTTTTCCTCCGTTTCGGAAAAATTGATTTAGTTTAACTTGACATAATATTTAAAAAAATATATATATTAAAATGTGTGGTTCAAAATAAATTTTAAATATTAATGCAATTGTAAATAATCTCATAAAATTAATTTTTTTATAAATATAGAAATAAGTTAATTTTTTGAGATAAATTAATAAAGAAAATAGTCCAATATTTTTTTAGACAGAGGAAGTATTTATTAAGTCTATTAGAAGGTAGAATATGAACAAATCAATGAAAATGGATGTAATTGTCACGTCCTCAAACAGAGATGGGACGTAATTGACATTGAATTCATAGTATTTATTGAGTGAATCATGTACTAATTGACTGAAGGTCTGAATTGAACGTACCATTCAAATGACTATTAGTATTATGTCTTCCATTTTATTTGGTCCTTGTTGATTTGGTATTCCTATTAAGAAATTATTTATTACAACAAAAACATTTTTTGTGGAATCTCACCACGTGAGTTTGGGGAGGATAAAGTGTACGCAGATCTTACCTCTATCTTGATAGGCAGAACGGTTATTTCTGAAAGATCTTCGGCTCATGATAGAGCATAAGCACAAGCAAAGAAAGAGCAAAAGAAACGGTCAGACCCGATAAAAAAAAATCTAATGCAGGTATCAAAAGCGAATAAGCCATGATAACGCATTCTAAAAAAAGTAAGCAGTAACTAGCGCAGGTAAATAAGCTAAACAAATCACACTAAAGGACACATGACAGCCGGAATCAAACTACATGGACTATGAAACAATATTGTGTCTATTAGTATGATACGCTAATCGGGTATACAATAATAACACTACAACTATCAGTTTGCAAGCGTAAGTAGGACTACGTTCGACTACCTACTATCATTCTACCTTAATTCGTGTCCTCCACAACCCCCTTATTTATTAGGGGCTCATATTATTAAATTGTCCTTATTAATTATGCTTTGAAAACATCAGTTTAACGATTATCATTTTATATAGTTACTTAATGATAATAATAATAATATTAGAATTTTGATTTACTAAAATGGACAAGTTTACTAAGATCCAAATACAATGAAACGAAGGGAGTACTAATAAAGTCTTTATATATTATAGTTTGAAAGTTGAAATGCTAAATCAAACATTAATTCAGTTTTTTCGCCTAACGCTATGGGCACCGTGTTGAGGTCCCTATGTCACCCAAGGACCAAATGTTGCTGGTCCGGGCACCCCGCTGTCGATGACCACGTTCGTGATATTTGTTTTTGTCATGACAACATTTAGTAAAACATCCATAACAATTTTATAGCAATATCGAAGAGACGAATAGTTTGAAGTATTGGAATCAAGGACTTTAATTTGATATATAGCTTATAACTCAAATCCTAAACCATTGGAATGTCACGATGAAATTTACTAAGTCGTGAAGACACTAACTCACATCAAGTTAGTCAGCCATTCAGAGCCAATAAAACAATTTTAATAAGAAAAGTAGTGTTGGATGATCAAAGCGGAATTTCGAGCCCCAAAAGTCACCAAAGCGGAATTTCGAGCCCCAAAAGGGTAACATGAGAAATTAGCCCCAAAATTAGTCTACCCATAATATAGTGAGGCTAAATACCAAAAAAATTAACCAAATTCAGCATCAATTTAATGATCAACTAAAGAGTTTTCATTTTTCCGGGTTCATACACCCAATTTCTTAACCCAAGTCATGATTTCTAAGGTGGAATTCCTTAATAATCCAAGATATAACGACAAAAAGAGAGTTAGAAACTTACCCTTATGAATAATCTTGCAAAACCCCTCAAACATCTCTCCAATTCAAGGTCCTAAGCTCCAAATATGAGAATGAAATGAATGAGATTGTTTTGGGGCATTTTAAATCACTGGAACAGAGCCTTCATCACGACAGTGGGACTCACATTGTGATCGCGAAGGCGAAAACCCGACCCGGCCCATTTACTCTTCATGACCGCGTCACTAACCACTGCGATAGGGAGCTTGGCCACGTGACTCATCGCGACCGCGACCTGCTCCACGCAATCGCGTAGAACAAAACCAACAACTGCACACTACAAAAATGTGGTGTGTTCCAAACCTGAAATCGACCCTCGAAATTCATGTAAGATCCCCTGGACACAAATCAAGTATGCAAACTATTCCTAAAATATGCAATGAATCTGCTCGCGCACTCAAAACAGTCATACAAGATCGTCTTGACCTGATGTTGACCGTGGTCAACTCCAATTATCTTAAAAGCCAAATTTCCAACCAAGAATCTAAAGTACCCCTGAGTCCCTCAGGAATCTGAACCAACGACTTGACTAAGTCATAAACGACATTCGAAAGCTAATGAAATCGATAAAATTTTGAAAAAGTCTCATTTACCCCTGATGTTGACTTTGGTCAACCTAAATCCTTTCTTTAACTTAAGAATTCTTTAAAATATTCTTCCTTATCTAGAGCTCACTTGAATCACTCGGGACTCATACTGACCATCCACCTAAGTCAAAAAAATATTTCAGATCTAACGGAACCATCATAATTTGATTACGGAGGTCTTTATCCAAAAGTTAACTCTAAGTCAAACTTTCCAAAGTTAGAACTTCAAAATTTTTAAAATTAGATTTTCTTTCGATATTTTCACCCGATTGTCTCAGAAATCACGTCACCCAACCCCGCAAGTAAAATATACCATAAAGAAGCTAGGGGAAGGGTTATTTAGGGGATAGTAGGCAAAACAACCAAAACAATGTAACTAGTGGGAGATATAATCTTTTTGAAGTTAAGGAATGTACAACTAAAGTCGTTTCTTCCCTAACATTTTCAACTTGTTCTAATCTACGTTTCTCCTCTTGTAAACATCCATTGAATCTTTCAAACATGAGATTTAAGTGCTGTACATCTTTACACTTTCTGAATACCCTATGCCCAACTTAGAACTTGAGCGAGTACATAATATTTAGCGAAATTTTTTCGAGTTACAAATATGGTAAGAATTTAAGTTTTATTTGTTGACGGTGTAAAAAATATTTATATAATTATACCATTTATTATATAAGTACAAGTAAATATTTTTTAATATGTATATAACGGATAACTTAATAAAAATAATAACCATCCTATGTTAAACCTCATTGTTAGTGTAAAAGGACTACAATTATATACTACTATGACATAGTAACTTCTTTTTGAGAAGGCATTGCACAACTTGACTCCTCTGATGTTGACTCATAAAGATAGTTCCAAACTTATGGCCAATAAGATTGTGCCGTATTGATTGTTTTCTGAAAATATTGAAAACTTCTTTCGATTTTTTTTCAAGAAAAAAGATATTATTACAATGAACTATGATTCGATGCACTTTTTCTTTAAAATCTTTAAGGTACTTCTCTGTTTAAAACTTTTCTTTCATCCACTAGTCACTAAGAACATTAACAATTTAACATAATCACAACTGTCCAAACATATCTGAATTGTCAAGATACCTTTTTCCACAAGTTGCACTAACGGAGGAATTAGGTGTATTCCCCCTTTTTTTCTACTCCCTCCGTTCCATTTTAAGTGTCTTAGTTTTACTAGATACGGAATTTAAAAAATAAAGAGAGACTTTTGAATCTTGTGATCTTAAATTAAAGATATGTTTAATATACTAAAATATCATTTGATCTTATGGTTATAAACGTGTCATGTAGAATATTTGAATTGTTTTTTTTGGACATATCAAAAAAAAAAAGTAAGACACTAAAATTGTGATGGAGTGAATATTTTTTTTTGAAGATTTGAGAGTGTATCGTAAGCAGACAAGAACTTTCTTTGGAAAATGCTTTAAAACCACCTATTGAAAATTTTGAAAGTATTTCTGAAAAAAACGTAAACAAAACAATTTAGGTTTGAAAATATTGTTTGCAAGATTTAAAAATTAAATTTAAGATAAAGTCCAATATTTATTGTTAACCTGGATTTCAATTGTTATACTAATTAAAATATATACCTCATATGTTTTAAAAAGAATAAAGGGATACGAGATATTAGTGTTAAACCTTCTCAGGCCACATTTATTTATACTTAACAAAAGTCTTAATTTTTATTCATTTAGCTCGCAGTCATTAAATCTATTTTTTTTACCTCTAAATATTAATCATTAAGTTTTATTTTTTAATTTTACAACCATAATGAATCTGATAAATATGAATTATTAAGATCTATACAAATTTTAATATCGTTAACATATCTACTGAAAAAAATCCTATGAAGATGATGGTTCACTACTACTCCGCTCACCGACATAAGTTTTTTTTCTAAAAGTTGTATTCACAATGCTATAAAGAATATATATAGATATTTCTCTCTCTTTTCCGTTACTCAGAGGAGGCTTCAAATTTTAAATTTTGTAAATTCGAGTTTGGAATCTACCATAGTTCGTTTAATTTAATGAATTTGAAATTTATTATTTGTACTATTTTTTATCACATATATTAAATCTAAACTAAAAGTATTAAATTCGTATAAATCCATAACATATACTCTCTTTGTCGTAATTTAGACGATAATTCTTTTTATTTTAATCAATTAAAAAATAATAATATTTTTTATATTTAATATCAATTTAATTTTAAATTTATTATTTTACGAGATAATTTATAATCACATAAGTTACGACTAATTTTATTCCAATCCTCTACATTGGGATGAAGGAGTCCTACACTATATCTGCCCACGTACTTTTCACCAAAACTATGGAAACCTGAATTTCCTCAAAACAAGGAGAAAATTGGAATATTCACAACCCACTGTATTGTAACTTTAATATTATGGCCCACACATCCCCAAAGCCCACCGTTGATGTCATTTTCCTTTGTAAAATGTTTTGAGTGTCCAAAAAAGCAAATCAAAACCTACACATCTGTTTCTAATTTAATCATTACTACTTTATTTTATTCCAAAGTCCAAACACATAGTTTAACCAAACAAAGGAAATAAGTACAACATGTTGTTATAACTTATTATATATTTTCTTTATTCAATGTCATGCTGAATTTTTGAGCACCACAGCGTATAAAATAATATTAGGCTTCTAGACAATTAGGAAATGCATATTAGTAACAAGGAAAAGTTTGAGAAAAAGATTAATTAGAAACAAGGAAAAGTTGCATATCTTTTTTTAACTTTCTTTCCAAACTTATATACAATCAATCAAAAAATTATTAGCAAAATTCTTAGAACAATTCATATTTACTTACACACATAAAAATAAGCCTTTAGAAGCATTATTTTCTTTTTTTAATATCATAAACTACTCCATAGTAAACAAAAAAGAAAGTAAAATTATTAGAGAAAATTGTCTCTTATGTCCATTTACAAATATGAATGGAAGAAAGTAAAAAAAAATCAGTTTTTTTTTGTATTAATTTAAGTGTTGGGGTCGAAATAATTAGGGCGTTATGCTGAAGCTAATAATTGTAAATCTTGATCGATGATAAATCAAACAGTAAAGAAAAACATTCTAAAAGAGACATAATATTTCTAATATGGCTTAATCAATTGATCTAGATATGAAAAAAATAATATAAAAGTTTAAAAATTATTGAGAGAAAAAATTTCGCTAAACAAAACTCTCTAAACAACTACATTGTGGATGTAGTTGTGTTGTTTATGAGAAGAAATGATCCCTTATTTATAGAAGTCTAAAACTTTTCCTCCAAGAAAATGATAGACGTGGTAGAATCATTTTTCCGTAAACGTTTTCCATCAAGAACATCTTTTTGAATTAAAATATAATTATGATAAAATTCTAATAAGGCAAGAAATTCAGGCTAAACCTAACATTAAGATTTTTATGTGTAGATTTATCTTTTATATGTTATTTTCATATTTTGTATACAAAATATTTTATTAAAAATAAATTTGTAAAGAAGTGTACAAAATTAATTGAGAAGAAAAATGTGCTTATAATTTGTCACACTTTCTTTCCACTCCAAACAAAGCATCGTGACTTATGAGACTTCAAAAATGCTTGACGTGGAAGGAGAATCAAAGTTACTGCTCCCTTCGTTCCAATTTATATAATATAATTTGACTAAATATGAAATTTAAGAATTAAAGTAAGATTTTTAAATCTTATAATCTAAAACAAGTAAAAAATATTTGTGTAATTATAAATTATCTCGTTAAGCGTAAAAAATAAAATTTAAAATTAATTTTTATGAAATAAAAAAATGTCTCATTCTTTTTGAAATTCACTAATATAAATTGAGAAAGATGGAATATATTTTTATGAATAAAAAAATGAAGAATGAATAAAAGTATCTATACCAAAAAAAGAAAAAACAGATGGCAGAGATTCATTACTTTATATTTCTCCCCCATCCCCATTTTCTTCTTCACAATCTCTCTATAACTCACCAGGCCATCACTCATTTTTCTCAAACAAAAATCACTAGCACCCAAAAAAGAAATGAAAAAGTGTTAATTGTTGCTCTTATTTTGTAATTTAATTTTAGAAGAAGATGATGTTGGGTAAAAGGGAACGTCCACCGATGAGGAGGACAATGAGCATGACAGGTATCACCGTTGATTTAGAGATTGGCACTGAACCAGAGCCGTCTGATTATAAGGCTAAAGATAATACTATGATTGATGAGTCGTTTAATTATCATCAATATTCTGAAAGTAGAATCTCCGGTGAAGGTTTTGAAAGAGAGAGGGCTAGTTTCTTTTTCTTGACAAGTTGTGGCCTTTGTAACCGAAGGTTTTCTCCTGGACGAGACATCTACATGTACAGGTACTTACAACTCTTTACAAACAAAAAATAAATAACTTCGGAGTAATATATATTGTAAAGAATGAATATTGAGTCTAACTCAATCTCAAAAACTAACTTTTAAGGTGAGGATTGTTCAAGTCCATATAAGAAATCCATGTTCGCGTTCCATATCTAATGTGGAAATCTTAACATATATTTACATAGCAGTAGCACGTAGTAGTAGTATTTTCTGGGGGTTAAAATTTTGGACACTTTTTATTTTCTGTACATGCATGGATTTAGGTTTAAAAAGTTACTCCGATTGTACTTTGTTTGACACAAAATTTAAGAAAAAAATTAAGATTTTTGAATATTTTAATATGAAACATTCTAGTATAATATTATGTGATTATAAAAAAAATAAAATTTCTATAGTTTAAATATGTTGTACTATTATTTCTGTAATTATAAAAACTTCTCACTAAAAAAATATAGGAACGTATTATTTTATTTTGAATGGACTAGTCAAAATATAATTATATCTAACAAAATGGAATGGATGGTGTACTTTTTTGATATCGTTATAATTTGTGAGGTGGAAGAAAGAGTACATTTTGTTATTCCGATTTCAAATATACAATATTACTGAAGGATTTACTTGTTGTGAGAAACCTCTTTCTTTTTTCTTTCCCATAGTAAATTGTCATTTTAGCACAGTAAATTTTATCAAAACTACAAGAAAAAGAACTGAATAAAATAATTAATTTGCTAAAAACTATGGTTTCAAGGTTCAACTTGCATATTGGACCTGAATAATTTTCTGTTGGATATGTAAAGCAGTACAGGAAGTAAATAAATATTATAAGTGTTCGAAAAGATAAACAAACAAGCCAATATTCAGAACTGTCGCAAGGTTGTTGAGTCTTGAATCTTGATAACCTGAAATCAAGAAACACTAAATCTGGATTGTTACAACTGTGGCTGAGTCGAGAGATGACTCTCTGTCTTTAAGATAAGATTGCCTCGTATATATGCTTTTACGTTAACGGGCAATAGTCTCCCAAGATAAAATAGCAACTAATCAACACTATCTTCTACCAGAAAACCACAGTGATATCCAGATTTGGTCACACAACTTTCGACCTACATCTTTCGAACACTAATACAATCTTGTCTTAAACTTGTTGGATATGTAAAGCAGTACGGGAAGTAAATAAATATTATAAGTGTTCGAAAGGATAAACAAACAAGCCAATATTCAGAACTGCCGCAAGCTTGTTGAATGTTGAATCTTGATAACCTGAAATCAAGAAACACTAAATCTGGATTGTTACAACTGTGGCTGAGTCGAGAGATGGCTCTATGTCTTTAAGACAAGATTGCCCCGTATATATGCTTTTACGTTAACGGGCAATAGTCTCCCAAGATAAAACAACAACTAATCAACACTACAAAGCAAATAGGTTGATTCTGACGAAGAAAACAAACACGAAACGACTTGCTGAAGAATGGAAAAGGAAGGAAGAGTTTCTGTTTTTGACGTTGTTTCTGTTCACGTTTTTGGACAAAATGTGTGTTGTTTCTCTCTTCTGTTTGTCTCTGTGTTTATATGTTGTTGTCTCATTTTTCTGTCACCCACAATCGAGCCAAAAGGCATCAATATATATCATAAGGGGAGACTTCTCAACTACCAAGAAAATGGCTGTTTATGGCCATTGAAGGAAGGAGTTAATCAGCCAAGTAATGGCTGGTTAATGTGCAATAATGCTCCAAAAGTCAACCCAAACGGTAGGCAAAAACTTTCTATCTTCCGTCGTTCCCAATTTCATCTTTCCATAAACTCCAGGGACCAAACTGTAAATATTAAGCAATTTGGGGTCTATAAGAAGAAGCCCAAGACCCAAGATCCAAGACCCGAGCCCGGACCGGCGACGACGACGCGCGTGTGGGCTTAGCCTCGAACCAAAGCACATCTAGGTCCTCCCTTCTTCAAACACATGGGTTACCCCTTGGGGTCCCAAACCCTTAGCCAATTTTGAGACTTATAAAGAGAACAATTCTTCCTTTTTCCCACCGATGTGGTAGATTTATCCCACACCATATTTTCATGTCTCAAACACCTTACTTCGTGGACCAATATCTCTTTCATTTCTCAACGAAATTTGACGATTCTTGGCCCTACGGTCATCTACTCACTTAGTAGATTATGCACGTGTGAAGAGACAACGCCTCCAACATGCGTAACCCTAGTGTTTAATTCATTAAATATGGGTGGACGCACCTTCCCACCAAAGGAAAATTTCCAACACTTTCATTGAAATCCTTTCTTGTTTGTTTTTAGTCTTTTCTGCTCCGCCTTTTGTAAAATCCACCTCTAAATTGAACATATCTGATACTTTCCTCCAAATTGTATGGAAAAGAAGAGAACCAGAATTGCTAAAAGTTAAAATGAATAGCATAAGACAAGGTTTTGTTAATAGAATAAAATAGCAAAATACCTCGATTAAAGAAGAATTATAGTAACTAGTTCTTGAAAGACTTGTTGCATTGTGTTACAAAAAAAATGACTTGTTGCATTATTGCTGTATTACTTTATTGCATTATGAACATTAATCAAAGATTTCTTTTCTTATACTCCCTCCGTTCACTTTTACTGTCTACTATACTAAAAAATAGATTTCACTTTTACTTTTCCACTTTAGCAATATCAAGAGAAAGACACTTTTATTTTCTTGTTTTACGAATAGAGAACTGTATAAGATGACGAGCAAGGGGGCAAAGCTTGCGGTTATGGCGGCTAAAATGTCGGCTTTTGAATGCTTGTATGTGGAATTAGAGGAGAAAGGCGGGGATAGAAAGTTGTATAGACTAGCCAAGGCGAAGGAGAGGAGGGCCCGTGACTTGGATCACGTGAGGTGCATCAAGGATGAGGACAGAAAAGTACTGATGGAGGACGCGCATATTAGGCGGAGGTGGCAGTCTTACTTTCATAAACTCTTGAACGAAAAAAGAGATAGTGACATCATGCTGGGAGATCTGGAGCAATCTGGTAGGTATCGAGATTTTGGGTATTGTAGAAACATTAAGGTTGAGGAGGTTAAGGGTGTTGTTCGCAGGATGTGCAGGGGAAGAGCGACCGGGCCTGACGAGATCCCAGTTGAATTTTGGAAGAGCGTAAACAGGACAGGTTTGGAGTGGCTGACTGAGCTGTTTAACGTCATTTTTAAGACGACAAGAATGCCCGAAGAATGGAGGTGGAGTACAATGATCCCATTGTACAAGAACAAATGTGATATCCAGAGTTGAAACAACTATAAGGGTATCAAGCTGCTAAGCCACATTATGAAAGTTTGGGAAAGGGTCGTGGAGATGAGAGTAGGGAGAGGCATGTCTATTTCTGAGAACCAGTTTGGATTCATGTCGAGGCGTTCGACTATTGAAGTCATTCATCTTATTAGGAGGTTGGTGGAGAAGTGTAGGGAGAGAAATAGAGACTTACATATGGTTTTCATCGAACTCGAGAAGGCATAGGACAAAGTCCATAGGGAGGTTCTATGGAGATGCTTGGAGGTTAGAGGTGTACCTGTGGCATACACTAGGGCGATCACGGATATGTATGATGGATCCAAGACTACGGTACAGACAGTAGGAGGAGACTCGGAGCACTTTTCAGTGATGATGGGGCTACACCAGAGATCAGCTCTTAGCCCATTCCTATTTGCCTTGGTGATGGATGGACTGACGCGACAAATCCAATGGGAGGTGTCATGGTGTATGTTATTCGCAGATGCCAGAGTCCTGATTGATGAGACTCGTAGTGGAGTGAACACCAAGCTGGAGGTTTGGAGATAGACTCTAGAGTCTAAAGGGTTTAGGTTGAGTAGGACCAAGATAAAATATTTGGAGTGCAAGTTCAGCAACGGGAGCGACCCTGAGACAGGCGTTGAGGTGAGGCTTGGGACTCAGGTCATTCCAAAGAAAGGAAGCTTTAAGTACCTCAGGTCTATTATTCAAGAGAATGATAAGATTGATGACGACGTCACGCATCGTATTGGGGCAGGGTGGATGAAATGGAGGCTCGCATCTAGAGTCTTGTGCGATAAAAAAATGTCACCAAAACTTAAAGACAAGTTTTATAAGGCGGTGGTTAGACCGACTATGTTGTATGGGGCGGAGTGTTGTCCAGTCAAGACTTCGCACATCTAAAAGATGAAAGTTGTGGAGATGATGATGCTGAGATGGATGTGTGGGCATATACGGAGAGATATGATTAGAAATGATGATATCCGAGACGGAGTGAGAGTGGCCTCGGTGGATGATAAGATGCGGGAAGCGAGGTTGAGATGGTTCGGGCATGTGCAGAGGAGAGACACAAATGCCCAGTGCGGAGGTGTGAGAAGTTGGCTATGGATGGGTTCAGAAGGGGTAGAGGTAGGCCGAAGAAGTATTGGAGAGAGGTGATTAGGCGGGATATGGCGCATGTGCAACTTACTGAGGACATGAACTTAGATAGGGGGTTGTGGAGGACACATATTAGGGTAGAAGGGTAGTAGGCAGTCGAGCGTAGTCCTACTCACGCTCACAAAATGATAGTTGTAGTGTTATTACTATAGGCCCGATTAGCCCATCACACTTATAGGCGCAATATTGCTTTATAGCCCTTATAGTTTGATTTTTGCTGCTATGTGTTCCCTAGTGTACTTTATTTATATTATTTATCTGCGTTATATACTGCTTCCTTTTGTCAGAATGCGTTACCATGACGTATTCGATTTTATTATCAACATGTTCATACAACTTTAATTTTTTGTCTCTGACCGTTTCTCTTGCTTTGTAATGCTTGCTTGATTGTGATTATGTTTTGTCTTGAGCCGAGGGTCTCCCGAAAACAACCGCTCTACCTACCAATGTAGAGGTAAGGTCTGTGTACACTCTACCATTCCCAGACCCACGTTGTGGGATTTCACTGGGTATGTTATTGTTGTATTAATTACTCATTTCTAATTATTTTTTTCAAGTCTATTGAAATTATACCAATTAATATGGGTAATATAGTAAAATACATACTTCATTTATTAGTTCTTACGGGGCGTGCAAAGTCAAAAGTGGATAATTAAAAGTGAAGGAAGAAAGTATTTTTCATGATATTTTGTGGGTCACTGGACAATTATTGTTATAAAAATAATCTCAACAATAATAATACTATATGGTATAATTTGTACTCATTTAATTTTGGTGTATGGGTATACAGGGGTGATACAGCATTTTGTAGCATGGAGTGTAGGGAACAACAAATGAAGCAAGACGAAAGAAAAGACAAGTCCAATATTAAGCTGCCTAATTCAAGAAACACAGAAAGCCATCAGAATCACTCTGAATTTCCCTCTGCTAAATCTGAAACTTCCAGCAATAGTGAAACCATTGCAGCAGCTTGAAGGAACAAAGAAGAGAAAGAAAAAGATATGTACATAAAAATCCAATGCTTGTGTTTGGACTATGATTGGGTTTTAAGGGTTGTGAGTTTTTCTTTATATTTGTGGCTTCACTGATTTCCAATGTATTGGGAGCTTGCAAGTGGACAAAAATATGGAAAAAAGAAGTTTCAAAAGGCCTGAAAATAGGGGAAAGTACTTGTAAAGTTTTACTAGTGTAATACTAAGAAGCAATCCCTTTGTTTCACTTTATGTATCTCTAAAAATGTTATTTTCTATATTGATTTTTCTTTTGAGCAGAGTTATATCAGAAATAACGTTTCTACCTCACAAAGGTAGGGATAAGATCTGTGTATATTCTATGTTTTTCAGATCTTACGTTGTGTGATTACACTGATATGTTGTTGTTTCTAAATTTAATATTTTTTAATTCTAACATTTCGTATGACATGTTTAAGATTATATGATTTCAAAAAATATTTTGGTACACTACACATCTTTAATTTAAAATTATAAAATTCAAAAGTTTCTTTTATAATCCTAAATTATGAATTTGATCAAATTAAGACACATAAAATTCAACGGGGAGAGTATTAATGATTCATGGGATTCGAGTCCTACATTTTCTTGCAGATGTGAGTGTGACAACTTATATAAGTAGTTTTATTGTGATAAAACTAATTAATGCACAATTTATTAATTCCTTCAAGTTCACAAATGGAATGTGAGGCTTTGTAGATTCTTGCCTTTCCACATTGGGATTCTTGCTCTAACCTTTTCAGCATATCTCCATAATACCCGTTCCTCCTCCTACAATAATAAATTGGACACCCAAGTTACACGTATGGGAATAATTTCTTTATGAAATGTTACACCATTAGATGGTATAAGGCTGAGTCCTATATTCACAAGTAAATGGAAACCTTGATTTATATTTCACAAGTTGTCCAGAGACCCTTTCATACAATTGGTATAACATTAATAATCAATTGCAAGGATGGTGACTTGTGGTGCCAAAAAAACACAATTTAGAGGGTGCCAATAGTACTTATAGGATCTAAGCATTTGATACACAAAAAATTGTTTATAAGTCAAGTGCTTATTTGATGACCTACAATAAAATAGTACATATTTTGTTATATAATGTTTTCATTCAAGAACCTTATTAGTAAAACATAAAATATTACTCATCCGGTATATTGGATTTCGACTCAACATCTAATACGTGTTCTCCAACTTCTAGTTGAATCTGTTTGGGTGGAATCCATAACAGAACTTCTATACTTGTCTAGCTCAACTAGTTGTAGTGTCATTATATATGAGTGACAATGTCTCAAGACTAAATATAAGACATGGAAAGTGATAAACTGCTGGTTTTCCACAGCGCTGGAAAGGTTCAATCGAGTAGCAACAACTTTAATTGAGGAAACTTATCGTTAATTGTTTCCCACTTTGTGCCTCGACAAGCATTATTCTTTAGTTTGAGGGCTTCAATGCTAAAGAGAAAAGAACATACAAGATAACAAAGAAATTATAATACTAACATTCAACTTTAAGTGTTACGTTTTCTCCCTTCTAAACGGGCTATACCTCGAAGGAGTACGTGATGTCATTTAGCTAATTATAGTACCAATGATAGACAAGATTACAAAAATAAAAGAAAAGAAAGACAACATGGTTCATACGCTGCACAGCTTCATAAGTCCTTTCACTTCTTATGAGATCCCCACCATGTATGTGGATCTTCATTTGTATTCAAAAATCATGGTATTCTCAGGTGCTAGTCCAACACAATCCCCTCAATATGTTCTCTAGCATTCCCCTCTGCTTCACAAGTGCACTCACCACTCGTATACCTGGTGGTACCTGTTTACGAATTCACTTATTCACAGCACAACATTTTAAGAAAATGTTAAACAGTAGCTTCTTCTCTAAGATGTTATACATAAGCTAAAGATTGGAGGCCAGGATGTCTGAGCATAAATTTGGGCATGACGTATGTGTCCATGTAACGATAATGACAACCTTTGTGGTTCATGTGAAGTCCTCTTTAGGTTCTTGTGACCATGTCTCTGTATAAGCTAGGAGAAACTAACAAATTGTGGAGGCCCATTTCTAAGTTACAAGGCCACCAATTTTTCTGGTTATTACAGACTACAGTAAGCATGAATGAAAACATCCTGTAGTGTTACATTATTATATTTACGGTCAATCAAGTATTCAATCTCGTAACTTACGAACCAAAACTTGGTGGTTGCACATTGCTGCTTTTGGTTCTATTTTAACAAAAAAAAAAAAACCTCCGAGAGAGATCTTACCAGCAGAGCCTTGGTAAGATAGCTGAGGACGGTAGCCACCGGTTACCCTAAAAACAAGACATTATAATTCAAGCAATTTGAGAACATATCAAATTGACACTTTAAAGTCATTGCAACTAACTGTAAATGTTAAAAGTCAGTGAGAATGAAAATAGATCTCTCCTTCAGCTTTGAGCTAAATGCGGATACTGCATATTAACGTATATTAACCAAATATACTTCATATATTTTGTAATATTTAGTGTTGTATAATTATAGTAGATATAGAATTCTTATTGTATTAGGGTTCCACATTGTACACACTATATATATTTGTATTAATGAGAAAGACTCCCCAAGGGAGATTAATACAATCTTACATGGTATCAGAGCCTAAACCCTCTTCTATTTTCCTCTCCGGAAGATAGCCCCCCCCCCTTCTTTTCTCAGATTTTGTGCAGACCAGTGGCGTCTAATTGCCTGCTTTTTCTCTTCTTTCCGGAAGACAACCTAACAATTTTTTTTCTTTTTTCCAGACAATCTTGTCTGCTTTGTTTCTTCCTCTGCCCGAGAACAAAGAACAAATTTCTTGTCTGTTTTGCTTCTCCTTCCTTTGCCCGAAAACATATATTAGATTTTCGTCTTCTTTTTCTTTAACATGCCGTATACCCCTCGTATACAACCTATAAAAGCCGTTATATACCTCGTATACGGCCCCACTCTCGGGAAATCTTCATGGCAGCGACGTATATTCATGGCAGTGGCTGGCTGGATGAAAACTGGGCCTCAAACAAGAGCCCAACATCATGGGCTATGTTTCCAGTAGTCTCGGCCCATCATCCGTTGGGGCTACAGTGATCCAACTTCGGGCAACCAAACAGCCCAGTTTCTGGCATTAAATTTTGGGCCCAGCCTCAGGCAGCCCAGCAGTCCGCTCCAGATCGGTCGATGGGCCACAGCCATCCGACCCAATTTCCTAGAGCCCAGCAGTCCGCTACAGGCATTTTCCAATCCAATTTGGGCCAAACTTTCATCACATTGACTCCTCGACAGCCTGATAATGCGTGGTATATGGATACAGGCGCCACTTCTCACCTCACCAACAACTCTGGTAATCTTTCTCAATTGCGAAATTTAAATACTCCACAATCAATTATGATTGGAAGTGGTCATCGCATTCCAATTCAAGAGTTTGGCCACACACTAACCCCACCACCGCATCCCCACTTCTCCCTAAATAACGTCCTCTATGCCCCAAATATTATCAACCTAATCTTTGTTAGAAAATTTGTCACGGATAATTCCGTCTCAATTAATTTTGACACGTTTGGATTTTCTGTAATGGACCTATGTATCGAGAAACTCCTTACGAGATGCAATAGTGAGGGGGACCTCTATCCTTTCCTATCCACGCTCACTGCTAGTGTTGCCCCTCCCACATCTCTGATTGCCTATGTCTCTCCTCCCACCGCTTTAGCAACAATCTCTCTGTCAACCTGACACAATAGACTTTGACACCCAGGAGCTCCTGTGTTTAATTTTCTTCGAAACAATAATTTAATTCTTTGCAATAATGGAAAACTTGTCCAACAGTGCTTTTCTTGTCCTTTAGGCAAACATATTTGTCTTTTGTTTCAGTCTTCTTTAAGTGTTACGTTTTCTCACTTTGACATTATTCATGCCGATTTATAGACATCTCCCATTACTAGCTCATTTAGTCATAAGTTTTATCTAGTTTTATTAGATGATTTTTCTCACGTTATTTGGGTTTATCCACGTAAATTTAAGTCTGAAGTTTTTGCCAAGTTCCTTGAATTCAGTGTCTATATCCAAACACAATTTGAAAAAGCCATAAAATTGTTTCAATGTGATAATGGATGTGAATTTAATAATTCTGCTTTTCAAAAAATCTGCACTGATAATGCCATGATTTTTTGTTTTTCCTGTCTCCACACCTCCCCCCAAAATGGCGAACTGCAAGATAATGTCCACTCTAGTTGACTCAAAATGAAAGCTTAGTGCCGTTGATGGTGATCCAGTGTCTGATTCTTGCAAGTGCACTACAGTATCTTACTTTCACCAGACTTGATATTGCTTATGTTGTTCAGCAGGTATGTTTATTCATGCATGCCCCCAGGGAGCCTCATTTATCTGCCCTTAAGTGTATCATTCGATATGTTAAGGGCACACTTGATTATGGATTGCATAGGTACCTTCAGCACCGACCAGGTTGTTATCATATACGGATGTTAATTGGGCAGGCTATCCGGACAGGTGACGTTCCACCACCGGCTACTGTGTATTCTTAGGGGATAATCTCATTTCTTGGTCTGCCAAGAGACAAGCCACATTATCTCGTTCGAGTACAGAAGCAGAATATAGAGGCGTTGCAAATGTTGTTACTGAGATATGCTAGCTCCAAAACCTTCTTTTGGAGTTTCAATGTCCCTTGCGTAAGGCGTCTTTTATTTACTGTAATAACATATCCGCCATATATTTATCTCGTAATCCGATTCAGCATCAGCGAATCAAGCACATTGAGATGGATATACACTTTGTTCGTGAGAAGGTTGCTATTGGTCATGTTAAGGTGTTGCATGTGCCTTCTGTTGTTTCTCTGTATTGTAAAATCGATGAAGCAGTAAAATTAATTTCTGAAACCAGAAAATAAAAAATCTGGACAGATTCTGAAAAATAAGAACAGATTCTGAAAAATAAGAACAGATTCTGAAAATATTTAAAAATGAAAAAATCGAGCCCACTGAATGCACAGTGTGTCCTTAAGGAAATTATTCCCCTCAAGTACCCGAGGTTAATGTAATATATCCTCCCAGGATAGAACGATCTTACTCACCGGTGTATCGGTACCTAGAACAACGGTGTCAGCGAACCACTCAGCGATGAAATCACAACACTGGAATTTATTTGTGCAGAAGAAGAAGAAGTTCAGAAAATTAGTGAATTAAATTCTGAGGAATCAAACGAATTTATAGCCATGGAAGTACTGTTTCTGAAGGTTTGTAACCCTTCTGAACAACCACTAAAAATTGGTGGGAAATTTAAATATGGGAAAGAAACCGGGTCGCGGGTCAGACACGCGGATCCGGGTCACTAACGGGTAGGATTGGATAAGTTAATTAATTTAATTAAATAATAATTAATTAAATAATTAAAAATTAAAGAAAAATTTGGTCCAAAAAGATTATCAATCAATCAGATCATCCGAATCATCCGAAGCCGAAGCCGAGCCGAGCGACGACGACGGCGCGAGGGGAGACCCTCTTCTTAACCCTTTAGCAACAAGAAGGAGTACTTCTACTTATAAGTAGAAGAACTTTTCTTTCCACTACCGATGAGGGACAAATGCTTATTTTATAAAGCAAGAGGGAACTCCCTCCATTTCCCATTCAGATGCGGATATCTTCACGAAAGGTCTTCCTAGACAGCCATTCCTTGACTTCAGATCCAGTCTTAGCGTCCGACCTCCTCCCGCTTCGACTGAGGGGGTGTATTAACGTATATTAACCAAATATTGTCCATATATTTTGTAATATTTAGTGTTGTATAATTATGATAGATATATGATCCTTATTGTATTAGAGTTCCACATTGTACACACTATATATATTTGTATTAATGAGAAAGATTCCACAAGGGAGATTAATACAATCTTACACTGCTGTCACTCACATATGGCACTTACTGAATCCCAAATCCAATTCTAGAATTAGTATTATGCCTTGTGTTTTTATGATGTTCTGTAAGTAAATTGGTATTTACAAAAACTAATTGAACGTAGACGACGAAAAGACCTTGTCTCGAATCCATTGCAAAACCAAGGCTTCAGACATAAAATTTTACTGTAAGGATCATAGAGTCATGTATCCCTTACAAAACTCTTCCATTGTGCAACCCTTCTTTGTTATTTTAAATGTATTAGGCTAACTCAAGTTTCAGATTTAATAGTTTGAAGAAACACCAAACATTTAAAGCCAATTCAGTTCAGAAACCCTTTTTATTTATTTATTCAGGAAATGTGTATCTATAAGATCTGAATTCCATTCATCACTATATTGTTCGTTTGAGACCTTCCCTATTCAGACCATCTGCTAATATACATGACTGAGATTGACTATAACTTTCTTAAAACTGACTTAATTAAGAGCTGTTAAATTTTTCATTATTTCCATGTATGAGAACATGCAATTCAGAGTATTACTGTATTGATAAGCTAAACAGCAACTTACCATAATATTTCAGGTATTTCATGGCATATAGTGTTCTCTTTCAAGAAAGTTATTAGTAAAAATACAGGAATATTTAACTTACCGACTCTATATTGTATTTCCGACATGAACATCTAAGACGTTGTCTCCCACTTCTTCTTGAATCTCTTTGGCGGAAGCCACAACAGAAGGTCAACACACGTCTAGCGCAATTAGTTGCAGTGTCATTATATATGCAAAGTCTTCAGGCATGGAGACCAGTGAGTGACAATGACTCAACACTAAGCGTTCGAGACATGGAAAATGACCACTGCTGGTTTTCCACAGCGCTAGATCGGTCCAATCTAGTAGCAGCAACTTCAATTGAGGAAACCCATCCTCAATTGTTTCCCACTCTGTGCCTAGACAAGCAAATTTTATTAGTTTGAGGGCTTCAAGTTTAGGCAACTGACTAAAAGTCGTCACCATTTCATCCCATGGCAAAAACGTTCTTTCCAACGTTAGCTTCTTCAGATTCTGTGGAAAGCCACATGCAGGAGGAAGGCGTAAAGTTGCATTTTCGGATAACAAAAATTCCATCTTCTTAAGTGCAACGACACTTAGACTCTCGAGTTGAAGTAAATGACTGAGGTCACAGTACTCAAAACTGCCCAACTGACTTAGTATGTAGTGATCTTTGTCACCACAAATTTTCAGCCTCTTTACATTTAAAATTCCTTCTAAGACAGACGGTGTGCAGCCTGCAGGGTTCAGCCCTGAAAGAGTGTGCAGGCGTTCAAAAACAAGAGATTTGTATTCAGGTGGAGGATCACCCAAGAGGATCAAGCTTGACTTGAGATGACTTAATTGTGACAACCCCCAAATTGGTAAATAAATGCGCTGTGAAGTATGACGACGGTGAATTATCAAACTATGTAGATTCCTGAGTTTAGCAATGACTCGAATATGTGCATGTTCATTCATGAATAAAGCTAGGTATCTCAAGAAAAATAAGCCTTCTATACCAATTGGCTTAAACATTAATGGTCGCACTGAAATTAAATCTAGTACCCTGAGTAGCTTGAAAGATGAGAATTTTGGCCTTTTGGCATAGGAAACACTACAATAGTAGATAATAGAACGCACTTTAGAACCTGTATCATCATCAAAGTGTAATTGATAATCCATCCAACTAAATTGGATTCGACGTTGATGTGAGTGTGAACCTCGACGCTGAACATTGTTCTCCGTGATAATGTTCAAGAAGTTTGTAACTTGAGCTTCCTCCAAGCAAAATCCATATACCATATCATGAATTCTACAGCTCTTGATTTTTCCACGGGAACTCCATGTATGGACAGAAACTAAACTTCTATCAATTAGATCTTTCAAACATTTCTCTGCAGCCATTTCTATGTATTCGCCCCTCTTTACCTTTACAAACCCCTCCGCAGCCCATAATCTGACTAGTTTACCGACTGGAATCTCATTACTCTTCTTGAAGGCAACCAAATACAGAAAGCAAGCTCGGAGGTGACAAGGCAAGTGGTAGTAACTCAATGCTAGCACTCTTGAGCAATAGTGTCAGGATCTTTGCTCATCAATAAATTCACATCTTCAACCACTTTCTTCCATTCATCAAGTGATTTACCTATTTTTAAGAGAACTCCAGCCATCACAACAGTTGCTAGGGGTAATCCGTGGCATTTCCTGGCTATTTCTTTCCCGATTTTCTCAAATTCAGTGGATAAGTGTTCATTCTCGAACAACTTTTATACAACAAGTTCCAACATTCATCAAAAGTCAACAGACGCATTTGAATTGGAGACGTACCTAAACTTGCATACTCAGCAACCTCTGTGTTCCGAGTGGTCAATAGGATTCGACTGCCATTGTTGTGAAATGGAAAGCACATCCTAATTTCATCCCAAGCTTCTGTGGTCCATATGTCATCAACAATCACCAAGTACCTCCTACCTTTCAAGCTTTTTTGAAGTAAATCTGCTAGTGCGCCATCATTCTTCTCTTCAAGTTCTTCACTCCTTGAGGAAGTGTAATGAAGGAGGCCAAGGTATAAATTTCTCACATGATATTCTTGCTAAACAGTGATCTTGGCACGAACATCAAAATGAGACATTATCACTGGTTCGTTGAAAACCCTTGTTGCGAAAGTTGTCTTACAGATTCCCCCATGCCTACTAGGGAGATAACTTTCATTTCTCCAAGGCCTCTAACAAGTTGATCTTTCAACATCTCAAGTTCATCATCGTAACCCACCATTATATTCTTTGACTCTAGAACATGCTGTGACGACGAATCACCATGATCAAAAGTTTGCTGTTTTTGATCATTGATGTTTCCATATATGTTCTTCATCTTCATCCACTCCTCTTTCACGGAATTAACATTTTCAATCACTTGATGCAAACATTTGCAAATTGTTCTTCCATGTGACTCATCGATTTGCGAAAGAGTAAGTTCTCTCAATTCTGACTCCGTCATATCTTCATCAGGGCGCCGGTCCTGACATTTAGTAGGCCCCTGACAAAATATAAATTGAGGGCCCCTATATAGAAAATAAGAACGATAACTTCAAATATCAATACATTGTCATTTTGAACTTAGTTAGCTTACATTTGACTATAAAACTTCATGGATAATTTCCTCGTTGATATCATTTTGAACTTAGTTAGCTCACTCATATGGTTAATTTCCTCGTTGATATCATTTTCACTCGTATGATTAGTATCTGTATTGATATTATGCTCCTCATTCAAATTTTCATCACATTGCTCAAGACCACCTACAACTGATCCTCCTGAATTTTGACCAGGGTCTACTGGTTTGAAAACAAACTTATCAATAGCTCCTCTCTGTGATGCTAAAAACTTATCAGCTAACCTTTTTTTTCCTTTTTTGACATCCAGATGGATTCTTTTTAGGCAACATATTAACACAATTGTAAGATAATAGGCTAAATGTACAAAAAGAATAATAGCACCTGGAGAGGATGTCAGCAACATATGAGCAACTCCAATGACCAATATATATTTTAAGTTTGATTCACCATGACACCATATGAACTCTCTGCATAGCTAATAGCTAATCAATTAATTCAATTAAAAAAATTGAGTACAAGCATAACTATTCTATATTAGAAACTAGAATACTAGTCTAAATTCCAGTTAATTGAAAATTACATAAACTCAATTGAAAAAACTACAAATCAATAACAACAAATTGAACATCAATATTTTCAATTATCAAAATCTAACATAAAAAATTTGATAGAATTGAGACTTGGAATCAAATAAATTAAGTATGGTCTTACCGGAAAACTCAAACGGATGCATGTTGGTCGAAATTCCCCCAGAAGAACCCGATCCAAGGACAACAATGGTGGAATCAGTGAATATGGTGGTGGAAAATAGATATTGTTAATTGAGAGTAGAAAAATTCACAAGTGCACTGGAGAAGATAAATAAAATAGGAAAAATCTGAAAAGGTTTTGACAAATAATTGAATTCCATTGGTAAAGATGGATTTGAAGAAAATAACTAAGGATAGTAGTGAAGAAAATGAATAGACCGCCCATTTATTTCTCCTTCTCTTTCTCTGCGTCCTCTTTATTTCCTTTCTTTATTTCCTTTCTTTATTTCCTTTCGCTTTCTCTATAATCTCTTCATCAGATACAAAAAAAAATTTGTTTATCTCTTTAGATAGGTAATTACTTTTTTTATGGCCCAACATATATATAGTAATACTAGTATAGGTGTACATGAGTTGGGCCCTCTATCACCTCGGGCCCTGGGCCGTCGCCCTAGCCCAACCAAGGCAAAAGGCCGGCCTTGATCTTCAGCAGTATATGCAATCTCCTCTGTTTGGGATTCCAGAGGTCTCAGATTCCGACGATCTCTCATAATCTTGTAGGTTTCTTCAAGAAGTGCTCTCAAGGAATCAAGTTTTCTATAGAGCACTTCCATTAGTTCTTTGTCATCTCCTCTAAGGTGTGATTGGCACCCAAGGGATAGGGGTAGTGTTTCCATTAAAGAAGTTATGGGAGCATAAGCCATCTTTGCCTGCTTCTCTTTAGTCCTGTGTATTGTAAGGATGCAAATTTGATAAGGAGCTGCAGGAAATACAACTATATCACCTCTCTCAAACAAGATAAAAGCATAATAAGAGAATAGCTTATGGATATGTTCGAATATGCTAGCAAGAAAAAAGCATCAATAATTGTCTACTTTCTATCTTCAGTTTTCTTATGTTTTGTGCACCCCCGTCTCTCTCTTGTCCCACATCTTTCTCTTTGATGTTACGGTTAGGAATTCGAATAGCATTTCATATATAGTCCTGCTAAAAAAAATATTATAATATAGAATAAAAATAGAATTTCATATATATTATTCTATTAGTAAAATAATTATAATGGAGTATCTATAAATAGAGTTCAGTGTAATCATATAGATATAATAATTCAATAATATATTTTCTCTCATAATTTCTCACATTGTATCAGAGCTTCTACGATCTTGGTAGAGAATAAAATAGCTTCCGATGTCGGCGTGAGGCACTAGAAAATGTGTGTCGCGCGTCTGGCCAAAGATAATGGTAGAGTGAAGATTGTAGAGATTTTTCAGATATTTATAAATAAAATATTCTCATTCAGATAATAGAATACTATCACCAGAACAAAAACAAATCTGTGTGAACAGTGACGCGTGAACATTATTTTCTGGCGTGAACAATTATCATATTTCGATCGTCCCGTAGAGATTCCGAGTTGACCCATACCACTTTCTTCGAGGTTCGATATTCAGCATAATTTCTCGTCCCGTAGGGTCGTGCCATCATTCTGATCCTACACACAAAATACCATCACAGTCCCGTGCCTCAATTTCTGCGACTGTTTTGCGTCCCCTAGGGTCGTGCCATCATTCCGATCCTACCCATAAAACACCATCACAGTCCCGTGCCTCAATTCCGGCGACTGTTTTGCGTCCCCTAAGGTCGTGCCATCATTCCGATCCTACCCACAAAACACCATCACAGTCCCGTGCCTCAATTTCGACGATTGTTTGGCGTCCTTCTCTTCCAGAGCATTAGTAAGAAAGTACCCGTTGTGCAATATTCCAGCGAATATTCGAAAAAATAATAAATATCACCATCACGCATAATTTTTCCGGTGATTGCTAGCGTCACATCTCTATCCAATGGTGTTGTGCAGAAACTGACACCACCACAACATAGATCAGGTTCAAGTTAGTCAGAGACTAATTGTAGTGCAAATTTCCAATAATTTCCAAGAAAGCAAATCAGTCACTGTGCAATATTTTCGGTGACAACATAGTTGTCAGCTTCAAAATTACTTTCGGGTAGTGTTGCGCAAATTTCAACACCATCACGAGGTAGATCAGTCCCTTCCGACCAAAACTCAGTCAGCGGCTCCGGCAAATACCCATTCACGTGCGACCACGTGCCGCTCGAAGTGCCAGCTCCGGCTAGCGCGTCAGATCCACGCGCTGCGCATGCACCGTTTTCTCGCCAGATCTCGGTGATTTTCTTTTTGGGTTGTGTTCGCCAGATTTCATCCATCTTTCAAGACAAATTTTGCCACGTCTCTCGGTTTTGATATGTTTAACTCCAAAGTACGGGAATAAAAAGATCAAAGTCCTATAATTATTTCAAAATCCTTAAGGAGGAGATGAGAAAATCGCACATCACAATCCATGAAAAGCGACGAGGAGGAGGTCTCTTTGGAATCGCGACCTAGGTGTACTTATTGTAATAGGCTTGGACACATTCGTGAAGTATGATATTCTCTTCATTGTAACCTTGAGGAGGAAGTTTCTATGGAGCAACCACCTGGTTTTGTTGCTCATGGGGAGTCTAGCTTGGTCTGCCGATTGTGCCAAGCACTTTATGGTCTGAAACAATCTCCTCGAGCCTGGTTTGAAAAGTTTAGCACAATAATTCAGGAGTTTGGCATGACTCGTAGTGAAGCTGATCACTCAGTATTTTATCGGCATTCCGCTCCAAATATGATATTTCATGAGAGGACTAAACACATTGAGATTAACTGTCACTTTGTAAGAGAAAAAAATACTCTCCGGTGATATTGTTATAAAATTTGTGAAGTCAAGTGATCAGCCTGCAGATATTTTCACCAAATCTCTCACTGATCCTCGTATTAATACATCTGTAACAAGTTCGGTACATATGGCTTGTATACACTAGCTTGAGGGGAGTGTTAGACTAGGAATATGATTTTATATATAGTATCCTACTAGGAAAATGATTGTAATGTAAAATAAGAATAAGATTTCATATATAATATCCTGCTAGGAAAAAGATTGTAATGGAGTATCTATAAATAGAGCTCAGTCTAATCATGTAAATACAATAATTCAATAATATATTTTTTCTCATAATTTCTCAGTCACAACATACTTTTTCCTATCTGTCTAATAATATCACCATACTGTATACTTTAATTATCAGTTTTTCTCTGTTTATGTTCACTCTGTTTGGTTGTTACCACTTAAATCTCTCTGTGAATAAGAGACAATGGATAACAGATGAAAAGGTAGCAAGAACCTCCTACGGAAAATTAAAAAGTGCAAAAGAGAAACAAGATAGAGAAATTAGATTAAAATTATAAGGACTACACATTGTATTTCCAGTAGAGAAAGGCGTTGCTGGCTCTAAATGAGCTAAGGCAACACTGATACACCTTGCAAATGGAGGGTCAACACACAGACAACAATTGGCCCGCCATTAAACAACGGCTATACCTCGAAGGGTTGCTGGCATTTAGCTAATTATAGTACTAATGAAAAGAAAAAGATTACAAAAATGAAAGAGAAGAAAGACAATATGGTTCTAGTGCTGCACAGCTTCTTGAGTCCTTTCACTTCTTATCTGGATCTTCATTTGTATTCCAAGATCATGTTGTTCTCTGGTGCCAGTCCAACACAAGCCCTCAATATGTTCTCAAGCATTGCCCTCTGCTTTGAAAGGGCATTCACCACTGGTGTACCTGGTGGTACCTGTTTACCAATTCACAACACAACCATCAAAAACTGTTCATCTTAGAGCTGTCATATTTATGAGAGCTAAAGACTGGAGTCTAAGATGCCTCCTGCAAATTTAGGTTCAAGGTATGTGTCCATGTGATGATGATAATGACAACCTTTGTGGTTAATATGCAGCCCTCTTTAGTCTCAAAGTTTGGTGTGACCAAATGTATCTACGCGAGTGAGCTACCATTGGAAGAAAGGAAAAAATGTTCTGTGTTACCATTTCCAGGGGGGTCACAAAGTTTCAGGTTATTAGAGTAGACATAAGGAGAACATCCTGTAGTGTTACATTATTGTATTTCCCAACCAATTAACTATTCAGTTTAGCAACTTATGAACTAAAGCCTGGTAGCTGCACACTGTTTTTTAGCTATTATACAAAATGAGAAGATACTTCAAGTGAACTTACCAGAGGAGCCTTGGTAAGATAGCTGAGGATGGTAGCCACAGGGTGGAAGGAGTGGAATTTACCCTGAAACAAGACATGATTCATGTAATTTTAGAACACGTCAACTGGTACTATCAAGGTAATCAAGACTAATTGTAAATGTATAAAAGTCAGTGAGAAAGAAAGAGACCTCTCCTTCAGCTTTGAGCTGAATGCGGGTACTGAGTTCAGCAAGGAGAACCAAATCCAAGATAATTGGAGCAGCCAAAAGAGAGTCCTCACAGGTATTGTGCAAAACAATGGTGTTCTTTCCACCCATGAAAATCTCTGATGTGTACTCATCCATTGCTCTCTTGCTGTCTCCCACATATGGTACATACTGAATCCCATAATCCAAAGTTACAATTTGTATTATGCCATGTCCCAACTTTTAAAGATTTTTTTTAATAGTGAAACGATGAAATTATTACCTTAATGACAACAACATGGTCAGGGTGCTCTCCAGGCTCATAAAGGATGGCATTGCTAGAAACCATGTCATCAACAACATTGCTTTTCGAAATCTCCTTTGAGCGGAAAGTTTGAGGCGCAGACAGATTCATTCCATCATTGTTACCCAAATGGTTGTAGCTCACAATTGATGTTGGCTGAATTATAAAACAAACACAAGTTTCACCATTACTCAACTTTCCTCTATCAAGAATCCCATATTTCACATAGTACTTGTGTTTGGTTATTAGTGTGTCATACCTTAATACCAGCTCCAACAAGGAAATCAACCAGCACTGACTTCATCTTGGTTTGACCACTCTTAAAGTCATCACCACCAATCAAAGTGTTCCTCTTGATGGCCAAATCAATGAGGCCTAACAGATTTTCAGCAAATAGTCAATTTAATACATAAGACTAACACACAACTGATTTCCCAAGGCAAGATTTTTAATTTGAAATTGGAACGTACCTGGGACAAAAGTGTTTTGTGGGCTTCCATTGATGAAGGGGACATTTTCAAGAATACAGGCAATAGCATACAAGGTGGAAGGAGATATTTCAGCCTCATTTCTATCGACAGAAGCAAAGAGGTTTTCCATGGTGTCATTAAGACCAACAACCACATTGCTGTATCTTTCAGTGTTGGCAGTCCACAGGACCACTACCTTGTCCACATTGTTCTTCTCCTTAAACTCCCTTAATTTACCCAAAACAACACCATATTAGCACTACTCTCAAACAAAGAAAACTACACTCTTTGTGACAAAATACAACCCTTTTTACCTAATATCCTTAATGATTTGATCAACTTGTTCTTTCTTGGTTCCTTTGATGACGTTGTCGGCACGTGAGCCTTGGTTAGCAGCAATGAAATCAGGATCATAGATACCAGGGAGTGGGACCATAGATTCCATGTAGGGCCTCAGCTGCTTTTGCAGATCAATGTCAAATACCTTAGCCCTTGCCATGGCATCTGCCAAATTCATCTTGCTGATGTCCCATCCTCCAAACACCAAGTCATCTGGATTGACCTATTTCATTGTCAATTAAAAAAAACCATCAACAAACAGAAGGAATATAGAAGTAACAACAACCACCAAAAAGTGGCACTTCAAAACATTAAGGGCTCATTTGGTTGCTGGTTAGAGTTATATAGGTATTAGTTATGCAGGGTTTAATTATTCTATCTTCTTCCCTATACATAAATTTTCTCATAACTTATACACATATTAGTTATTCGGGGTGGTATGCGGAATTTTATACATAGCAACTAAAATGCTACCAATCATGATACTAGTTATGCTGGTTTTAATACATAAATAATTCACTTCCTAACTAGGAGCCAAACGAGCCCCAAGGGGAATTGTTAAATCAGAAAGAAAAAAACAATTAAGGTTACCATGGGAAGGAGGCTCTTAAAGGGAGCATAGATCTCCTCTCCATTGAAAGACCCAACTCGAATAGTAGATGCCTGTGTAAGAGACCCAAAGTAATTGGCTTGCTGCACCTTATCCTTGGTAGCCCATGAAATTCCTCTGCCAACATTCAAGAACATCCATTTTTATGCAAGAAATTAAATAATTTCTAACAAATCCAAAACATAAGTCCATCAAATCCAAATTTTATGCATGAATCATAACAAACACATACAAGAAATACAAAATAAAAAGAGAAAAAAAAAACTCACTCTCTGTTAGCAATAACTCCTCCAGTCAAGGTTGAACCATTATTTCCACCCCATCCAACCAGCATAACCCTACCACAAATTAAATTACACAAAAAAGTCATAAAACAAGAAACACCCACAATTTAATTTCCCAAATCTTGAATAAAGTTTCAATCTTTTTTATAAAGAAAACAAATAAAGCAAGACAACACACACCCTAATTTGGGAACATGAACATCAGTCTTGAATTCATATTTGACACTTTTAGGCTTGACAGTCCATTGATATGTCCCATTTTTTTCCTCATGAACCAACTCAGTAGTTTGATAATCATACACAGAGTGAATCTCACTTTCTGTGTACTTAACGTTAGGACTCTCAACCTTAAAGTTTTCAATAAACATTTTCACACAAGCACAAAAATTGGAAAAAAGAGGAAATTAAATGTTTTTTTTTTGTAACTAACAAGGAGAAGTACACGCTCAAAGTATATACTTGAGGCTAAGTGTTCCACTTGCACTGCCAGTGGGCTGAAACATGGCAATGTATATATAGACACATTTTGTGGAACTGGAAATACACATGGCGGTTTTGGCAGTGGATGTGGTCCCACTTTGTGTAACATGCTATGGCTTGGAGTATAATAGTGAATCTTAGCCATGCAAAATTTTGAACAATTTGATGAAAAAAGAATAATTAAATGAATGCATATGATTACAGCATTATTGAGTTATATAGTTTAGAATGTAACCATTTTCTTCTTGCTCCGTATCAAATTAATAAAGGTTCTTCTACCTTGTTCTTTTTTTGTCGAAATTTCTATGTTCATTCCTCCTCGTTATAGTCAAGTTAATGTACTCCAAATAAAAAGAACACACCCCATTTACTTTTATTTATCTATTATATTAAAATATATTTTTACTTTTATTTATCACTTTTAACATATCAAAAGAAAAATATATTTTTTTCATATTTTAACTTTAGTATTAATTACTTATTCTGCTAACATTTTTCAAAACACAATTAATATGAATTTTGTAATTATTATTTTTAAGAAATATATAAAGTTGAAACTAGACAAATAAAAATAAAAGAAGTAGAATAAGAAAATAAAGTTAAGGGGCAAGAAACCTTCACGTGATGGTTTCTTGAATAGAAAATTAAGGGGCATAATTGGATAAAGAAAGAAATAGGAGGGCCAGTTAGATACTTGTAAGATTGACACGAGTGGAGGTGATAGCAACTAAAGTGATGACATGAGGTGGGCTTAACGTGGCAGGATTTATAATTATATAAATATTTTTAATTTATTTTAGATCATAAAATTCAAAAATATTTTTTATTTCTTAAATTTCGTGTTCAGTCAAACTACATCACATAAATTGAAACGACGAAAATAAGAATATAACTTAAATTTAAGGCGGCTGAAGTCATCGATTACTCCTTAAATTTGTGAGTAATTTATTTAAATACTAAAATTATGATATATTGTAGTAATTGAGTACTTAACTTATGATAAAGTAATTTTATTAGATACTTCTGACTCATATAAAAAAAATTCTAAATATATTTTCAAGCACCTATTACACGAATAAGTTAATAAGTATAAACATATTTCTCTTCCTTTAATCAGACACATCAATACCTATTAGAACATGTCTTAAGGTTTACAACTTATTAAAATTACTGCATATAGTGAAAAGAAATAACATATTCGAATTGGTTAACTTATATGGTAATATACGCTAGAAAATGTGTAGAAGTTTTTCAAAAAAATTAAATAAAAATATCTAATAGAAATACTTTATATATTAATCAAAATAAATTATAATTTTAAATATCTAAATAAAATTTACTAACAAAATAATTATTGAAATATTCAGCCTAAAGTTACTATTTTCTCGGTCCCAATTTGTTTAAAGATTGACCAGTTTAAGAGTCAAACAATTTTTTTCTTTAACTTAATTTTAAACATAGATTGTGGAGTATTTTATAATAAATTTTATATATTCAAAAATTATTAAAAATATTATAAGTCTGCATAATAAATATATGTGAAAAAAATTTAAAAAAATTAAAAATAAGTTATTTAAAAAAAAGTTATTTAATTTTTTTAATTATTTAACCTTCAAATAAACTGAGACGGTAATTTGAGTGTATCTTTTCTTGTGCCCACAAAAGCTTCTTCCCTTTTTTTGTGCCTAAAAGGAGTAGTTGCTATTAGGGATGGCAACGGATTTGATCTGAAACGGATACTATTAGATTCAGATCCATATTCGTTTTTTATATCTGGATTCAGATTTATCGGGTTCATAAAATCAGATTTAAATTCGGATCCATCGGATCTACCGAGTCCACGGATCGGATCTGGATCCACATGTAAAAAAATTTGCCTTGCTAAGAATTTTTTTTTGAACTGCCAAACGATTTTTACTTAGCTAACAGTTTACTGTGTTTCAATTTTGAAATGTTCATATGAGATATTTTGTTCGTTGTCTCGTTTTGATTGTGAACTATTAATTGAAAATGTTGGACAATGACAATAGTTGTGGAAAATGCTGATTAGTATTTCCACAATGCAGAACTTGCATATGCTTGAAATCTTCACAAATGAAGTGAATATAATTTTAACTACTTGTCTATGGAGATGTTAGTCATTCACTAATATAACATTGAATTTATTATCGAAGTTACCTCTTTATTTTTTGGTTTTTTAGTTAACGCGGGGATAAATTAAACTTGTTTTGAGAATTAAACTTGCAAGGATGTGTTTAGCAATTTTAAGAAAATATTTATAAAATTACATTATGGTTATGAATATATTTAATAAAAAATTGATCCACGGGTCGGATCTGGATCGAATACGGATCTCAAATACAAGATCCAGATTCAGATCCGATTCGTCAGAAACATATTCGGCTCCGATCCGGATCCGTCGAATCCAAATTTTAAAGATCCATATCCTATAAAATGAATTTGAATTCACCGAATTCGAATCGAATCCAGAATTCAGTGTCATCTCTAATTGCTATGATAGACGAGAAGATACTGGAAGTAACGAGCGCTGACGGTGACGGTGACTCGTGAATTACTGAAATAGAAAGGCATGGAACTTACGCGATCATAACAGTTAAGTGAAAGACACGCTCTTGTATTTGAGGTTAACACGTGATAAAGCTTCGAGGGTTTAGGAAGTATAATAGTAGTTTCATGGGGTCCAAAACTAAACCACCGCTATAACGCCATAAAATTTGCACTGACCCACATCCAAGAAAACGACAAAAATATAAAAGGTAAAAGAGAAAACGGTTTTCCCTTCTTTTGAATTTGTGGGGAGAGTTCCCTTTTGTGTCAATCGAATGTCCCAGAATGTGGGGAGTACGAACAACAATAACATATGCACGAGAAATTTCACAACGTGGGATCTGAAAAGAGTAAAATGTATATCGATTTTACCTCCATTTTGGTATAGAGCGACTGTTTTTGAGAAATCATCGACTTAAGACAAAGCATAATCACAAGTAAATCAAGCAAGTCAAAGCAAAATAAAAAGATCAGATTCAAACATGAAATTAAAGAAGAATGGACAATATGAACATGTTGATAACACAATCAAAATACACCATGGTAACACATTCTAATGTGGGGAGTGTTAACTTTAAAAAAAATTATTGAATTGTTTTTTTCTTTTTTGGTAATGAATTATTGAAGTATATTAAGAGTGTTTGGTATGACGGAAAATGTTTTTAGTGGAAAATATTTTATTGAAAAATAAGTGAATTTTTTATTTATTTTCTAGTGTTTGATAGATAGGCAACAAAATATTATCCCAAGAGTCTTTATATATAATCTAGCAAAACACTGGGTGGAATGGGGTGGAGGGTGGGAGTTCGGGGGTGGCGGGGGTGTGATGGTCAAAGGGTGGGGGTTGGGGGCATTGGGTGGGTGGGGTGGAGGCAATGAACTTGGAATGTCATGACTTATGGAACATGTTTTTTCTACTTCTATTAGCGAAGCCTTTTTTTCATTTTCAAGGAACTTGTTTTGCTAAAGGAAATATTTTCCAAAACATTTTGACCAACCAAACATGAGAAAATTGGAAAATATTTTTTTTAAAAAATATTTCCTCCATACAAACACACCCTAAGTCGGCATTTGAAACAAAATATTATTTGAAATTTAAAAAGAATATTTAGATATATATTTTACTTCAAAAATATTAAATTTTTGAGAGAATGAAAATTTACTTGAAAAGCTAGTTTAGATCTCTGGAGTGAAATATTGACACAATGTATAATAAAAAATATTTATGAAAAGGCCTAACTTGTTAACATTAAGCGAGAATACATTATTATTAGAACCTTTCAACCATTCTTGAATCTTGGCACATTGTTTGCACGAAAATGGAGTATGTGAGAGCATGAAAAAATAGCTGAAAATCAGTGTATGTAATAATGCCATATAGCTTTCCCAACTCGACAAATTATATTAATTTGTCATAGGACCCAATCTTCCCAAAAATCCCACTCATCACTAAATCGCTAATACAAATTAGAAAAGCAAATCCTACTTGACAAAAAGAACTTGGGGGTCGCATGGTTTATGAGATTAAAATTTATTTATATTTTTTATGGAACATATAACGAAAATTTAATTTCAAATTTACTGTTAGCTTTATTATACCACTCTCAAGTGGGATATAGGTTAGAGAGGTCAAATGCTAGCTAGTTGACGCATTTGTATGAACGAGGAGGATCCAGTGTTACTTGTGACAGTGCGGTGCAAGCATGAAAACTTGCTCCTCCTGCTTTACTTCTTTGTCGAAGAACAATAACAACATATTCAGTAGAGTCTGGTGAAAATAAAGTGTACGTAAATTTTATTTATACCTTAATAGGTACAGCGTAAGCACAAGTAAAGTTATCGAAGAAAAACCTAGAAAGAAAATTCTAGACTTGTCCACACTATGGTGTATGTTTGATGCTTCTTCCTTTAATTTTCTAATGTCTAGTTAAATTGAATTATTTTCTAATGTGCGACAAAAATCACTGTTATAATACGTACTACCATATAAATTTCCCTGACCCACATTTAAGAAAAGGACGAACATAAGAAATGAATAAGAGAAATTGCTTTTCCCTTCAATTGAATTTGTGGGGGGGAGTTCCCTTTTGTGTCAATCAAATGTCCAAGAATGTGGGGAGCATTTAATTTTATATAGGGGAGTATTAACATGTTGGTATTGGCTCATTTATCCTTCAATTATTAATAATTAAAATGCATATGTTTTCTATCTTTATATGGAAAATATAATATATTTCGACATTTTTAGAAGTATATTACCTTCAAATATGGAGTAATAATACAAGCTTAACATAATACATGTGTTAGTAAATGGTGGAACGGTTAATAATTTTAAAATTTATGAATACTTAGAAGTAAAGCGATAAAAATGTACATTTCAAGTAATTAAATGTTAAATGTACTTGATTAGATATTACGAAGATAAAAATAATAATTTTTTAATGATTGATGGATCAAAAATACTATTGTCTTTGCAATTAGAAAAAAATTAATGAAAATTAGTGCAGAATTTTGTAATTTTATAGTGCCACTTTTGCCTTTTAGTTTTTCGATCATTTTTTATTATAGAGAAAATATATTTTTTTATTCATAAACTTGCACCGAAAACTCACTTTAACAATTAAATTTACTTTTAATATTTTATACTTGTGATTGGAAGTGTTCTACACGCGCCTCCACGTGTCAAAAACTCATTTTTTATATTTTCTAAAATTGTTTTTTCCTTTTCAACCCCTAGCATTCGTCTTTCCCTACTGCTCCGATGTAATAGCAGCCTTTTCCCATTGAAGTGGCTGTACAGGTTCACCGTCCGTTCACTTCATCACCATTGCAATTTTCATTATCAAAATTCTCCTTTTCTACGACACCATTGCCACCTCTTTCTTCATCCTTGAGCACAAAAATGCATTATCCAGTTCATTTTTTTCACGAATATAACGATTGCATAGATGAGTAATTCTATTGGGTTTAAAGACAACAATGATTATGTTGGTAAAAGTTTATCCGGAGGTAAAATCATTGTTTATCCTCCAAAAGGAAGCAAGTTTGACCCCAAGAAAAACATTGTGATCTGTAAAGTGAGTTTTGAGAACAAGTTATGCCGGAACTTATGTATTTTCTCTTTATTCTATATCAGAATGAAAAGTAAGGAGAAAGGAATTTTTTTCTTGTAATGCCCCGGAGATTTTTCGCTAAGCATTCAATCATTAATTTAAATTGATACAATGGTATTCAAAAAGTTGTGAAGGTGTAAAATACTTAAACATTATGTTTAGAAGGTAATATGAATATTTAGAAGGGAGGTGGTGGTTTGAATTGAAATAAGTTCGAAATTGTTCAAGAGAAGAAGATAATTTAGCCGCACGGGATCTAACTTCAAATGATAAGCAGTTTGTGTTAGATAATTTTAAAAAGTGCTTCTATTAGTATTTGATAAATTGATTGTTTTGGTCAACCTTTTCAAAAAATATTTTTGGGTGTTAAATTACGAAAATATATATTAAGGCTTATTTTACAATTAATACTATTATTTAAAGATAATTTTAAATATTTTTTAATGAAGGCTTTATTAAGTTTTTATTTTTATTTAGTTACGAAAAATATATATTAAGTGCATGATACGGTTCACACCTACAGAGGAGACATATTATGAAGAGATGTTTTTTACCTCCAAGAAGCTTGGCGAAATAAATTATAAATACTTACTTGGCCACATCCGTATGAATTCACCTAATTACATTCAAATTCAATTATGAAATAGCCTTTCAAGCAAGCCATTATAATATTTGTGATTATTAACTTTGTCTTTTTTTTTTGGTTAAAGATTATTGTCTTTGTCATATTGCCCATACAAATTTTACATCGCAATTATTTTCTCTTTATTCATAACTTAAATTTTTCTTACGAGCCAAGTAAGTTATATTTCTAGAAATTATTCGAATGAGGGACCATTGGTTTTTGTAGCCATATATTACTTGCAGAACGCTGCAACGGAAAGAGGCTTTTCTGATAGTGTTCATGCCCCTTTTGAATAAATGGATGTCATAGTTAATAGTGAAATTATGATTTTTAATTTATGAGTTCGGAATCATATTTTTATTTATTTACTGAGTTTTGAATAGCTTGTTTATAAATATTAAGTAATTTTTAAATATAAGGCTTGAGTCAAAAATATTAGATTATGCTGAATCCGCAACTCGAAAGTGACTCCGCCCCTAATCATAACTCACAAATATTATTACTCACTAAAACTTATTTTGGGGAGGGGGGTTTAATTCTTAGGGTCGTTTAGTACATGGAATAAGGGTAATAATACCAGGATAAAGTTTGGGATTAACCTTATCTCATATTTGATAAGAGGTATTAATTAATCCCGCAATAATTTTTATACTAAAATAGTGGAATTAGCTATCCCATAAAGAAGGTGGGATAACTAATCCCATGGAATATCCCACCTCATAGTATATCTTGGGATATCCCACTTCTGTACCAAACGACCATGACTAATCTAGATAGAGGGCCCTTAATGGAGAGTTTTAGCTCTCCTAACCAAAGAAAATCCAATTTCCAAGGCTCGAGTTCAATACTTTCGGTGAAAAGTGAAAAACTCGTACCAGTTTACCATTTCACTTCTTTGGTGGTACTCCCTCCTGTCAATAATAAGTATTTTTTGGTCGACATATTTTTTAAGAAAATACTAACTTTTTTAAAAATGGATATTTTTGTTAATTTATCCTTAATTAAATGATATATATTTAATATAATTTTTTGATTACATAAAAATTTACTTATTCAAATAAGGGTAATTTGAAAGATGTCAGTTAATATCCTCTTGATTATGTAAAAAAATACACTTATTTTGGAGTAAAATAAAAATGCCAAAAAGATACTCCCTCCGTTCCAATTTCTCTTTTTTGTCATGCTTTCTCTTGAACCGGAGTCTTTCGGAAACAACTTCTCTATCTCCCAAAATAGAGGTAAGATTTGCGTGCACTCTACCCTCCTCAGACCTCACTGTGGGATTACATTGGTATTTTGTTGTAATTTGACTTAACTTTGAAGCTAAAATTGAATTAGATTAACTCAATTTATTAGAATTAATTTTTATATATTTAAAAATTATATGAAAAGTGCCAACTTTTCTCATATCAATTTGATGAAAATATATTTTAAAATATTGATCAATGTTCATACAATTTGAATTTCGAAAAATGAAAAATATCACATAAATTGAGATAGATAAAATATTATTTAATCTTCTAATTACTGGTTGGAATTGGAAGCATTACATATTTCTCCATCTTAGGACCAAACCTTTGAGGAAATTGACTCCTAAACTTCTCGTGATGTTACATTTTTAGACAAGGTGAAGTGCAGTGCAGAAGTCACTATATCGTTAATTTGCAACGTGGAGGATTACAGAGACTGCAAGTCATCAAATATTTGTAGTGGCCCATATATATGAACCTCACTGTCGAGACTGTTTGTTCAGTCACAATTGCTCTATCAGATTCACACACTTGTCAAGTATGTGTAGTACTCCTTCACTGTAATTTAATTTATGCGAAGTTATTTGATTGAATATATAAAATTTAAGAATGAATAAAATATTTTTAAAATTTATAATTCAAAATAAATTATAAATATTAATATGATAATAATTCATATCCTTAAGGATAAAATAAAAAAATTTAAATATAATTTTTTACTAATAATAAAAAGCCGTTACTTCTTTTAGAATTGACAAAAAAAAGAATGTCACATAATTAATGGAGAGGGAGAGGGTGATTCTTATGTTTCTAGTACAAGAACGGATTAGAAGTTTGTTTTTATCAATCTCAAATAAGTATAAATAATCTTCGCGGAAAAACTTTTATGCAGAGATTGACAATTCAATTTTTTTTAATTTTATACATGTAAACATAAGATAAATTGTAAAAGGATTACAATTTTCTTTTTTACCATAAAGAGTATCTGAATTAACTTGTGCACATGACTTTTATAAAACTTTCACCTCGCATCAATATGTACAAGTATTTAATAACTTTGTTATTTAAGATGTTGGGAAAAGCTCGGGAGAATTGAAGGTTACCACAGAAGGAAGTATTCCACTTGGAAACATACGAGTGATTGGGAAGTGGGAACTAATGTGAATGAATAGGGCTGAGCTAGAGTGTCGATTATAGGTCGGTAGAATTCAATAATTTTAGTTTAAATTCTAAATTTATCTAAAAAGTTCATTGAATAAATTAAATATATAAAAAAATTAGAATTCAAAATTCATAAATTTCAAATTTTAATTTCGCACGCATAGTTAGTGAATAATGGAGCCATCAGGACTAAATTGTATCAACTTCCTTAAGAATCACTACCACTTTATTGATTTGTGGCCATGTGCTCATTAATGACCTCGAGTGGCCATCCTATGCAAGCACTTGGAGACATGTATCTGCCTTCTCCATGTCACTGCCAACCCCCAACCCCTACCCAAAGAAAAAGAAAAAGAAACTCGTCTATGGAAGAATGCCACATATTTGTCCTCAGGCATAGTCCCAAAGCAAAGCTCTGGCGCTTATAAGGCCTCTGGCGTGACAGCGATGCTCGATTTCCGCAAAGACGAAGAAATTCTGCGTGTTGGGAATTTGACCTTGTCTCATTGATCGCCAGACGCTCAGAAAACTGGTCACCGGAGCACATCCCGCGATTTACCTGGTGATAGTTGTTGAAGGACCGGTGCTATTACCTCCAGGACGTCTGGATAATACCAGTGAAGTAGTCAGGCGCAAGCCTGGAAACCTGGATTATAAAAAAAAAAAAAAAAGAATGCCACATATTTTGAGTCAATAATATCTTTGAAAGTTTTCGAGCTTTTTTTTAAAAAAAGGTTTGACATTTATAGTACACTGATAATGTAAGTTTATTAATAACCTAAACATAAGTCAGTAACCTCCAACGGCAAGTTAAATTGCATTGATTGGATAAATGATACTAATTTATATTGTTAGATGATACAAGTTAGATCCTTAAAGAAATTAAACACATGCAACCATCTTGTATTTGTGGTAGAAAGCAATTTAACTATAGAAAGAGGTGTATCAAATATCAATCAACTTCGCAAAAGCATTAGAATCACATCCCTTTCATTTTGCTTTGGGGGTGGGTGGGGTGGGGTGGGGTGGGGGTGCGTGGGGGTGTTGGTGGTAATTGACAGGGGGTAATTGAGTAGGACCAAGGGGACCCCAAAAAAGCAGAGAAGATTCTAGTTTCTTGACAAGGGATAACACTAATAAGGTTCTACTCTTTCCTTGCTCCATATCTTTGGACAATTTCCCAAGTTTAGGTATTTTCTACTTTGTTTTTTGCTTGTGATTGAGATTTTCTATCCACAATTCCAAGCACTAGTCATTGTAGCCTATAAATAATTTCGTACCATATATACATTTTTATCTTAGAGGTGGAGAAAGTTGCTTATAGTAGAGTTATTGTAAAATATTGATTGGTCCATTATATGGCTGTTATAGGCTATGCTTTCTTTCACGGAAATGGGAACTGACATTGACAAAGCCAAGTTGTTATATTACCACGATTTACAAAGGTGTATATTAGTGAATATTAGAACATATTCACCATATAATTTGTAATTAATAATAGTGTATAATTGTAATAAATATAGGATTCCTATTCTATTAGAATTTAATATTGTACATACTAGATATATTTGTATTAATGAAAAACACTCCTCAAGAAAGATTAATACAATCTTACATGGTATCAGAAGTCAAATCTTAGCCTCCTCTCAAACCCTTTCTTAGAGGCCAAAATCCACAAGGCTATATTGTCAGAAGCAAACCATGCCCTCCGCCTCATCTTTCGTTAACCGAGACCAACGTTTCTATTAACACAAGAATTCTTAACTATATTGTTCAATTGCTATATTGTTCACTTGTTACAATTGCTATATTGGCCAAAATCCACACGACTATATCGCTCAATTGCTACAATTTCTAAACTAAATTCCTAAAGCATATGCTTTTTTTGTGTGTGTTTGGATTCTTCAACAACCTTGTCTTTCTATCTAACCTACCATCCACGAACATGACACGGTATTCCTCATTGCAGCCCAGCATTCTGGGACCACCTCTAGGCCCGTGGTACACGAGCCACCAGCACCAGGCCTACTACACAGAGGCCCATCAGTAGCCGCCCAGCCTCAATCCAACGGATTTGGGCCTTACTTTCGGTTCTCTCAAATTGTAGTGGCATGACAATGCATGGTATATGGATACATGCGTCACGTCTCACCTCACCAATAATTCTAGTAATCTTTCACAACTGCTCAATTTAAATACTTATCAGTCTATTATGATAAGCAATGTTCATCGCATTCTAATACAAGGGTTTGGTCATACACTAACCCCACCACCGCATCCCCAATTCTCCCTTAAAACGTCCTATATGCCCCTAATATTATCAAGAACCTAGTCTCCGTTAGAAAATTTGTCATCGATAATTTCATATCCATCAATTTTGACCAATTTGGGTTTCTATAACGGACCTACGTACATGGAAACTTCTTATCGTATGCAATAGTGAGGGGGACCTTTATCCCTTCCTATCCATGTCATTCCTTCCACCGCTTTAGCTACAATAACTCCATCAACGTGGCATAATAGACTTGGTCATTCGGGTGCTCATATTTTTGATTCCCTTAGAAACCGAAATCTAATCCAATGTCATAACGTGAAACTTTCCCATAGTTTCTCCTCTTGTCATCTAGAGAAACATGTTAGACTTTCATTTACGCCTTCTCTAAGTATTACTTTCTCTCAATTTGTTAATATTCATGCGGATTTATGGACTTCTCCTATAACTAGCAACCTAGGCCATAAATATTATTTAGTATTTTTTTATGATTTCTCTCACTTCCTTTGGGTCTATCCGCTTAAACTCAAATCTCAAGTGTTCTCCAAATTACTTGAATTTCGTATAATGGTTAAAACGCAGTTTAAAAAAGACATCAAAATGTTTCAATGTGATAATGGTCGTGAGTTCAATAATTCATTTTTTCATAAGTTTTGTGCGGCTAATGGCATGATCTTTCATTTCTCGTGTCCCATACCTCCCCTCAAAATGATAAAGTCAAAAAAATTCTCCGCACCATTAATAATATGATTCGTGCCCTTCTTTTTCATGCGTCTCCCCCCCTCCCTTTTGGGTATATGCATTAAAAATGTAGAACACATTCTTAACATCTTACCTATCCGTGCGATTCAAAATAAGACACCCACTGAAATTCTCTATCGTCGGATCCCTACCTATGATCACCTTAGAATTTTCGGTTGTCGTTGTTACCCAAATCTGACATCCATAGCCCCCCACAAATTAGCACCTCGCTCCACTCCTTGCGACTTTCTAGGTTTCCCATCAAACCATATGAGGTACTTGTGCTATGAGTTATCCACAGACAAAATCATAATATCACGCCACGTCACGTTTGTTGAGTACGTTTTCCCATTTGACAACATCAAAAAATTCTGATTCACTGATTACAAATTCCTTGATGATTCAGACACCTCACCTCTAGTCCAAAATGCACTACAAAACACACTGCCTGCCATCCCCCCGGCACACCCACCCATCCCGTAAACTATCTCAACCCAACCGCCGGTCTCGCACTGCCCCAAAATGACCCGTTGCCCAATAAGTGCCAACGACACCTCAAACTACAACCTGCCTCCACCTTGCCCCTGCCTGCATTCACGCCGCCACTGCCTGCCCCACCCCGGCACACCCAACCAACCCGCAGTACATGCCACACAGCCTCCTGCCATGCATACGCATACATCATCCATCCACCAACTGCCCAGCCCCACACCACACTACCACAGACCCCGAGGCCCACTGCCCTACCCCCGTACCCACACACCACATGGAAACTCATGCCAAACACAGGATTTTCAAACCCAAAGTCCACTTTAACCTATCCACCCAATCCATATCACATTTACCTAAAAACTTAAAACTTGCAAAACTTGAACCAAATTGGAATGATGTCATGCGTGAGGATTTTGATGCGCTTACCTCTCAGCGCACGTGTGATCTTGTTCCGAGGCCAGAGGGGGTGAATGTGATTCATTGTATGTGGCTCTTTCATCATAAGTTCAGAGATAGTGGTGATCTTGAACGTCATAAGGCTAGACTTGTGGCAAATGACACAAGGCAGCAGGAGGGTGTTGATTGTGGTGAGACTTTTAGTCCAATGGTCAAACCGGCTACTATTCGCATTGTTCTGAGCATAACTATAGGTAAGAACTGACCGATTCATCAGCTTGATGTGAAAAATGTGTTCTTACATGAAGATTTGAAAGAAACAGTTTACATGCACCAACCACTAGGATTTGTACATCCAGAGGCTCCTCATTATATCTACCGTCTCCGTAAGTCCCTGTATGGTTTGAAACAGGCCCCCCGGGCTTGGTATGAGCTCTTCACTACTTACATTATTCGGATTGGGTTCGTGTGCAGCAAATATGACCATTCCTTATTCATTTTCATCGAGGTAGTGACATTGCGTACTTGTTATTATATGTGGATGATATTGTTTTGACTGCCTCGTATGATGTATTGAAAAATGAGATCATTCGGCTGCTCAAATCTGAATTCGCTATGACTGACTTAGGGAAGTTGAGTTACTTCTTGTGGATTTCTGTGACTAGAACTGCAAATTGCATGTTCCTATGCCAACGTAAGTATGCGGAAGAAATTGTGTATAGGGCTAAAATGGCGAATTGCAAAATTATGCCTACTCTGGTCGACTCAAAGTCGAAACTCAGTGTTGTTGACGGTGATCCAGTGTCTAATCCCACTCTCTACAAGAGTCTTGCAAGTGCACTTCAGTATCTTACATTCACTAGGCTTGATATTAAATATATTGTTCAGCAGGTTTGTTTATTCATGCATGCCCCAGGGAGCCTCACTTTACAGCTCTTAAAGGTATCATTCGATATGTTAAGGTCACTCCTGATTATGGATTACATCTCTACCCATCTGTACCGATCAGGCTGATATCTTACACGGAAGCCGATTGGGCAGGTTGTCCAGACACGCGACGTTCCACGTATGGCTAATGTGTGTTCTTAGGTGACAATCTTATCTCGTGGTCTACCAAGAGGCAAGCCATACTCTCCTGATCGAGTGCAGAAGCAGAATATAAAGGTGTTGCAAATGTTGTAGCTGAGGTCTGCTGGCTCCGAAACCTTCTCTTAGAGCTCCATTGTCCCTTACGTAAGGCTTCTATGGTCTACTGTGATAACATTTCTGCGGTCTACCTATCTCATAACCTGATTCAACATCAGAGAACCAACATTGAGATGGATATACATTTTGTTCGTGAGAAAGTTGATATAGGTCAAGTTAAGGTGTTGCATGTGCCTTCTTCATACCAATATGCCTATATTTTCACAAAGAGTCTTTCTCGGCAGATGTTCACCGACTTCAGATCCAGTCTTAGCGTCTGGCCTCCTTCCGCTCCGACTGAGGGGGTGTATTAGTGAATATTATAATATATTCACCATATAATTTGTAATTAATAGTAGTGTACAATTATGATAAATATAGGATCCTTATTATATTATGATTCAACATTGTACACAGTATATATATTTGTATTAATGAGAAAGACTCTCCAAGGGAGATTAATACAATCTTGCAGTGTATATTATGGTAAAACTTACAAGTTTTATTGTATTTGTACCTTTGCTAGAAAACGGAATAAGACTTCTTCACTACAGTTACAATTAGAACATTTTTTGTGTCTGTAACACTTCTATAATGACCCATTAATATTTGTCAATTATAAAACATAGTGGTGGGAACGGAATTGGTAAAGCGGATAACACGAATAATTTGTTAAAACAACTCAGACTCTATAGTTGCCGCAAATCAATTTGTTTGATTGCATGTTAGAAAAGAGTTATTCATGTATTAAAACTATAAATTTTATGTGTTGTTTGGTTACAAAAGTGAGAGAAAACAATATCCACATAGTATCTAGCATACTCCTTACAATGTTTGGTACATGTTTTTCCTTTTCCTGCCTAACTAATATATGTATAAATTATGAGAAAATTTATATATTATTTTATGAAAGAAAGAATTAGTGTTATTTCAAACACGCTTTCTCACGTACAAGTTTGATTTTTTTCATGAGCGAAGCACGTGAAAATTATTCTCAACAATGGGCGATGGTGAGATTCAAGATAGAATTTGCCATATAGTCTTTTCTGAGGCCGTCTGATGCCAGCCTCCTAGACAAGTGACATTTACATGGAGATTTCCTAGAGATTATAATGAAAATTAGTAGATATAGTAGTTTCCTGCAGATTTAACTGTCAAGAGAAATCTGTTGGAAAAACCTCTGTTGGTAACTTTTGCCCCTGGGGACTGTAAATCTATATGTACGTTACTTGTGGATTTGGCCGCAAGAAATACAAAAAAAAAAAAAAAAAAAAAAAAAAACGCAAGTAAATTTTGGTAAAACCATGTGAAAGAAAGGAGTTTTCTTTAAGAATTATTCTGCACAAATTTCATTAAAACAAATGCTACAGTCTAAAAAATGATTAGTTTTGAAGCTCAATTGAGCTAACATTACCAATATCTTTTATATCCCAAATGGAAGTGTCTGAATCTATGCGTTGCACTAGAAATTGAAACAACTCTCTGAAAACCAAGACTAATATGATTCTCCTTCATCCGCTGCTGATTCAAGATGCAATATGATAAACCAAGATGTTGTAAAAGATATCATAAGCAACAATAAATTTAATCAAGCAGCAAATTCTTTTCTGATTAGAAATACTAAAACCTGTTAATTGATATGCAATTATTCATCCTTAACAAGAGGTGTCGGGTTCGAGTCCTCCTGGATACGGAGTCGCCTTCGTTATGGAGCGTTTTACCTCTAATATAGGATTTTTTGGCGTGAATTTGGATTCAGTCAGACCTCAATACTGGTGGAAACAAAAATATGTTGGAATTTTAAGTTGTGAATGAGAAATGAGAAAATGTACCTTTTGAAGTGTATCCAAAAGGCACCTTTTGAATTGTACCTCTCCATCTCACCCTTTCATTCTCTATAAATTCAGAGGTCTTGCCTCAGATTACAAAGACAGAAATCTGTGGATCACCGGATCAACAACCACAAATGAATATATTTTACCATTGATGGAGGAGCATTGTCTTGCAAATCGTCCAAACAACTTGTATAGCTCACTCCACAATGGATTTTAGGTTCATAGATTTACACATGATTGGTGAAGAAGTTGAATGACTCCTTGGAACCTATATGCCTACATTGTGATAGTCAAGCGACAATAGGAAGGATTGAGAGTGTTATGTATAACGGTGAATCTCATCACATACGATGAAGACATAATACCGTTAGACAACTACTTTCTAGTGAAATTATCATAATTGAGTATGTAAGGTCAAAGGATAATGTGGAATCCACTTACAAAAGGCTTAACTAGAGAGACGGTGGAGAAATCATCTAAGGGAATGGGACTATGGCCGAGGACAAGTCAACACGGCGGTAACTCTACCTAGAAGACTGGAGATCCCAAGATCTAGGTTCAAGGAGATCAAACAAAGTTATGATTGACGGTTCAATATTGTCAAATAAAATTTTTGATCCTTTCTCATGATGGAGACAATGTTCAATAACAAGTATAAAAGGTTAAGACTTTTTAATGGTTTCTAAGTTTTATATGGAGTATATCAAATAGTGTATCTACGGTATTACACGTTTAGGAATCACCTATGTAAGTGTGAAGTGTAAGTCGCTTCAAGGAGAATTTTGTAAGGCCAATTCTCTACGCACTTATGAACCAGGCGGTGTTCATGGCTGAAACGAACCAAACAATGAGAATCAATGATGGTTAAGAGTTAATTGTGTGACATATGGTTGTCTAGGTATACACCAAAGCTCGATGGTTCAAAAATATCAATTCTACCTATTGACCGAGTATATCCGATATATGTTCACTACGGAAAGTTCAAAGGAAAACCTACTTATCTAGATGCGATTAATCTTTTCTTGCGAATCACACAATTTTTCATGCATGTTCCATTATTTAGTTATTTTCAATTCATGTGGGGGATTGTTGGGATTTTAAGGTGTGAATGAGAAATGAAAAATGAGAAAATTTACCTTTTGAAGTGCACCCAAAAGGCACCTTTTGGATTGTACCTCTCCATCTCACCCTTTCATTCTCTATAAATTCAGTTGTCTTGCCTCAGATTATAAAGACATGAATCTAGTTTTTCTGCCCTCTAAATTGTTCTCTACATTTGTTTTCGAAATAAAAATATTTTATAGAGTCGTGTGATTTGCTTCATTTGTTGAGTTCGTTGAAGTTCTGTAATTTGAAGTGCCACTATTACAGAATAGTATTATGTTCTATCATGAGAGGAATTAATCCACAACCTTGGACAACAGTGAAGGGATTAGATTCCTTAAAGACACACAAGAAACTTGTGGGTTCGGAATAAATTTTTGTTTGTTTATATTCTTACTAGTTTCTACGAACGTACGTTGAACGTTAATAATTGCACGCTAATGATCAGTCAATTAATAACTACACCTACATAATAAATAAATAAATAAAGTACTTTGTAGATTCACATTTTTTATAATAATAATAACAACAACAACAACAACAAAAATAATAATAATAATAACAACAACAACAACAATAATAATAACAATAACAACAACAACAACATAATTGTTTCAATTATTTAATGCTTCGTCATAGGTGCTCCCCGTATTATCAAAATCTTTTTTCTTACTAGCTTAGCACCATTATTCTGTTTTAACATATTTGTGACAGTTGTCTTAATTTATAATTTTTGTAACTTTATGATATACTCATGAATTAGCCAATTTTTATTTGGAAGGTTGTAATTGATTAACTATAGGAGTATGAATCGTGTGTTCTCTTAGTAAAATTGACACTACTATACAACTTATTGTTGCTAACATTATCATGCTTCTTGGAAATACAGTATACATTTTTTCTCACCCGGTGTCTTCTTTAATATTAGTTAACTGGATAAATAGATAATTACGAGAATGTACTTTTTAAATTGTCTAAACATTAGAGTATACGATTGACTAAAATAGCAAATAGGTCTACAGAAAGCATTGAAATAAGATCCTAAAGATCATAATTGTTTAACAAAAAGGAAAAAAGAATAAGTTTATATAGTTTTATGATTAGGATGGTGCTAATGTCGTAGTCTGAGAGTCGGTTTTAACCTGATGTGTGTTGAGATAACTTGAACCAGCATGTGTAACAAAAATTCGGGCATAGTGTGTGATTGCAGTCTTGTATTTGACATATATAGGCTGGTTTCATTAGTTGATGTTCAATATTGTTAACCTAAGGATGTGTTAGTCCAATGCATGAACTACATAGGCTTGAGTACTTGCTTTGTTGTCTTTTATGATCCTGAGTATGTGTTCTTAGTTTGAAATGATGGCATGTTGGAGTCTGTATAAATCATGTATGCTACCTTAGGATCTTGTTGATAGTTTTAAGATGGATATCCTGCATGCTTGCTGAAACCTCATTTGCCTATGTAAGTCATATTCATGGTTTAAACTATATGTTTAGTTTCTATTAGCTCATGACCATACTTGTTTGAATCCAGAATCAGTGTTAATAAGGGTCAAACCTCTGAGAGCTTTAAATAATATAAGACTGTTTCACTTCCATGTTAAGTTAACTGATGGTATATACTTGTTAATCTATGCCAAAACTGTTAACCTAAAGCTTGTGCATCTATGTCTAATGCCTATTTAAGTAGGACTTTAGCCATGAAATGTCCTAACAACACCTGGTCTAAAAACTTTGCATAATCTGGAGCTCTGTAGGTCTATATCTAGGTGCCTATGAACTCTCTTTATCAAGCTATGTGTTCCTGCTAATTTTAAACTCTGGAAATGGTAGTATGATAAGTGTTTGTCTAGCATTACTGTTCTTACTATGATTCAAGTGACCCTTTGTGTGCCATCACCTGCCTTTGTTTGCCTATATAAACCATTTTATGCGCTTTGAGTTAGTGTTTAGGTGCCAACAGCTCCCAGTCATGTCCTGTTTATAATCATGTTAGCTTAATGTTGTTAAGTGGTCTATTCATATCATGTTTGGAGGGGTTCAGAGATCAAAATGGCACCTTGTGCTTGTGTGTTAAGTGAAGCATGGTATCTTCTATTGCATGATCATGATAGGATTGTCAAGACTAGACCACTTAATTAGAAAACTCAGTTTTAAAATGAGGCTTTGAAGCTATTTGTTTGTGTGCTCCTTGTGCGTTTTAGGTGTCTTATCAATCCATGTTAGTTTAGGATGGATATGTCTGCTTTCCAAATGCCTTAATATGCATCTGTTGGGGTTGAGACTTGATCTACATCACAATCTGTGAAGCTAAAAATGAAATACAAAAAGAAACAAACATGTTTACCTTGTTCAGATTTCTAGATCACCTACTTGTGTTGCCTCTAATTGTAGGATGACTAAGAAAACTCTAAATGGTCAACATGTTTGTGACTTTGGTTTGAATAGAGCTCTAGGTTGGGTCTTGTTGCCTGCAACTAGCTTTGATGTTCTTGTTTAATCATGATAAGAATTTGTCCTCGCTTGTTTGAAATAAACACATGTGGCAGGGGTCTGTGACTAGGCATATTTAGCTTAATAAGATGTATATCACCATGCGAATGATCTAATTGTTTGGTTGTTAGGTTGCTTCATGATTGATTTTGTTCGAGTTTGAAATCATGAGGCATGTGAAGTAGTTTTAAGAACATGTGTGATTGTTATGTGTATATTCAGCTTGTTTTTCTCTCAGCCATCGTCTCTTAAATCTTTTGCTAACAGTGTATATGAGATATACATAGGGATATACAGAGTGTATACAAGGTATACTCAGTATACAAAGTATACATGTCTTGTATATCCCCATGAATGCCTTTGGAACATCTCTTCCTTGTACGTTGTGGGCATGTCCCAATCTTTTATTTTTTAATAGCGTCCTCTAGTTGACTGAATACAAGTTCTGGGCCTAGCCTATTTGGCTATCTTCCTGTAAAATTCGTCCACCGACTCTGTGTGTGAATTGGGCTGAGCCCACGCAGTTTGTTTTATTCACTCTACTACATGTTTATTGTCTTGGTTCCTGTCACGCCCGAACTATGGCCTGAGCACGGCACTCGGTGTCTGACTGCATGTGATCGAGCGAACAACATGACTTACTTATCAACATGGGCATCAAAACATACACTAAGTATGATAATGAAAACATGTAAATCATAATACTGAATTTATAGTCTGAAGGTATAACGCAAAAATATTGTGAAAATATAATAAGTCTGAAAATATGATGCTGATGTGACTGACATGACATGATATTGGACTAGTCTATGAAACCTCTGAACATGAGTTTGTGAAACTGTCTATCAGGACAAGGAACTTGTATACCTCTGCTAATAAAATATAATCATGAAACACTAGACTGACACTCGAAGGAGATAGGGCTCACTAAAATGGTTGGTACTGAAGCTGTCCTACTGAGCAGATTCGTCTCAATGAAACTTAGCATCTGCACCGTGAAGTGTAGGCCCCATGCAAAGGGATGTTAGTACATTTAAATTGTAATGTATGTAAAGCAACTGAAGGAATAAGCAGACACATAAAATAATAGAGATATGAAACTGAAACTGAACATGAACATGATCTGGCATGAATATAATAACATGTGTAATATTTATAAAATTGTATATCTATATATCTGTGGGGAGAGCAGTAGCATAATCGACATGTAACCACCACGAATAAACATGACATCTTATCTTTGCCCAATCATCTAAGCCATTTTGTACCTTGTTGGAGTACAAGACATGGACATGATGGATCTAATAATCCCGTAAAGGGTAACATCAAGGTAGCGTCCTCTAGGGGAGCGTTCCTTATCCTACGCTGGCAAACGTAGTTTCAGGCTGTCTGAGCCTTCTCAGTAATCTGTGCAACTCCCAAAACATGAACATTAAATATAATTGGCTAGAAGCCCATGGTTTGTAAAATCATGACTTGTAAACATGGTTGATAAGTATAATATATAACATGAACATAAATACATAATACACTTTGCATAAATCGTGGAAAATATTTAGACTTCATGGAATTATAAACCTTGATTCAAGACTTGTGTTTTAGAACCCATGGAATTCAAAGCTATGGGTATTCATGGATTAAGGACGGATTCTCAATAACCATAATGGAATATCGAGAATACAACAACAAATTAATAATACAAATATGAGAAATCATGGTACATATAGTTTAGGGTTATCGTGAACTTGAAACAAAACCCTAAGTATAAAAAAACTCATGGTTTTATGGATAAACGTGGCGTGGGGAAGAACATGGATATTCTCATATGTGGATATAAGCTCCACATACCTGACTTGCTTACAAACTTGTATTAAAATCCTAACTTTGAAGAAGAACTCCAAATATTGCACCTTGAAACATTAAATTGAGTTTATCTTGGAAACCCTAGGTTAAGAGTAATGGAATTCATTAAGAAATTGATTATACTATGTTAGAATCGTATGGAAATACGTGGAAAGGACTTACCTTGATGTAGGAGATGGTTGGAAAGAGAAAACCTTCGTTCTAGGACTTGGAATATGAAAAACTAATTTTTAGAATCAAATGTCGTATTTATACTGTTTGTTGTCGGGGAATTTTGACGGTCCATTCGACGGTCCGGTCGAATGTTTGACGGTCTGAGTCTGGACCATCAATAATTTGACGGTCCGTGTACCATCATTTTCTGAAGATTTTCAAAGAGTGGTGAAATCTAGAATTAAGAGACGGAGAAGATTGACGGGCCGCCAATAGTTTTACGGTCCATAGAATTCAATTTTCTCTGCAGAGCCGAACCTGGTTTTCTAATGTAAACTCCACGTTTTAGTTTCCTACACTCGTGGATCATGAACAAGAGTTAGTATGAAGGTACGAGGTATTACAATAACTCCCCCTTGGGATCATTCGTCCTCGAATGATATGCTATGGTTTGAAATAAGTCTGGACATAGCATGAGTACATGAGCGTGAAGAAATATGACATGAGACATGGAAACTGAACTGAAATGATAATATGAAAACATGAACATAGGACGTGAGTACTGAATACCTAAATGTGAAACATGAAACATGAATACGCAAGGGACATGACATGAATACTAAGGGTATTTACCTTGCTCATTTTCTGCTTGCTCATCGAATAAATGTGGATATCTAGACTGCATGTCCTCTTGGGCTTCCCATGTAACCTCATCAAAATTTTGATTTCTCCACAACACCTTTACTGGGGTAACTTCCTTAGTTCTCAATTTTCAAATCTGACGATCCAAAATAGCCACAGGAATCTCCTCATAAGTCAAACCATCCTTAACTGAAATAGAATCGGTAGGAACAACCACGACGGGTCTCCCACACATTTTCTCAATGTTGACACATGTAATACCGGATAGACAACAACCAAGTCTTGTGTCAATTCATGTTTATAGGTCATTTGGCCAAATCTCCTCAAAATCCTGTAGGGTCTGATATATCTGGGACTGAGCTTCGCTTTCTTCCCAAAACTCATGACACCTTTCATAGGTGATACTTTCATAAATACCCAATCATCAACTTGAAACTCCAAATCTCTACGCCTCACATATGCATAAGATTTCTGATGACTTTGGGCTATTTTCAAACGCTCCTGAATCAACTTGACTTTTTCCATAACCTGATAGACCAAGTCTGGTCCTAACAACTCTGCTTCGCCAACTTCGAACCAACCAATTGGCGATCTACACCTTCACCCGTATAGAGCTTCGAACGGTGCCATCTAAATACTAGCACGATAACTATTATTATAAGCAAACTCAATGAGAGGCAAGTGATCATCCTAATTAACTTTAAAATCGATAACACATGCCCTCAACATATCCTCAAGAGTCTGAATAACACGTTCTGCCTGACCATATGTATGAGGATGAAAAATTGTATTAAGATTTACCTTAGTACCCAATCCTTTCTGAAATGACCTCTAAAAGTATATTGTAAACTGAGCACCACGATCTGAAATAATGGACACCGAGGTCGCATGAAGCCTGATAATTTCTCGAATATACAACTTAGCATGATCATCTGCTGAATCTGTGGTCTTAAATTATAAGAAGTGGATTGATTTAGTCAGTTGGTCCACAATTACCCAAATTGAATCATGTCTTCGGGCTGAGCGAGGTAGACATATTATAAAGTCCATATTTATCATCTCCTATTTCCAAATAGGAATATCAGTGGTCTATGCCAAACCACTAGGCCTCTGGTATTCAATTTTCACATGCTGAGAATTCGGACACTTGGCTACAAAATCTGCCACATTCCTCTTCATATCGTTCCACCAATAAATCTATTTAAGATCATGATACATCTTTGTAGAATCTAGGTGAATGAAATACCTGGAATGATTCGCTTATGCCATAATTCATTCTCTGAGTCCATCTATATCTGGAACACATAACCTGCCTCGGTACCTCAAAGTACCGTAATCTCCCCCTTGTTCAAAAATCGTAGTCTTGTGCTTGTGAATCCCCTCTTTCAGCTGCAACAAGTAGGGATCACTAAACTGCTTCTCCTTCACCTCGGCTACTAAGGAGGATTTAGACTTGTTCTGAACAACACCACCATATTCGAAGTCCATGAGTCCAACTCCTAGACTGGCTAGTCGATGAATATCCTTCGTCATGGTTCTCTTACCTTCTTCAACATGAGATAAACTTTCCATGGATCGCCAACTAAAAGCATCGACTACCACGTTTGCTTTCCCTGGATGGTAGAGAGAATCTACACGGCTTGAAAATATACCGCTCTTTTGATCTATGAAAAATATCAATGTGAACTCCATACAAATAATGACGCCATATCTTGAGTGCAAAAATCACGGCTGCCAATTCTAAGTCATGAGTAGGATAATTCTTTTCATAAGGTTTAAGATGTTTAGAGGCATAAGCTATAACTTTTCCATGCTGCATTAAAACACACCCATGACGAACTCCTAAAGCATCACAATATGCAATGAACCCCTTGGTTCCTTTTGGGAATGTTAACACTGGAGCAAAAGTCAGTCTCATTTTTAGTTCCTCAAAACTACGCTCACAAGCATCTGACCATTGAAATTTGACCTTTTTCTGAGTCAATCTGGTCAATGGGGTTGAGATAGAAGAAAACCCATCTATGAACCATATGTAATAACCTTTTAGACCCAAGAAACTTTGAATATCTGAAGTGGAAGTGGGTATGGACCAATTCTTAATAGCGTATTTTTTCTGAGAATCAGCCTAGACGCCCTTACCTGAAATCATATGGCCTAAGAATGCCACTGACTTACGTTAGAATCGCATGGAAATATGTGGAAATGACTTACCTTAATGTAGGATATGGTTGGGAAGAGAGAACCTTTGTTATAGGGCTTGGGAATATGAAAAACTATTTTTTTGAATCAAGTGTCATATTTATATTATTTGTTGTCAAGGGATTTTGACAGCATATTAGACGGTCCGTCGAATGTTTGACGGTATGAGTTTGGGCCGTCAATATTTTGACGGTCCAGATTAACGACCCGTATAACCTGACCATACTGTCATTTTCTGAAGATTTCACGAGAGTGGTGAAATCTAGAATTAAGAGACGGAGAAGATTGACGGGCTGTCAATAGTTTGACGGTATGTAGAATTCCTAACTTGACCATCATTTTTAAAGGTGAAGATCGACAGTTCATTTGACGGACCGTAAAATTTTTTATGGTCCGTACTTCTTTCTGTCAAATTTTCTATGCAGAGCTGAACCTGTTTTTACAACATTAACTCCCCGTTTTGGTTTTCTACACTCATGGATCATGAATAAGGCTTAGTTTGAAGGTACAAGGTGTTGTATTTCCCATATATTTCTTTGGGCCTTGCTTCGTTGTTGGACTGTTCTGGTATGTTCGTCTATTTCATATTAATTGCATGATAAGTCCAAGATACCTTCTAACTTGGGTTTTTGTTTTCCCCTTTGTTTGTTCTTGCCGTATCACTACCAGATAGGCCCCTACTAGGCCCATTACTCTATTCAACTGAGAACAGATCACTTATGAACATCACACATTCAGCCAAGTTGGGATAATGCCCAACTGAACATTTATTGATCGAGTCTGCTTGTAGCCGCATATTGAAGTCTTAGCTATGAGTGAAAATAGCCAAGATACGGGCTTACGTAGGCCCACCAGTCTAAACTCAACTCTTTTCCATTTCTTATATATATATATATATATATATATATATAATAAAACACTTCACATATATTGGAACCTTTGTTAGGATCGTCTAAAAAATAATTTTCAAAATTTGTTTAAATCTGAATTTGGATGTAAATGGACTATTTTGACTTTGAAAGAAATCTGGAAAATGTGTTTTATATTCGAGTTAAGGCTACTTTGGATTTTTAGACTCATAACTTGGACTTTGAACTTAATTGGTTTTGGTTTAAACTGAAATAACGCTGAATGGACCTCAGATTGGGCTGAATTGCGTAAAAAGATAAACGGACTGTTGGAACATGTTTTTGACCGAATGAACATTTGTTAAAACTAATTTTTGTGGGCTGAGCCCAACTTAAGTGATTTTGAGACTTAAAAACCCTATATTGTACTTGAGATTGAGTTGTGGGTATTTGGAACATTAGAATATGAATTGACCTTTGAAAATATAGCATGAATATAAGGAAAAAGCTTGTCTTTATACTTCTTTCAAAAAAACAAAAGCATGTCTTTCAAATGAATTACACTCTTTTTCTCAATTTTTAAAGATTTTTCAAAAGATGCAAGTGTTATTGGACAACGTTGTTGGAATAAAAGTAGAGTTCTACTCAAACTAATATTTGAGTGCTCTTAGGCCGAAAATAAGTTGACTAATTTATCCCCGTGCATACTATTTTGGCGGAATTCTAAATCTTTTGTTTTAAAAGAAAATCATTGAGTTTTGAATAAATGAATGACAAGTATTTTGCGGATTTTTAAATATTTTGAGAAATTTAAATCATTTAAATAATTCTATAGAACCCGAAGGTCAACCATATTCTACGGATCTTTAATATCGGGGTGTCCAACACTTTTCCCGGGGATCACCAGAACTCTTACCTTGATTCTGGTTTAGATAGGATTTTCCAATATTTTTGAATAACCCTTTTAACTCGATTTTCCTAATTTACCTATAAATTAGGTGGCGACTCTAAAATCAATTCCTAGTAGCTTTTATGCCTCCGCATAAAAGTGAACCATAACAGATGGCGACTCCGCTGGAGATAAACCTAAGTTCTAACCATAAGGGCTCCAATATAACATGATTTTTAAATGATATGAATTGCTTATCTGTTTAAATACTCACAATTATAATTGACATTCATGCATTCATTTTCCACCAAAGGCACGCACACAATTGCATCAATCCACAAAGATGATTATGCGAATTTCGCAATCATCCTCCAGTATAAAACCACACCTTTTCTTGGAACACGTTGAAGATGGAGTTGGTTCACGATCGTCCAACAATCGACAATGGTTCACCTTGGGTTGTCCGCTCCGGTTCCTAAGTCATTTGTTAAACCACTCTAGTACAACTAGGATAGAGCGAAACCAAATCCCTATTGAACTAGCACATCCTGACCTAGACAGGTTCGGGTATCTCATACCTACCTGGACCTATTAGGCTGACTACCTCGTGTCTTGACGGTCTATGACCCGATGGAACTTCATCCAACTACTTGCTACTTGGAAGCATTAATTGTGCCTTGTGTGATGAACTGTTGTTTCTTGGGGAGGGGAGAAACTAACCATGTTTTGTTTTGTAGATGCATACCAATCTAAAATTCGACATGGTTATTGATGCACCTGAGATGCTAAAAATTTGGTGGTCATGGCTAGATGTCCCACAACAAAGAGAAATAACAAACTATATAGGACACCTAGCCTCCCTCATGATCATGAAAGGAAATAATGACCTTATACAAGTCCTTACTGAGTATTGGGACTGTGATAGAATTGTGTTTAGGTTCGGAGACTTTAAGATAATACTTACCCTAGAGGAGACTCGGGATTGCATAGATAGTGTGGGGACTTGTATGAGGCGGAGGAAGAAATCCGACCATAACCTTTTAGTGCCCTATAAGCCGACTCCTAACTAGATTCTTAGGTTCATGTCCTTAGCTAGCGCCGATTGGATATTCGGCCCGACAGTAGCTTTTAGGGACCTCTATAGCTGATTTGGGTCTAGACAGGGGTACATAGAGCACTATGTAGAGTTCCGATCCTTCGCTAGTTGGGAAGCTATCTGACCCTTAGCCTTCTCCATATGTCTCCTAGGAATCATGGTATTTCCTAAAGACCGATACCAAGCCATAGATACCCAGGTCATTTTGGTCACCCACGCTCTCTTTCATGGCATAACCATAAATCGGGACACCAAGTACTATGACCTAGTCCTAGTCATCATGTCTGACATCTACTAAGCCTTAGGTCAATGCCAAAATTTACATAGGTACTTCCAAGGGTGTAACCTCCTAATTTACATATGTTCCATCATACCGATACCCCAAGCGTAGGAAAGATAACCTCAAAGTCACTTACCCTAATTTCGGGACTCAATCCAAAGAGGGGTGAGCTTTTATCTTTTCTAGGCTTCAAGAGGACAGTATCCAGTGAAAATTTCCCGAATTTATATCTGAGACCATAGTTGTGAGAGGTAGAAAGTGCCCTTTCCTACCACTTATGGGAATTCGACCATACGCACCTCTTATGGTCCTAACACAGTTCGTGAGGAGATAGGTAATCCCCCAAGTAGGGAATATGGGGGAGTGTGGTCGACTATGAAGGCGATAGGATCAGAGGAGTTGTTGACATCATCTGATAGTGGAATGGTTGAATCAAGTGGGGTCCAGAGACCCTCGTCGACGATGCCCTTTGTTCGGGTCGTGATGAGGACTACGTAGACTGGTTGGGAGCACACTTTTAAGGCACCATCACACCGGGGCCCAACCGATATCAGTCCAAACAGGATCTGGATTCAAAGGTCGAGATCAAAGCCCGCCACATTCAGAAACAAACTGATGATTGAGATGCTCGATATCTATAGAAGGTAGAGCATAACCAGACCGTCATAGCCAACCTGATCTAGGAGCTAGACTTCACTCATGAGTGTCTAGAGGACTTATACGCTCGTATAAATAGAGCCATGGATGATACTATACTCATGACCTTCACAGAGAAATGTTATTGGGTTGATTCACTCCTGATGTCTACTCATTTCCGGATTCAGTTCGCCCTTCAAAGAGCCAAGAGAGCTCAGACAGATAGAGCTTCATCATCCGCCACTGGAGGCGACTTCTTCTGATTTTACTGCTTTATTCATATTTTGTAACCCCAATGGGGAAAACATATTATTAATAAAATGATTATGAAGCAATGATTATAATCAACATTTGGCACAATTATGTTTCAAGCGATTAGAAAGCCTTAGATCAACGAGGTTTAGGAACATGGATATTATAACTGCTTATGTGCTTCTGTGATATAAGCTGTTTATGTGTTTTCATGTGTTCCGTCTGAACTCTTGATTATACCACATTCCGGACACCAACCCAAAAGAAAGACATAAGAAAATACCAAAACTAAGCTAAATTTCATCTCCTCTTAAAGGTTGATTTGCTGCCAATGGATACTCCCGACAACCAAAGTGCCACATCACCAGTCGTTGATTTGGTTAGCAATGAAGAGACTGAGGAGTCGCTTAGGGAAAAAATTTGCAAGGTAGACATAAAGATTGACTTGGCCAGAGCCAAGATGAAAGAGGTTGACGAAAAGATTGACTTGGCTAGAGACAAAATGAAAGAGATCGATGAGATTCTGTAGTTCGTGGGAAACCAAACTGAAGAGCCCTCCGAAGGAAAACCTCAATACCAAAACCTCCCTGAAGAGGTCAAGAAAATAGTCGACGACTATGTCCCCATTTTCAAAACAACAAAATGAGAATCGGAGTTACCTAAGGTTGGTCGTATGTCGTATGAGGAGTCAATCGGGGTACATGAGGGAGACACCTCGACTATTGATGAAACTGCTAATTACTATAGGACGCCACAAGGGCCTCCATGTACGTCATCTCAAATGTGGTGGGTGATTGCCCTCAAAGCTCGCAGTTCACTTTTTAGAGTTGTGTCCAGGAAGACGCAAAACATCAAGGTATACGATGGGATGAAAGCTGCCAGATTGGTACATACTAGCTCACATGTCCTTCCAACTTGTGCATCCATCTTCTCTCACAAGAGATGCATATTCCACAAAAATCAACATGTCCACATCATAGATGAATGCATAGCCTTCAAGAAAAAACCATCATACTGATTGAAGAGAAGGTCATTTGTAACTTGTAGGGGCCACACTCCATAATGGTATACGACCTTATTATTCATGGTGAAAGAATCACCATTGATACACAGCTTTGGTGTTACGACTTCATTGCCTTTGAAGATTCGTACGCGAACATTTTCTCCTTTTTAGCTCATACCGGCAAGGTCCGCACACTCAGAACCACCTAGAAATTATCTGCTAGCACTTCAAGGATGAAGATCCGCTTGTACTATTCAGGGGCTCCGGGGCATGACATCGAGGAATGTAAAGCCTTCAAGTTTGAGCTGGAGCATTTGGTCAACACCGGCCAGATCTGGCCCGTCATACAAGGCCATTTCTAGGAAAGCCACCAGGAAATGCACGGTCATTAGGACGACGACCCGTCATGGCTTCAAGGAGAAGTCATCTTTTGGGTAGTTTAGGTGTCCCTTTTCTCTTTCAATCAAATGTTATCCCCTCCTACTTTTTATAAATGAAATTACATCCGACCTGATGTCCCGATGAGGGATACGTAGGAAGCCCATATCTGGCCTAGTCTGGGGAAAAGACTTAGGTAGAAGAAATTAGGATTAATTCCTATGTAACCCAAACTACGGAAATGCCTGATTTCTCGAGAAGGGATACGTAGGTAGTCTATTTAAGACTCGGCCCCTATATTATATAATTTATAATCCCCCATATTTATAGGAAAGTTTTGGTTCAACAACAGCGTGGTAGTAAATTAACCATAGACCTTCAAACCAAAACTCTAAATAAAAAAATAGCCAAAATGACCGAAATACCCCCGGAATGGAAAATTGATAAAGAGTTCGGATTTAATACATGAATCTATGTGCTTTGTGTGCAACTTATGTGCGATATCTTGTATTTATTATTTCCAACTAACGTCATTTGTCTTTGAGTTGTTCTTTTCTTATAGAAAGGGTTGATCCGTGTTGTGTCATACTAACACACTTCACCAGATCGAAAGTCGCAGCAGCATCCCTAAATAAATAGGATCAAACAAGAATGACTAGTACTCCCGCAAAACACATAACAAAGACGCCTTGACTATTAAGGACGTTGTGCCTTAAGATCTTCAAAATTCCTCGCACATCGAGGACGTGATCAATCTACTATTCAGGAAAATAGCTGACCTTCAATAACATGTCGCTAAAAATAAAGCCATCAACGCTTCCAGAGAGGCAGCTAATGCTGAGGCAAGATGGCCTCCACTATGTTTTCCATCGATGAACTCACCCATACCCGAATACTTCCCAAATACATGTCCTGGTACCTCATACCAAACATCACCTCCAGCAAATGTCATTCATATGGCAGGGACTTTCTGCTTCTCACCTGTTTTTCAGGTACCTCCTACTTATGTCAACACCAAAATACTACTATCCACACTACACCTCGAGCCGCTGGCACTCCCAAAAGTCACATAGTGCACCTCATAGTCGACTTTCATACTATAATTACCCTCATTGACTCTTCGCCAGAAATTGACCACTACGAAGAGATGAAAATGACATGGAGGTCCGAACAGGACCGAAGAGACAAGTAAATGGAACAAAAATAATGGATATGTTCGAGAAATCTAAGTAAGGCTCGCACAAAGTAATAGTCCTAAGATATGATAATTTGTGCATGCATCCAGACTTGGACTTGCCTGAGGGTTTCAAAGTGCCCAAGTTTGAACTGTTCAACGACAAGAGAAATCCCAAAGTTCATCTAAGAGCTTACTGCGACCAACTGGTCGGAATTAAAAAAATGAAGCACTGCTATATGTTCAGCTAAAGCCTCACAGGTGAAGCATCAAAGTGGTTCACAACTCAAGACATCCGTCACTGTGACTCATAGAAAGAAATGGCAGGGGCCTTTATGGATAGATTCTTCTTCAACGTGGAAATCGTGCCCGATCGCTATTATTTGGAAAAGATCAAACAAAAGTCTACTAAAACCTACCGCGAGTATGCTAGTAGGTGGAGGCTCAAGCCGCTCAAGTAAAGCCTTCGATGAGTGATGAGGAATTAGTTTCGGTCTTCATCCGACTATAAGAGTTGGATTGTTACGATCACATGTTGTCTATGACTGGAGACAATTATCTGAATGGGAGAGGCAATAGAAGATGGCCTCAAAACTGGGAAAATTGTCTGCATTGTCAATAAGGCTATCATGACAAGCTCCACCGGAGCCTCAAAGAAAAAGAAAGAGGACATGGCAAATGTCACACCCCTAGTTCGAGGAGTCGTAGAAAGGAAATATCACAATCATTCTTCGTTATATACCAATCTCCTCCACTAAGCAACTACATACCATCACCATATATCTCTATGCCAGTATATTACGCACAACCCAACTACCAAACACCAGCTCCATCCTATCAAGCTCCACAACCAAAATTACCAAACACCCATACCCACTTACCAAGCTCCATCTCCAAATTACTAAGTTCCCGCACCCATTTATTAAGCACCTCAAAACCAGCAAAACCATCGTACTCAGCTGCCTTCGCCCACTTACGATTTGCCACATCCAAATTTCTAAAAGAAACCTCTTCGGACATTCACTCTACTTCCTGAATACTGCCGGTATCATCCAAACCATGCCGCCAAAGACTGCCAGTCTCGGAAGTCGCTTCTACAGAGCTGATCAAACTTGTGTTTACCATTTTGGAGGGAAAGGGCACACTACAAAAGATTGCATTAATTTAAAGCACAAGTTGCATTATTTGATAGACAAATGAGAGATTGTCCTAGAGGCCACATCGCCGAACGTGAACACAAACACTTTCCCCAATCATGGTGCCAATCATATGCATGTGATTGAACGGGAGGAAGATTGAGTTGTATGCCAACTATTGGCCCAAGAATCAATTGAAAGCTTAGAACGGATGATCGCCTCTCTGACTCTGCAGGAGCATCCTAACTTCAAGGTGTTGATCTCAGCCCCGAAAAAGCCATTCGTGGTCTAAGTACCACAAAAAGTGGGTCGGGCCCATAGAAAACCATTTGTGGTCCAAGTACCATAAGAAGTGGTCTCAATCCCAAGAAAAGAGGTCATCTAGGTAGTCATAGCCTAGGGAATGATGAGATTGGGAGGATATTATACTCCCGAAGAGTTGGAGTAGGGAGCGCCTCGCAAGGAGATAAATCAAAGGAGGCCCATCACCGATGGGGAGGCCGAGAACTTTTGGTATATGATACAACCAAAGGAATACTCTATTGTCGAGCACTTGCAGAAAGTGCCGACCAAAATATTAGTAATGTCATTGTTTTTGAGTTCATCACAACACCGTCATGCCTTAATGAAAGTGTTGGATGAAGCCCACGTCCCAACAGAGATGAGTAGCGAGATATTGGCCGACATAGTGAGCCATTTAATTGGAGCTCATCAAATTTCATTCACTCCTGATGAATTGCCAAGGAAGGGAATGGCTCACAACAAGGCCCTCTACATCACCATCAAATGTAGAGGCAATGTTATCTCTCGAGTACTTGTCGATAATGGGGCGATCTTAATATATGCCCCGAGTCCACATTGAAACGGTTGGGATATGACATTGGGAAGATACACTAGAGCCATACCAATGTAAGAGTTTTTGACAAGGCACAACGTGATCCCACAGGAAAAGTAGACCTCAATATAAAAATAGGGCCCATCGAGTTCAACAACGAGTTTCAGGTTATGGCCATCAACACTAATTACAACTTACTTTTGGGAAGGCCTTTGATACATATGGCCAAAGCGTGCCATCATATCTCTACCGATCATTAAAATTTATCTGGGAGAATCATAAAGTAGTGATCCATGGAGTGGGTAGCATTCACAACTATCCCAATAACACTGTGCTAGTGATAGAGGAAATTCTGAAAGACACGGATTTTCATGTGGTGGAACTTGTGAGAGCTGCCCACCAATGGGATGATGAAGAATGCCCAATACAACCAGTTTATAAAATTATCGCCGCAACCACGCTTCAGAACGGGTTCGATCCCGGCAAGGTCTAGGGCGAGAGCTCTAAGGTATCAATTCTAGTCAACGAGTATCATTTTAATGTTGGGTACATACCAAGCTCTAAATAAGCCTCTGAAACTGAACAGAGAAAGAGATGTCCTCCATAGTTGTAAAAGCCATTTCCTGGTCTGTACCAGTCATTCCCAAATCGAATGCCCATACACAATGATGAAGATGTAGAAGGAGGTATAGTGATGATGTTCCAAGAGTAAAAATGTGTCATGGTACTAGAGGAATGCTTTGAAGTACCCACCATCCGCAATGCTGATACAAACAAGCAGATGTTCAACTAGACCTCTATCCTACTTTTGGCTTCTCGATAGAGAGAATTCTAAATTTGCTTTAAAACATAATCGGTGAAAATCGACTGAGGCCCGAGCATTCACCATTTATGTCTTTGCTTTTCTTAAGTAATGTTTGAGAAAACAGAAATGACTCGACATTAGTCTAAGTCAGGACCACGGTTTGTATTTCCTTTATCAAAATTAATGAAAGTCTCAGTTTATGCAAAAATAATCTCTTTATTTTTATCTAATATGTTCTTATACACTAACAATGATTTGCCTTATTTTTAGTAATAATAATAAAATAATTCATAATGTCACGACATGTCGCCAGACGACTGAGTCAAGTGATACAGATGAAAAGGAATGTGAGGAATACGACGAGGAAGCAGAGTTACCAGAGGATTTCATTGATGAGGAAGATCAGTACGAGAATAGGCAAAAGCCTAATTTGGACGAAACTGAGGCATTCAACCTCGAGGATGAGCAAACAGTTAAAGAAATACGGATAAGTATGCACTTGGACGCGCCAAGAAAAGAAAAGTTAATAAATCTGTTAAGGGAATACGTCGACGTATTCGCTGGTCATAAACGGATATGCCCGGACTAAGCACGGACATAGTAGCCCACAAACTACCCATCAATGAGGGTTTTACCCCGGTCAACTAGAAAATTCAATAATTCAAACCTAATATGAGCATAAGAATCAAGGATGAGGTCGAAAAGTAGATAAAATCGGGTGTGGTGGAAGTAAATCCATATCCTATATGGTTGACCAACATTATGCCCATACCAAAGAAAGACGGAAAATCCAAATCTACATGGACTACCGTGAACCGAGCTAGTCCCAAGGATAAACTTTCCACTTTCGAACATCCACATACTAATCGACAAATGTGCGAAGCACGAGTTACAATCATTTGTGGATTGCTTCGCCGATTACCATCAGATTCTGATGAGTGAAGAAGAAGCATAAAAAATAACATTCGTTACTCCATGGGGAGTATACCACTACCGTGTAATGCCGTTTGGCCTCAAGAACGTCGGCGCCACTTACATGAGAGCGATGACTGCCATCTTCCACGACATGATACATAAAGAGATAGAAGTCTACGTGGATGGCGTCATAATCAAGTCGTGAGAAGGCTCCGACCACATCGTAAATTTGCAAAAGTTCTTTGATAGACTTCGCAAGTTCAATCTAAAGTTTAATCTAGCAAAATGCGCGTTTGGAGTGCCTGCTGGAAAACTGTTGGGATTCATAGTTAGTCGTAGGGGCATAGAGTTAGATCCCTCAAAAATCAAATCCATTCAAGAGTTGTCACCGCCGGAAACCAAGAAAGATGTCATGAGTTTTCTGAGAAAGTTGAACTACATTGGACGGTTCATAGCGCAGTCTTCGATAATTATGGAGCCCATCCTCAAGCTATTGAAAAAGGATGCACCCACCAAGTGGACAGACGAATGCCAGAAAGTCTTCGACACCATCAAGAGATATCTCTCCAATCCGCTAGTCTTGGTCCCTCCCAGATCAGGGAGCTCACTATTGTTGTATTTCTTAGTATCGGATAATGCGATTGGATGCATGTTGGCACAGAACAACAAAACTGGGAAGAAAGAGCGAGCAATCTACTATCTCAGCAAATTCACCGCTTGCAAGTCGAGATACACTTTGGTAGAAAAGACATGATGTGCACTGACATGAGTAGCACAAAAGCTGAGACACTACTCATTAGCTTACACTACTCATCTAATCTCCAAGATGGATATCTCCAGGTTTTGTCACCAAAAACTTTTCCTGATTAACAGAACGCGATCCTTTGAAGTATATCTTCTGCCAACCCATGCCTACAGGGAAATTGACCAAATGGCAAATGCTTCTAAGCGAATTCGACATCACATATGTGGTCCAAAAGCTGTCAAGGGACAAGCATTGACCGATTTGCTAGTAGAAAGTCCGGTCAACGAAGAATTTCGGATAATAATCCTTGATTAGATTTATTACAAAATAGTGTTTATTTTAAATTAATATGAGTGTACAGGTACCAAAAACTAATAAAAGCAAAATAGAAATAAAAGATAATTTGATGAAAGGGTAATTTGGAGCACAAAAAGAGAAAAGCAACACACCGACTACAGGATCGAATCCAGAATGTCTGATTTAGTAGCGCGTTATCCATTGGGCTTATGACACAGAATTGCTTAACATTTTATCGTAGCTATTAACACAAAATATAAGGGGGTGGATGGTTGATGATTATCCATGTCTAACTACTGATGAAAAAAAGTCACTTCCAACACACTCCTTTTCTCTACTTTCTCCTAATATTCCACCCACTTTCCTCTTCTTTTTTATTTATGAAAGAAAAGAAAAAAAGGGTATATTCTGAAGTCTTTTAGCCATTGATGGTATTGAAAAATATGGCATATTATTAGAGAGCATCACAAACCCAAAAATAAGGTAGTGGAATTTCTTGTCATATCAAATAAAGGAGAATACCAAAGCTTTAAAATAGTAAAATGGGTAGTGAAAACCATGAGCAAATACAAGAAAATCTACTCCATCGTCGTTCTTTAAGGAGTAAAGCAGCACACTTTGTATCTGATGTTGCCACTGTTATTTTCAACCCCATATCTGATAAACCCTTAAAGCCTAGACCTTCACCTGTCCCTGTAAGTTCTTTTTTTTTTTCAAGAAATAATTGTTTTTGGGGTTCTTGAAAATCTAATTTTATTATTAGTTTCTGTTTTGTTATTCTGAATTAGGAAATTTGGTTCTATGGGGTTTAATTTTCAGCTCTTTTGAGTACCCAAAATTGGAAATTGATCAGTAATAAGGGTTTAGGTTGACTATTGTAGCGTTAGTTGTGCTCCACCTAGTCTGTGAGCTATCTTTTTTTTTTTTTTTGTCATGGTTGCAATCTGTTTGAAGAAGAATTTTGGTTACTAGTAACTAATAGTAGTAGTAATCTGAGATATCTGTTTAGGAACTCTGGAAAAGATGATCTGTAATTTGTAGCTGAACTTGGTAATTTCTCAATTTTGGCCTAGTTAGGGCAAGTAAGAAACCACACCCAAGGGTGTGGCCTAGTGGTCAATGAAGTGGGCGGAGAATTATGAGGTCTCAGGTTCAAATCCGAGCATAGAAAAAAACGCTAGGTGATATCTTTCCGGCTGTCCTAACCTTGGTGTACAAAGTTACCTAGTACCTGATACTGGTGGGGGTGGTAGGTATCCGTGGAATTAGTCGAGGTGCGCGCAAGCTGGCCCGCACACCACGCTTATAAAAAAAAAAGGGTCAAGTGAGAAACCACCCCTTACCCCGAACTCTTGTATATTGTTGTTGGGTTTATAGGGATTTGATTCAGGTCAAATCCTATCTAGTTTGTCCCCCGTTAATTTTCCCGCAATAAGGTAATTGTTAGGTCCTCTACAGTTAAAGGAAGAATAAGAGATGAATAGGATTGCAGCATCATACACACTTCTTAGTGTTCACTGTCCATTTTTTACATGAAGATGCAGCGTAGATAATATCATAAATATTGGGGCATAGGAGGATATGGAGATCGAGGATTAGGGTAGAAGATTAGTAGGTAGTCGAGCGTTGTCTAGTTTCCCTTATCAATATTGTTATTATTACTCTCTTGCTATCTTATTCTTCGATATTATTATTAGTTTATTACATGGTGTTTCATTTGCTTTGGTTATTGTATTGTTTGTTGTTGCTACTATTCCCGTCTCGATTATTTTCAGCATGACTTCTTACAACAACAACAACAACTACAACATATTCAGTGTATTCCCACAAGTGGGGTCTGGGGAGGGTATGATGTACGCAGACCTTACCCCTACCTTTGTGGGGGTAGAGAGGTTGTTTCCGATAGACCCTTGGGTAAAAAAAAACGTAATCGATGCAGGATTGCAAGAAAAATAAGATTGCAAAATATCAAGATACAAAACAGATGAAGCAACAAATAATAATATACACTGAAGAGTAAGGAACTATGCATTACCTAGATAATACTATTAAGAAAGAAGAAGATAAGGCTAGCCCCCTACCTTTCCTAAACAAAATGCGACATTACTCAACTAACTACTAACATTTTATCCTAATCCTCAACCTTTATATCTTTGTATCTAAGGTCATGTCCTCAGACAGCTGAAGCTCTGCTATATCCTGTCGAATCACCTCCCCCAGTTCCTCTTCGCCTACCTCTACCTCTCCTAACTCTTGCTATTGTCATTCTCTCACACTTCCTAACTGACGCATCCTCACACCTCCTCTTCACATGTCCGAACCATCTCAATCTTGCTTCCCTAATCTTGTCTGCCATAGAGGCCACTTCGACTTTATCCCGTATAACTTCGTTTTTAATCCTGTCTTTCCCGGTATGCCTACACATCCATTTGAGCATCCTCATCTCCACTACCTGCATCTCCTGAACGTGAGCGTTCTTGATTGGTCAGCACTTTGCTACATACAATATTGCGGGTCTAACCACCACTCTATAGAACTTATGTTTCAGCTTTGGCGACAGTCTTGTCGCACATCACCCGGATGTGAGCCTCCATTTCATCTGCCCCGCTCCAATTCGATGCACGACATCATCGTCAATATCTCGTCTCCTTGGATTATGGATCCAAGATACTTGAAGCTTCCTCTTTTTGGTATAACTTGGGCCTCGATCTGCACTTCCACCTCTGTCTCCTACGTCACGTCACTGAAGTTGCACTCCTGGTACTCTGTTTTAGTCCTTAACACGAAACCTTTAGACTAAGATGTTTCTCCAAATTTCAAGCCTATCACTCCACCGCGCGTCTCGTCAATCATAATTATGTCATCCGCAAAAACGTACACCACGACACCTCCTCTTGAATGTGCAGTGTCAACTCGTCCATCACTAAGGTAAAAAGAAACGGGCTAAGGGTTGATCCTTCGTTCAGCATGACTTCTTCACTACTGTATTTCTTTCCATACTTGATTTTGATATTCTTTACTTGTTGAGCTGAGGGCCTATCGGAACAATCTCTCTATCTTCTCAAGGTAGGGCTAAGGCTGCATACATACCACCCTCTCCAGACCCCACTTATGGAATTACACTGGGTATGTTGTTGTGGTATGCATTATACTCAAGGAGAGGTTTTGTGATATTCCTTGTTTTCTCCATACCGTGAATTTACTTAAATCTAAAGTTGTAATCCTGGATATGTTGTTGAGATATGCATTATACTCTGAGGCAAGGAGAGGTTTTGTGATGTTCCTTGTTTTCTGCATACCGTGAATTTACTTAATCTAAAATTGCATGCGAATGATTTTCTTATATTTCTTTAGGAAGATGGATCTGATTCTGATGGGAGTAAGCATGAGCCAAATGCAGAGGAAGATGCCAAGGATTTAGTTGATGGTCCTGATACATCTTCTTTCTCAGCGTTTCTATATTCTCTGTTGTCGACTTCCAGACCTGGGAGTAACTCTAACACTGGTAGCGAATACGATAAGCAAGACGATCGCGCTGAGTCAATACCCGAACTTACAATGAAGGAACCTAGCAGAAAAAAACGTATACTTTCCAGGGGTAAACAATCCCTTGGCAAAGCTTTTCACCAAGTTGCTAGACTGGGTGGCTTTAGAAATCAGGGTTCGGCCAAGGGGAGCTCCGAGATGGTGTTTGATGATGGAAGTAATTCTAAAGTTGGTGCAGATGATCAGATACCTTTGGAAGATATGAATCAGAAACTTCTGAACAATCTTCCGGAAACTTCTGAGCCTTCAGTTCTCCTCTCTGAAAAGGCACGAATTGCTCTTTATGGTTCACTACCTGTACTTGTGCAGGACAGGAAGTGGGTCTTGTTGTACAGGTAAAGATCCTAATAAGTTGTATTTAATTTGAATGCTTTTTGAGCAGCTTTATGCTTATTTTCTCTCCTACTTTCCAATTTGTCGTAGACTTTAACTTCTCATTTCTATTTTGCCAGTACATGGAGGAATGGAGTATCACTCTCAACTTTATATAGGAGAAGCCTACTCTGGTCTGGCATCAGTATGTTGGTAATATACTGGAGACCCTAAAGAATATGTGTGTGTGTGTTTCACTTCTTGAAGAAACCACCAGATAATCTCCTTTCCCTTTATCAGAATCTGTTTGAACTTAAAAAGGAGCAGAATCCATGCTTGCTTGTATGTAACAACTGTTTTATTAATAGATGGTCAAATACTCGAGTCTTGCTATCTTTTTATGCCCTAACTTATTAGTGCTTCTGTTGCAGTCCAAATCATATTTTCAGAAACCAAGTATAGGTCAGCTAGATTATATATCTGTCACTGAAAAGACAAGGTGTCATTTTTTCATAACAAGACCTAACCAATGCTTCTCTTGGCTGATAAACTCATTTATATGGTAATTCATTCCTTCTGATATATCTGGAACTCCAGATTTCTGGGTTAGGCGTTATGGTTTTGAAAAAACAAAAATGATAGATCATGAGCTGGACACGCCTCTGAAGTTCGATGTGTGCAGAGGCGGAGCCAGGGTTTCAACTTTATGGATTTTGGATTTTAAAACAAAGACTTTCAAGTGCTAATAACTGGGATCTAAATGTAATATGAGTACATATTTAATGAACTTTTTAACACAAACACACTGGTAGAGAAAAAACTACTGGGTTCTGCCGAACCCGTAGCTGAGCTTCTACCTGCGCCTCTAGATGTGTGCCATTTTTGAAGTCAAAGAGCACTAGAGCAGTATATTTGTCACTTCCGATTTTGATTTCTAGCTGGTGGTTCTTTTTGCATGAGTCCGAGTGCTCTATCTGTCTCTGCATTATTGAAGTTAAAAGTATTCCTGTCTCTGTCTGGTGTCTTTTGCTTTTCCGTCACTGTGAATGGTGAACGTAGTCATTAAGACTTGAGATTTCTAGATTGTTAAATCTAGTTGTTTTTCTCTCATGTCGTCCAAATCTTATAGGTTGTGGGGGACCGTAATGGTGCTGTATTTGGTGGGCTAGTTGATGCACCTTTAAAGCCAACAACGAAGAGAAGATATCAGGTAATTCTGAGCAGAATACTTAAAACATGTCACCTTTGTCTTTGAGTTTCCATTTGTCATCTTGATTTTGATTTTGGTATTTGACAGGGTACAAATAATTCATTTGTTTTCTCAAATGTTTCTGGCCAACCTGTCATATTTCGTCCCACAGGTATCTCTTTTTTCCTTGTACATCTACCAGACGTGTAAAGTTTGGATAACAAATTTTCCGTTCTTTGTTTTTGTTTGCTGTCCCTTACGAATTTATTTAATACATTGAGACAGGAGAAGGCTGGTTCAGCATGTCCTTATCCTTTGTTGTTTGTGGAATTGATGATCAGAAGGAGAACTCAAATAGTGGTCCTCTTAAAGGAAATCTTGGGTTTGAAACATTTTTAATCCATTGGTTACCTGATTTACTGTCATCTTAAGATGCTGAAAATTTTAGCTGGTGATAGTTGTATACCATACAAGCTATGAAATATAGATATCTTAGTGAATACCAAAGACGTAATGATCAAGAATTTTACTATTTTCCAGAAACTAGTCATTATTCTCTCTGAAATCACTATCCTCCCAATCCAGTCATGGTTAGAGCTGTTTCTGTTTCTGCTTTTGCTTTTTATGGATATGTTTTTCCATCAGCCTTAGAACTGTTTGGAATTCAAATCATTTACTTATGACATTGACACTGGCGCCTATGTAGGTGTCAATCGCTATTTCACTGTCTGCTCCACGGAGTATTTAGCTTTGGGAGGCGGTGGCCATTTTGCTCTCTACTTGGATGGGGATCTGTAAGATTTCTTTCGTCTTTATTTTGATCCGTATTTCATTGCTTTATATATGTATGCCTTTTTACTGCTTCCTACTTAGTATCCTAATGTCCTCCAATAAAGGGAGAAAAAAGAGGAAAATCAAATGCCTCACAGCCCCTTGGGAGTTACCTCTTTCCTCATGAACTCAAGATCACAACTATCATCATCTTCGTAATGAACATCACCTTTTTGAGCCGAGGGTCTACCGGAAACAGCCTCTCTACCTCCCAAGGTAGGGGTAAGGTCTGCGGACACTCTACCCTCCCCAGACCCCACTGTGTGGGATTTCACAGGGTATGTTGTTATATTTACTGCTGAATCAAATCTTATGATTCCAACATATTCCCTCTATTGCCTATAGTTAAAAAAAACAAGGGGAAAGCTAATCCTATCTATTGTGTTAAAGATATCTTTGACTCGGATATAGTAGCTCAACAAACTTCTACCTCTATGCCTGTTAACTCAGTTTACAAATTTCGGGATAAAGGGATTAATTCTAGTTTACTTTTCCAGGCTAACCGGTTCAAGTGCAACATCAGAAACTTATGGAAATTCTTGTTTGGCACACACTGAAGACTTTGAAGTTAAGGAAGTTGAGGTAGTCTTGCAACTGTATCTGCTGTATGTGTGTTTCCAATCGCCTTGTCTGTGTCTGTACATGTGTGTGTCGGCCTGTCAGGGCAGTTTGTTTGCACTTAGCTATATGAGAATTTAACTTTTAAGAGTGCGATTTGCATTTATCATGTGCCATGCAGTTATGGGGCTTTGTATATGCTTCCAAGTATGAAGAGATGGTTTCCATTTTGCGGACGGAGACTCCTGGAATTTGCCGCTGGTAAACACAGCTTTCAGCTGCTTGCTTTCCAGTCTAAATGATCGTTTCTGTTCGGTGCCCATGCTTGTGCACCATGCAGAATGCAGGATAGGTTTTGTACATATTTTTCCACATGTTCAGGGACTATGTTAACACTTGTATAGATGTGTTTACTTACATGTACAGCGAGTCATTTTGATAAAATGCTCTTTTCTTTGCTTTGAACGTGAGAGCCAACTGAATATATTTGTTAAACTGTTATTCAGAAACTGAAGTTAACGTGATGTGATGTTGCTGATGGAACTCTTCTTTTGTTGTGAAATTAAGATGTAAATAGAATTTGTTTGAACAGTTGCTTGGTTTTGTCTATTTATCCCGAAGAGTCGAAGACCTTTTCATTTCATGCCTTGTTTATTGAGCTTGAAATCTTTGACAGTGAGATATTTCGTAGAGACAAAACCACCTAGGGTGTTGGTTCTTGTTAGACCTCTCGATCCATATTTGAAATACTGGTATCTATGAACGTATTCCTATCAATCTCTCAAATGTTAGGTGATGTTATTTGAAATTACAACAGCAACGACAACAATATACCCAGTGTAGTCTCACAAGTGGGGTCTGGTGAGAATAGGATGTAGGCAGACCTTACCCCCTACCTTGGGATAAAGAGACTATTTTCAATAGACCCCTGGCTTGAAATAAAAGACAATGATGTGAAGCATGAGATCAAGAAAATATAACAGCAAGATAGCAAGATAAAAAGCAAATGAGGCAACATATATTAATACACCTTGAAGAAAAGAAAATACGCGATTACTAACTAATACTATTAATAAGGAGACCACTAGTCTACCTATTAACATTAGCCTAATCCTTGACCTCCACAACTTTCTATCTATGATCATGTCTTCAGTAAGTTGAAGTTGCGTCTGTTCTGCCTAATCACTTCTCCCCATTTCTTTTTCGACTTACCTCTATCTCTCTTAACTCATGTTATAGCCAACTTCTCACACCCTCCTTACTGGCGCATCCACACACATTTTCTTCACATGTTCGAATCATCTCAGTCTTATTTTTCTCATCTTTCCATCACGGGGCTACTTTCACGCCCCATAGAACTTTGTTCCTAATCTTATCCCTCCTTGTATGCCTACATATGCATCTGAGCATCCTCATCTCCGCTACACATCTTCTCAACATGGACGTTCTTGACTAGCCAGCACTATGTCCCATACAATAAGGTCAGTTTAGCCACCACTTGTAGAATTTACCTTTCAGTCTTTGAGACATATTCTTATCACACAGTACCCCATATGCGACCCTCCTTATCACCCACCCCTAATACGATGAGCGACATCATCATCAATCTCCATGTTTCCTTGTATTATGCCCCCAAGATACTTGAAACTACCATTCTTGAATAGGACTTGTGTGTTGATCTTTACTTCCACCTCCGCCTCCTGCGTCACGTCATTGAATTTGCACTCTAAATACTCTCTTAGTCCTGCTTAACTTGAAACCTTCAAACTCTAGGTTCTGTCGCCAAGCTTCAGTCTACCATTAACTCTATCGTTCGTCTCGTCAGGGGCGGAGCTAGGATGACGGAAGGGGACCCTCTTCAATGAAAAATTACATTGCTGAATTATGATGTTTGTGTATATATATGACGTACTGAACCCCCTTGACACATCTGAGAAGCTTAGCTTAGTGGTCAACGGGGTTAAAATTCACATCAAGATTTTGGATTCGATTCTTGGTCACTGCCATCTTTTCACTATTTTTAACTTTGGCTCACAGCTTTAATGCCCAAGAATAAAAAGTACATTAAATGGGTGATCCCATTTCCCAGATATCCTTCCCAACTTAATAAAAGTAAGGCCCAAGTAGAATTTATAATCTTTCCGTTGGTTAAAGTAAGGCCCAAGTCATCTTAGCGTTGTCTTTCTAAGGGTCATTATCACTTTTGTCCTTATTTTGTACTGGTCTTTACTTTTTTTCCCTCAAATGGAAATTAGATTTGTGGGGTATAAATTCTTTTCGGGATCCGACACAAATTATACCAGATCCCATAAAGAGTTTATGCCCCATAACAGAAGTTCCATTTGAGGGTGATCCCATTTCCCAGATATCCTTTTTCGGCTTAATAAAAGTAAGGCCCAAGTAGAATTTATAATCTTTCTGTCAATTAAACTAAGGCCCAAGTCATCTTTGCGTTGTCTTTCTAAGGGTCATTTGCACTTGTCCTAATTCTGTACTGGCCTTTAATTGTTGCCTCTCAAATGAAAATTATGCCTTTTGGGGTATAAGTTTTTACGAGATCTGACACAAATTGTGTCTGATCTCATAAAGAACTTATGCTCCAGAAGGCATAAATTCTATTTGAGGGGTAAAAATTAAAGACCAGTCCATTTGAAGGGAAAACCATGCAATATCTTGTCTTTCTAATCAGTTGTAGGATATAGCCTTGTTTTTCATTCTATTCAACAATGTTTTTTATGCTAAACCGTTTAATCCTCCATTAAAGTATATCACATGAAAAGTACGCCAACAAATATCAGATTTTATAATTCCGTTCTTCCCTGTAGTATCAAAAAGTATCAAGGCTTAGAAATCTACACATGCTCTTTGCTGAGATTAATTTGTCCCTTAATTTTTTTTGTTATCATTTAATATACACAGCCGTTCTACCTACCAAGGTAGAGGTAAGGTCTGCGTACGCTCTACCCTCCCCAGACCCATGTTGTGGGATTTCACTGGGTATGTTGTTTGTTTGTTTGTTATCATTTAATGTACACATTGACGATTTTCAACCGTATTATGTGATTGAAGGGGCACTAAATCGGAAGAATTTTTTTTAAAACTTCTAAATAAATTAGAAATTTGCAAAGTGAGAAAAAAACGCAAATTTTTAAAGAAGATTCGAAAGAGCAGGCCAAAAGTAGGAAATATATGTCAAATGGGGCATGACAAGACGAGTTAAATTTATCCCTCCCCCCTCCCTTTTATCACTCATAGTGTTTACTTCTTCATTTTTCAAACCCCCTCGTGGAGTAATAATATGTTATCTGCGAACAACATATATCACATCACTTCTCCTTGAATATGTCATTTGAAATTACATATTATTTATTTATAAGGTATAAAAATATTGTTTCATCGAATCCACTTAATGCTTTCTATTAAAATATTATTTTTAATATATATCTTTTATGTTTTTTCTTGCGTGAAAAAAACATTTTATGACTAAACTAACTCAATATTAGGAATTGAGCTAATTAAATCGTATATTTTATTTATTTTTATTATACTGAAAATTGTTATTATGCAAAATTAAAAGAATATCAATCATTTGTTTGCCGAAGAAGTTAAATAATGTGGAAGCAACAATACTTTATACAAAGTTGTCGAAGCCTATCTCCTCCAGAATTCATATGCATGCGTATTAATACCAATGTGGTTCTATCTTCTTCACACGGCATTTTCGAACTATTTTTTTTTTTTGAGTTTTCATTCGGATATCCAAAGCCTGATTAATCTGAATTTGCGCCGCGTAGGGTTCATTCGGGGAAGCACTCTCTACCAATGATTTTTCATATTCAAGACTCGAAACTGAAACCTGTGATTAAGGAAGGAACAACCCTATCCGGCCCCATCCGCTTCACAACATCCTGATAAACTTAGCTATTACGTTAGATACTACTACTTTTCATGCTTCCTTTTCTCAATATGAAAGTGATTTTGATGTTTTGAAATATGATTTTCAATTGTTTCCTTCCTTCCGAGCCAATGGTCATGAAGTTGTGTTTGGTTTACTTTTGTGTAATTTTCTATCATTTGCAGGGACGGCTCAATACAATCAGTGCTCTAAAGTCAAAAGTTAATAAGATATTATAAATATTTTAAATAAATTCATGTATTTCTTCCGACATGCACTCTTTTAACTTTCGTAGATACAAAACTATAAATTTATACTTTTAGGGATTAATTCATTCAAATATATGTTTAATGGACAAATAACAATAACAAATTTAAAAGATTGAGTTTAAAACGGAATATAAAATCGTCATAAATAGGAATACAACAATAACATTCCCAGTGAAATCCCACACCATGGGGTCTGGGGAGGGTAGAGTGTACACAGACCTTACCTCCATCTTGGTAAGTAGAGCGGTTGTTTTCGGGAGACCCTCGGCTCAAGACAAAGCATAATCACAAGTAAGACAATCAAAACAAAGTAAGAGTAAAGCAAGAGTAAAGAGTAGAGAGTAAAACAAGAAAAATGGTCAGACTCAGACAAGGAATTAAAGCAGTATAAAGTCCATTCGAGCAAAAGGGAGCAGTAGCTAACACAACTAAATAAGCTAAAAAAAAATACCCTAAATAATACATAGCAGCAGAAATCAAACTACAGTTGATTATAAAGCAATAATGTGCCTATGAGTATGATAGGCTAATCGGGCTACAGTAATAACACTACAACTATCAATTTGTAAGCATAAGTAGGATTACGCTCAAGTACCTACTATTCTTCACCCTAATCCGTGTCCTCCACAACCCCTATATAAGGAGAACAAATGTACGGGATAAAGAAAAAATCAGAACCAACGGAGTAGTATACTAAATAATGAGAGATAAAAACTCAACTTAATTTGCTTACTCATTTGAACAATTCAACTAAAATCTAAAAAAATTGAAGCCTTTTATTTTTGCTAATTAGAAAGATTATATATATTATATATAATTTATTAGCTTTTTCCAAAAAAAATTATGTGAATATGTTATTTGTATACTGACATAGTAATGCATTAAGTTTCTTTCCATATTATCAATCTTTAATTTTAATATTTCAAGCTACAATTAATTTTAATTAAAAAATCTTCTTATAACTACTAAATATTACTATATATATCACAAAATTACAAATAATATTTAGAAAAGTTTATTATTTTCTTATATAATAGGACATTAGGAATGTAGACTATTCTATTCAAATTTTTAATTTTTAGTTAAATGATAGTAGAACTTTAAATTAAATTACTTAAATCTTCATATGTACCAACAAGATTATTTACAACAAGAACCAAAGTATTGTATTGCAACAAATGACTAATTTTTATTAACTTGAAGAACCTTTCTCAAGATATATAATAAGAAAATAATAGTGACTTCTTGCATACAAAGCTATAAATTATAAACATGTACAAATGACTAGTTATATAGCTATAGCAAATTTTTAGGGCATTTTACCCTAAAATGCCCTTGAGTTACCCATGATCATTTGTTATAGATCATTTTATTAATTAATCTATTATTGGGGAAATGAATAATATTTTAAAAAACATTCTTTCTAATTATTCTTTTCTCAAAGAAAACAATGAAAATAAAAGAGTTGAGATCTATGGATTCTCGCTTAACATATCAGTATCAAATTTCTTTACACTATCTGGTAATATCTAATAATTACGGTAACTTCTATTACTAAAATTTAGGAATTAAAGATATTAAAGAATAAATACAGTAGAGTCCTAATAGTACTCTAACTAATAGTGTCTCTATCTAAATAGCAGGCAATATATTTTCCAAAATCTTCTCAATTCTAACTTCCTTTGAAACATTCTTCTTAATCGTTGAGAAGATATAAAGCGGTGATAGGAGTAGCAAAATTAATTACTTCTTCTAAATATTTTAATGGTGTAACTCCGTCGATTTCTCGGAGAAAATTTATAAATAAATACCAAGGCAAGATAGAGCCATTCACGGTACGTTAATTTGTTTTTGTTACTATTTGTTTTGCGTTTCATTTTGTTATTATTGTGAATCAATGGCGTATTGCGGTCCCTAAATTGTTGGATATCTTCCATACATGACATGGATTCTTTATGCCTATTACTTGTAGCAATAGTTTTTCTTCTTATGGGATCAATCCAGCAAAGAAGAATGTTAATTTATCAAAAGTTTCATTTTAAACATAATGTATTGTGTTGTTTTTCTGGAGTGTAATTATTTTTTCTCTTCATTATTTTTAATATGATAATTTAGTTAGTTGTTTGGTATGAAGGACTATGTATTCGGCAGAAAAATGTTTCCCAACAAAGGGTGTGTTTGGTACGAAGGAAAATGTTTCTTTTTTAATGTTTTTTTTAGAAAACAAGTGAATTTCTTACTTATTGTCTAGTGTTTGATACTAAAGAAAAAAAATCATCCCAAAAACATTTGTATGTAATCTAACAAAAGAATATGGGGTGGGATGGAGTGGGGAGTGGGGGTGGCAGGGGGTGGGATGATCAAAGGGTGGGGGTTTGGGGCGTTGGGTGGGTGGTGATGAGACAATGAACTTGGAATGTCACTTTACTTATGTAACTTGTTTCCATATTTCTATTAAATAAGTCATTTTCCTCATTTTTTGAGTAACTTGTTTTCCGAAAATTTTGGCTAACCAAATGGGAAAATTGGAAAACATTTCCTTCATACCAAATAGGCAAATACACCCAAAATATTATTTCTGAAAAAATAAGTGATTTTCTTACTTATTATTTGATATTTGATTAGTAAACAGAAAATATTATCGCATATAATCTAGATAAATATTATAAGGATGAGGGTGAGAGTAGAGATGTGAGGGTGGTGGGGATAGGAGCTACGGGGAATGAAGACGGGGATAGGATGGAGGGTAGGAGGAGACGTGTGTGATGCTACTATGGACCTTCTTTTCTTTCCCTACTTTCATTATGCCGCTATGAACCTTTTCTTTCTCTACTTCCATTGAGAGAGTTATGAACTTTTTTTTAGAGATTGTTTTTTAATCAATATGGAAAAGTTGGAAAACATTTGTTGAAAAATATGCAAAAATATTTTCTTCCATATCGAACACACTTGTATTACTTCTGTGACTTAGTAGATTAATAGAAACAGATGGACAATTGTGTTGGGTGTAAACACTCTATACGAGTACATTTTACCATCAATTAATTATAACACACGAAATGAAACCCCTTTTTGTTTTCTTCAAATAATGAAACCCTTTGAATTTGTTAAATTGTTTTGCATGTTCAAGTCCTAATTCGGTATTTTGAAGACTTAAAATTGGAATATGGAAAAGGGGAAGATGAAATAATATTTTTTTTTGTAGCATTTTAAAGAAGGAAAGAGAGGTAGTATTAGAATATTAATTAGCCCTGAAGATTGAAACTCAACTTAAGTAGTTTCTAAAAAAAAAAAAGAATCAGTAGGTAACTTCTTCATGTTTTATAATTATATTGGTATTTTAACCAAACTAAAGGGATCAAGATATTTTATTATCTGTAGATTTTCTAGCCTATATTGGTTAAATATATGTGATAGAAACAAAAGTAATCAGAACAAAGTAGAAAAGAAATCAATTTCAATCAACTCAAAAAGGGAAATAAGTCCAAGAATGGGAAAAGAAATCGAAATAGTGAAAAGTAAACCTTATTTGTCTCAATGTTTTTTATAATATATCTATCTATATCTATATTATCATAAAAGCATGAATATAAATATTGATTGACCAAATATCTTTCAAATATTGAACAGTTTTTATATCATTAAAAATTAATACTTTCCTTTAATAGATAATTTAATATTAGATAAAATTGTAATGTTTAGAATTTTGCTTATAATAAAACTTTGAAATCAATCAGGATATTTGTAAATCCCACAGCTAGCCGGTAACTATACCTAATTTGAAGATGAATGTAACTAAGCTATGACGCCCTCTATAAATAAAAACTTTCATATCTTTTAGAATTGTTAAACTAGATTATTGTGGAGTTAATTAACTGCAACTTGAATAGAACACAGTATCGACATTGCTTTAAGCAGTATGTTTCCTCTCTGCTTTTTAACTTCGATTTTTTTTTCTTGGAGCTATTAAATGTTACTATATGATGTTTCTCTTTATTCTTTTTTTTTTATTTTCGAAGACGGTCTTATCCGTCAATCTTGATGAATGACGAACTATATTTTTCTTCTCTTTCATTTTATCTTTGTAATGGGGAGGGGTGAAGCCGTGAAGGTGGGTAATTGACAAGATTAATTTGATGAAAAATGAAAAGTGAATTATCACTTTTGCTGCCCACGAATCCGATCGGTATGATGTAAGTGGCAAACTGCTTATACCAAGCCCGGGGGGCTTGTTTCAAGCCATAGAGGAAATCTTTCGAGACAACAAATATACACGTGTCGTGTATCTGGAGGAACAATTCAATAACATCCGTCTTGAGAACTTTGCGTATATGTCCGACTATTGTAAACAATTGAAATTAGTTGCACATCAATTATCTAATGTGGGCACACCAATTTCAAAAACGAAGATGGTTTTGCAACTAATTAATAGTTTGCCAAAGGGTGAGTACGGTACACTTGCCACAATGATCCAACAAGCCGATCCCCTCCCTAGTTTCAACAAGGCCCGGTCACAATTGCTCTTGGAGGAGACTAGGCGTGCCAAACAGGACGAACGTAATCAAAAGGCGTTGGTGGTTGATGCATCGGTGACCACCACCACACCCGTAGGGCAGCCACAGCACACGGATAACCAACAACCGCGAGACGGCCGCGGCAGAGGCACAGGCCACGACAACGGATGTGGAGCCAGAGGAAAAGGCCGCGGGGGACGGTCCAATTCCAGCGGCCAAACACAACAGACCCAATACCCATCTCAGTGGGCCGACCCACCACCCTAGTTTATTTTCATAAATTGGTCCTCGCCCATACCTAACAGTGTCGGCCCAAAGCATGAGGAAGTGGTAGCAGCCCAGTGTTCTAGGCCCACCCCCAAGTCCATATCTGACGGCCCAACCATAGCAGGTCCACTTCTCAACGGCCAAACATCAACAACAACCATATGACCTCCTTACCTCTACCGACCTAGGCCAGGCCTACAACACCATGAATTTACAGTAGCCCGACGATGCCTGGTATATGGATACGGGCGCCACATCCCACCTCTCTCGTAACGCCGGTAATCTTTCTCAACTGTTTAATTTGAACAATCCTCAATTTATTTTGGTCGAAAATAACAATCGCATTCTAATTCAAGGTTATGGCACCACTCAAACTCCACCACATCACCCTCTCTTTTCCCTAAAAACGTCATATATGCTCCTAACATTATTAAAAACTTAATCTCTTTTAGATAATTTGCTAGTGACAATTCTGTATCTATTGAGTTTGACCCTTTTGATTTTTTCTGTGAAGAACCAACGTACGAGGACAACTCTTACGAGATGCAATAGTGTGAGGGACCTCTATCCTTTCTCATCAAACTCCACTACAAGTGTCAATCCACATACCTCTCTAGCTGCAATCTCTCCTCCAACCTGACATTGTCGACTTGGGCACCCGGGAGCACTAGTTTTTACCCTTCTTAGAAGTCAAAATTTGATTCAATGTAATTAAGGGAAATTTACCCACAACTGTTATTCTTGTCCATTAGGAAAGTATGTTAGACTTCCTTTTAAGTCGTCTTTGAGTGTTACTTTCTCTCCATTTGATATCATTCATGCAGATTTATGGATATCTCCCATTACTAGCAAACTGGGCCATAAATATTATTTGGTGTTATTAGATGATTTCTCTCATTTTCTTTGGGTTTATCCCTTCAAATATAAGTCTCAAGTCTACTCCACTTTTCTTGAATTTCGGACATATGTTAAAACACAGTTTGAAAAGGACATAAAATCGTTTCAATGTGACAATGGTCGTAAGTTTAACAATTCACCATTTCATAGATTTTGTACGAACAATGGCATGGTGTTTCGATCCTCTTTCCCCCCTACCTCACTTTAAAATGGTAAAGCCGAAAGAATCTTTCGCACCATTAACAATATGATCTGTACCATGTTATTTCATGCTTCTCTTCCCCCTTCCTTTTGGGTCTACGCGTTACACATGATGGCATACCTCCTTAATATATTACCTACATGTACCCTTCAAAATAAAACTCTTACCAAAGTTTTATTCCGTCGGATCCCTTCCTATGGTCACCTTCGAATTTTTGGTTGTCTATGCTACCCTAATCTCGCCTCCATGGCCCCTTACAAATTAGCACCTAGAACCACTCCTTGCATTTTCGTGGGGTTTTTCATCAAATCATAGGGGGTACTTATGCTATGATTTGTCCACAAATAAAATTCTAGTTTCTCGCCATGTCACGTTTGAGGAGAGCATTTTCCCTTTCGCAAACGTCCTAAAATTTTAAGTCATCGACTATGGCTTTATTGACGATTCGGACACTTCCCATCTCATAAGAAATGTAATCCATGAAACTCGTGGTCCGGCCCAACGCCCACGTCCCCTGTCATCTTCCCCAGCACTGCCCACCACCCGTCAACCTCCCCGCTGATCCTGTCGACCACCTCACTGCCCTCGGATACTGTCACTGCCTCACCCTCCCTCATTGCCCCATTTTCCCGTCGTCAATCACATCGACCATAACTCCGTCTAGTGTTTCCGCCACCACCTCACTCCCTTACTGCACGAATCCATCGTCACCAACCCCACTACCCACAATCACCGTTGACTTTTCATTCAAAAGTGATAATTCACTTTTCATTTTTCATCGAGGTAATGACACTGCATACCTTTGCTATATGTATATGACATTGTCCTGACTGTATCATCTGATGTGCTGAAAAATGAGATCATTGTCTTGCTCAAATCCGAATTTGCCATGACAGACTTGGGTAAGTTGAGCTATTTCTTGGGAATTTTTGTGACCAGATTCGAGAATGCAATATTCCTATGCCAGCGTAAGTATGCCGAAGAGATTATTTACAGGGTTAAAATGGCAAACTGCAAGATCATGCTTACTTTAGTCGACTCGAAGTCTAAACTTATAAGAGTCTCGCTGGTGCACTTCAGTATCTTACATTCACTAGGCCCGACATTTCCTATGCCGTTCAACATGTGTGCTTATTTATGCATGCTCCCAGGGAGCCTCACTTTACCGCTCTGAAACGTATCATTCGGTACATTAACGGTACTCTTGACTGTGGATTACATATTTATCCATCTGCACCGACCAGGTTGATATCCTACAGGGACACCGATTGGGGCGGTTGTCCCGATACACATCGATCAACTTCCGACTATTGTGTATTCTTAGGCTCATCTAGTAGTTTGCCAAAAGGCAAGCCACACTTTCCCATTCGAGTGCAGAAGCAGAATATAGAGGCGTTGCGAACGTTGTTGTCGAAACTTGGTGGCTTAGAAACCTTCTTCTAGAGCTTCATTGTCCCTTACGTAAGGCATCTATGGTCTACTGTGATAACGTATCTGATGTCTACTTATCTCATAACCCGGTTCAACATCAGCGAATCAAACATATTGAGATGGATATTCATTTTATTCGTGAGAAAGTTGTCATGGGTCACGTTCGGGTGTTACATGCTCCTTCTTCCTATCAATACACAGATATATTTACTAAGGGACTTCCTCGGCAGCTGTTCCTTGACTTCAGATCCAGTCTCAGCGTCCGGCCTCCTTCCGCTCCGACTGAGGGGGTGTGATATAGAATATTACTTATATATTCTATAATTATTAATTTGATGTAATTATGTAAAGTAGATATCCTTATACAATTAGATTTGTATTTGTAAACACCTATATATATTACATTAATGAGAAGCCTACAACAAAGAGAATTTCATAATTCTACAAAGATTAATATGAAAAAGTTTTAGAAAATAGAATTAGAGTCTATATTTAATTGATGAGAGCCACTTTTTTTCATAGAAAATAGTAAATATATCAAACATCTAATTCTCATATGTACGAATTTAGATCGGCTCAGTCATACCATTACGAATTTATGCAAATTTTTGGAGATGAAAATGAATTTATAAAATAAGGTCACAAACAAGTGAATTATCTAATTTTAATTAACCTCTAGACAGTCGTTGTCATGTATCAGCTTTATGGTCGCTTAATCTTAAATTGGATTATCTTAGTCGTAACATGTTTTTTATACAGGAAAAAGCAATAAAAAGATAATACCGAGAATATCAATTTCAAATAAGTATTAAGTAGGTACAATCCTATACTATAATAATATTTTGGAACTCACAAAATAAATATACTCCTTCCGTTTTAATTTATGCGAACCTTTTCGGAGTACGAATGTCAAACTTTATAACTTTGACCTTAAATTTTGACATAGATTTTTCAAGTTTGTAAAAATAAAATTTATATATTTAAAAACTACATTAAAAGTATTATAAGTCATGATAATTTATAATTCAAATAATTTAGAGAAAATGTAAGGAAAATATGGTCAAAGAACCACCTCGTAGACTCCTCAAATAGTAGAGGGCTCACATAAATTGAAACAGAGGGAGTGTGTAATTAAAGATAATATTTTTTTACTGTGATTGAGATTGACTGAGAACAACGTGCAACTGTACGTTTGTAGGGACTAATTTTCTTTTAAAGAGATGCAAGCAGCAAAGTAAAAAATATGAATGAAAAGTGTATAAAATAGTAAACTCTTTCTACGGTTAAAGTATTAGATTCTTACTAAAACTAAAAAATTGAATATTCTACTAAAATCAACCTATTAACTCCTTAGAAAACTGTAGCAGTAAAAGATACAACATCCAATAAATTTAGTATCAAACATTAAAAGCTCACGGCATTTATATAATTTTTCCTTTTGGTTGTTCAAATAGAGAACAAGTAGGAGAAAATGACTTCAAAGTTTGCCTTGGGCATTCTTGGTGTATGCCTCCTCATATTTTCAAGAATAACCAATGCACAAGACAACCAATACTATGGTTCACCATCAAAAGTTTTCAATGTTATGTCATATGGTGCAGTTGCTGATAACAAGACAGATAATAGTCAGGTTAGTGCTATTTATTCTGTCCTTTTCTTCTGATCTAGAATTTTAATTTGATGAGTTCAATTTTTATAATTTTACTACTATACTGATTATACTTTTAGAATTATGAGTTTAAAATATAATATTTGTTGAAAATTTAATAATTTTTACATGTTTATTGTCTGAACTCCACATTAAAATACTGGACTTAGTTGAACGTGTAATTTGTTAAACTACATTTGTCACTGGTTTCTCTCGCGTCATGGAATCAAAAAAGTGGTTATTCTCCACTTAGTTCATATAATTCGAACTTGTTGTCCATGTCAGAAGTGAGGGTGTTACGGTTAAAAACACGCTCGTTGACGTAAATAGTTTTCTGAAAGTTGTCCATCTGAAAAATGTGTGTTTCTAGTAGTATGTCTTCCCCTGTCTCCATACTTAATGTGAATATGATTTCTTATTGATTTTATGTTTGTTAATATAATGTTTATTTTAGGCTTTTCTCAAAGCATGGAATGATGCTTGTCAATGGAAAGGAAGGAGCAGGCTATTGATCCCAAAAGGAACCTACATGTTGAACACATTGACATTTCAAGGGCATTGCAAGGGTTCAATGACATTTGTAATAGAAGGGGTTCTTAAGGCTCCCAGAGATCCTTCATTGTTCAACCCAAATACATGGATAGGATTTCTTTATGTGAATGGACTTGTGGTTAAAGGTGGTGGCTATTTGGATGGACAAGGTGCTTCTGCTTGGCCATATAATGATTGTTCCAAGAATCCTCACTGCATGTCCTTTCCTACTGTAAGTTTATTGCCATATATACTCACAATTTTCAGTTTTTGCCTTTGACTTTGAGGTGATTTATACTACTACATTCTTTTCTCATCAAATATACTTAATTCTCCCCCGGTCTAAATTTATGTGATATTTTTGTGTATCGATTGAGAGTCAACTAAATTAAACTAGATTAGGAAACTTAATATTCAAAACAAAATTTAGATATTCAAAAACTATAAGAAAAATATCATAAGTTGCAATTCTTTTTAAGTCAATACGATGAAAAAAAATACATTTTAAAATGATAATCAAAGTTCATAATTATATTTCAAGAAGTGAAATGTGTCTCATAAGATAGAGGAAGTATCTTTTATTGCTTAGTGATTTCACTGACATGTTGTTGTTGTATAGTTGTTAGTGATTTGGTTTAATTGTGAGAATTTTGAGAATAGTTAAATAAGAACATATGTTTTTAAAGTATCTAAAATTTCCAATTTCACGAACTTCTTTTTCTAATTTGCCGTATGTTTTTGCCGATCTACATTCCAACATTGAATGATGACTATATTTTCTGACATGGTCAAAGAGTATCTATCGATTTTGTGGACTTACATTTTTTTAAATTTTCAAAACCAGACAATGAGATTCGACTTCGTGACAAATTCAGAAATTCATCACGTGAAATCAATCAATAGCAAGAATACCCACTTCCACCTCTTTGCATGCAACAACATAAACATGACAAACCTAAGATTATCAGCCCCTGCAAATAGCCCCAACACTGATGGCATCAAAATCGGATCTTCAACAAACATCAAGATTTCAAGAACCATTATTCAGACCGGCGATGACTGCATCTCCATGCTCTCAGGCAGCCGAAACATTGACATTTCCGATGTTACGTGTGGGCCAGGCCATGGCATTAGCATTGGTAGCCTAGGCAAGTCCTCTGGAGAGCTTGTAGAGGGAATTAACGTGAGGAATGTCACCTTCATTGGTACTCAAAATGGTGTGAGGATCAAAACTTGGGCACCTTCTTTGTCTAGTGTGGTGTCCAACATATTCTTCAGCGACATTCACATGCAAAATGTCAACAACCCTATCTTTATTGATCAACAATATTGCCCACATACAACTTGCGACTCGGTAAGCAATCACATTCATACGAGTTTAAGTTATATATACACCGTGAGTGTAACCAAATTTTATATCATCAGGTCATTTTTATCTGTAGTAGCAGGTCAACTGTATTATTTTCAAGATTATAAATGCAACATTTTGCGAAGGCTTATTTGTAAATATTCTTTAGGTGACCTGATACTGTAAATTTATTTTTGCACGTATATATAACTTAAACTCCTCCCCCCTCCCCCCACACACATATACACACACAGACAATTAGGTGGTGCCACGTTCAATACGTCTAGACTATTTCAGAGCTGGATCCAAACTTCCCGTCAGTACAAAAATGAATAAAAAACTATATCCGTCAAAACTTAGCCATATGGAAAGATAACATGTAAAGTAATTCTTTTACCTCAACTAATTCATTGGAGTCAAAATCACATTTCCTATATTTTTACATTGTTTAAAGCTCTTTCTATATAGTACATAATTGGTAACATGTGTAGGGTAAATCAAGCTCACAAGTGGAGATAAGGAATGTGAAATTCAAAAGGATATGGGGGACATCAAGTTCGAAGGTAGCACTATCCTTAAAATGTAGTGCATCGGTACCCTGTACGAATGTGGAGCTTGAGGACATCAACTTGACATACCATGGACATCATGGAGGACCAGCAACCTCGTCTTGTTCCAATGTCATCGGTGCTTCACATGGCACACAGTTTCCTCCCAATTGTATTTAATTATTAGGCAGGGTTAAATAACTTTTCTAGTTCTCTTTAATTTGCTTCATTTTATTCTAGTCTTTCTTTAGGTTAGGGATCTTTTAAAAGGTGAGATTTGAAACCACACCTATCGTAGGGACATTTTCAATCGGTATTACTAGAATATATATATGTCTTGCAAATTGGTGCTAGTTCGCCAATGATTATATTAGTACTAGACTAAAACTCAAGAATGTATAAATTCTTTTAGTTTTTAGGCTCCTACTTTATGAAAATTGGCTAGATTATCATCTGTTTTGTGTGTGGTTGAGTTTTAAGTGCCATCAAGTACTAGTGCATGCGCATTTGGATTTTGTGTGTGGTTGAGTTTTAAGTGCCATCAAGTACTAGTGCATGCGCATTTGGAACTTGAGAGTAAAAAAGAATGTAATTTCCAAAAGATTCTAAACAGTCTTTTTCGTACCTTGATGTGTAATAGCTAGATCAATATCAGGTTATGATGGTTTTGATTAGTCTTTCTTTCTTTTTTTTAATCAAAACCATCACATGGTGATGGGAATTTATTTAAAATAAAATATATGTGTTTACCCCAAAAAAATACAGTTGAATTTATAGGTGATTTTAAGAATATGTGGTTTGATTTGCAATATAAAATGATAGACAATTAATAATAAGTAAATAAAAGTAAGTAATAAGTAAGAAAATTGGCATGTAATGCAGTAAGCTTGATTGAAACTTCTCAACAAGTCGGGTTCGAGGCAATAATGGGAGCTTAGTGATTATAATTGTAATGAATAAAATCATACAAGTGAGAATAATGAAAATGAGATGCCCTTCCAACATGAAGGTTGAGCTCCTTTTATAGCTATGGATACAAGGCATTGATGCCCGAGAATCACTCTTCAATTAAATGTAATTAAATGAAAATAATGGTCTCTTAATGAGAACGGAGTAACGACTGGAGCCATATCCTGAATGGGTACGCGTTGGGCTCCCTCGGTCTTCACTCGGTGTAATCTGGTTCGGTCGCTACCCGATCTTGACTCGACATCCGGACTAAACCGATGTTACCCATATCCGGTCTAGAACTCAACCACCTACCTCAAAATCCATACTTAAATCTAGCCACGTGTCGTGCTGGATTTCATCGTATACAGATACTCCCCTCACTTCCCGGATTAAAGTTTACCGAAGTGATGGGAAGTGGAAATAACTTCTTCGTTGTCTTCTCTTACAAGGTTCTTTTCAAATTACTCCAAAATTGGCGGGAAATGAAATATTTTCCCTTCTCCAAAATCTGACTCACGTCTTATCATTCTGCAAATTCAGACACATGTCAACTTCTTATCGCACCACCTCTTCGGTTGGATCACCGAAGCGTTTCACAATTATGACCAAACCCCCTATAAATCCTTCCCCCTTTTCTACTATTTTTCACTTCTGCAAATTTCTTTCTCAAACCTACGCACTTGTTCTAGCCCTTTCTAGTTTAAATCTTCAAATCACCAAATCTTCATTCTTTTAAATCTTCAAATTTTCTTATGTTCAAATCTTCAAACCTTCATTCCTTCAAATCTTCATATCTCCTTCATCATGGCTAAAATCACTCGATTTTCTTCAAGACAGTCCTCTCCATCAACTTCACCATTGCTGGCTACTGATGAGGCTACCGGCGCTGGTGAGACATCTGAGGCTCAGGCTTCCGCTGAGCCTAGAGCCTTTGATATGCTCCTATTCACTTTTTATTTTGACAACAAATTTGTCATTCGGGTTGCCACTTTGAAATTCGACTGAGGTGAAGAAGCTAAAAACTGGTCGGCTTCCATAAATCCTTCCGCCCTCGACACAGTTGGGAAAGACTATGGTTGGACTGGTCTCTCCGAGATCATTATACCTGGCCCGAACGAAGATGTTACTACCTACATGTCCGAATACTCCAATGTCTACACTTACCCTTTCACCTTCAAGCGGGATCCTCCGATCGACAATGTGATCTTAGAAATGTGCAGGACTTACAATTTATGTCTTGCACAAATTGGTCCATCTGTCGGGAGAGTTGTAACCCGCCTCTGATTTCTAGCCAACAAGGTGAATGAAAATTTTACTCTGGATCATCTAATCTAAAAATACGTTACAAAATTCTTCTGCAGCGGGATCGTCCGGACGAAGATGTTCCGAGACCGAGGTCGGATGGAGCTTTTTGTCATGGTTCCTACCGCTGAAATTATTCCAACTAGGTTCATGCCTTTCTTGGAGGAATGGAACTTAAACCGTAAACACCCACAATCATTCTCTTTGGTTTTACATAATAACTTCAATTAACAATTTATCCTAAGGTTTTCTGTTGTCACCTTGCTAGATGTCAGCTGGACTCCGGCCCATGTCGAGAACCTTCACACATGGATTGAAAAAATCATAAGCACTTATCCGCATAGAAACCGGACATGGAAAATCTTTCCAAAGACCGATGGAAAGCTCAAAATCACGGTTAGTATCCTCCGAGCACCTCCCATTTTTTATCATTTTACTGCACATTTTTACCATTTCATTTTTTCTATTTTAAAAACACCCAGGTTTGCCGAAAGGTACTTCATACCTAAGGACTAACCCTGCGACTGCTCCGGCTCACCCTAATCCGGTGCTCGACCTGGTTGCATCCGTACATCGTATTGCTGAAGTACCTAAGAAGAAGAAAACCTCAAAACCCAAATCCTCCAAACCTCTGAAGTCTCTCTCGGTTGCTTCGAAGAGGAAAAGAACTCTGAAAGTGGGCGACTCTTCTGGGTAAACAACACCACCCTCTCACCGGATGAAGATGTTTGGGTGAGGAAGAGCATCGCCACTCCGGTAGAAAATATTTCTCTCGGAGTTGGAGAAAATATCACTGCAGAAGCTTCCGTGCCCCCGTCCGGTACCGCACCAACTTCTATCACTACTTCACCAACTGCCGAACAAATACCCGTCATTATTGAAGATGACGATGAAGCAACAGATGAGGAGTCGTTGGCAAAGAAACAAAATTCTTATACTTCTCTTCCATCATCACAATCGGCTTCCAACTTTGGGCAAGAGGACTTTTAATGCCTATTTGGTGATGTCAGTACTTCCGCAAATCTGGGGTCGCCAATGAATACATCTGGATTTGCTCACTTGTCCATCCCCTAATGACTAAAAAAATCAAATCATCCTCCGATAAATCACGCAACCTCATGATCCAAGCTCGTAGATGTGTTCCCAGCTCCGAGCATGGATCCTGATAGGATGAGGATCGCAACCCTCTTCTTTCTCAAAGACACTAACTTTCTATTACGACTAGTCAGGGTTGCGAGCTACCTGAAGCCCTTACTGTCTGAGTATTATAAGGACAAGATGAGGAACGTTTCATGGAAGTGCCTTGTCAATGAGGGAATACATGCTTCCAACCGGGTATGGTCACCAAACCCTTCTCTACCTTTATTTATACTTTTCTTTCCCTTCTAACTCATATCTTTACAATCATCTATTTTGATCAGGGAAGGTTTCCTCTAGTGCCTCTAGGAAAATGAATACCTCAAGGGCCAAATGGATTTCTAAGATAGAGAAGTTCGGCATCTCAAGGAACTTCTCCGACAAAAAGATGCCCAACTGTCCGGAGACTTGTCCGTTGTTAAGGCCGAGTTGGAGCAAGTAAAAGACGACTACATTCGGGCCATAAACGACCTCAAACTTATCAGTGAGGAAAACTAAGCCTATGACGAGGAGAATGACAAGCTCTATGAAGATGTCAAAGCCCTCACCCAAGAACTTGGAGAGCAAGAAGAGGTCCGGCAATATCAAGCGCAGAAGGAGTTCTTCGTTAATGCCAAGATCGACTGCCTCACTACTGAGCTCATTATACTTGATACGGAGAGAGTTGCTGAGCAGGCGACTATTAAGTATAACTTTGAGCAGGACTTGGAAATATCCCAAGATCAAATTTGCCAACAGGCTCAACGCATTGAGGAACTAAAAGCTAAGCTTAAGGTCACCTCCCAGAGGAACACTGAGATTTTGGCCCAACTAAATCAAGCCTTGGCCGAGCGAGACCAAACTTTGGCCGATGTGGAAACTGAGGTGTCTCGAACAGTGCTGAAAATTGAGCACACAGCTTGGAATGTAAGAAGGTTCACCTTGGAACAGGCTTGTGATGGGATCTCAGACTTGGATTCCAAGATTGCTTAAGCCAAGGCTGTAGAGGATAAGGCTTTCCATCGGTTGAATGGTGATAGCACCGAGGAAGATCCTGAAGGTTTCGAGCAAGAGTCTGACTAATTTGTAGGCTTACATGCCTTTTGTATATTTTATTCTTTTTCCATATGTTTTTGTTCTTGTCATTTCATCGACCTTGTTTATGAATGAATATGTTTCAATCTTCCTTTTGTCTCAATTATAATTCTTCTATTATCCTTATGCGTAGTTCTATTGAGAATCACATTAGCGGTAAGGATCGCCTTGCCCCACATATTTTTGGCGTACGGCTTTGCTCTTGGCTAACACCGTTAGACTGAGGTGAGTAATGAGCAGTCATTTAATGAACGATGATTCACATTCTCCCCCTCTATCACTACGAATTCCTCAATCCGTAGGCTTAGTTGATTTTCAACTTCTGCTTTGTAGCGCTTATCCACTTCAACAACTTCATATTTGCTTTTCTACAAACAAAGGATGCAATACGTTGTACCATCATCAATGAAGGTCACAAAGTACTTGTCTCCCCCCTCTATTTTGTATAGACTTCAAATCACCCATGTAGGTGCGACTAAGTTCTAGAGGAGCGGTGCTTCTTTCGCTATTCCTTTGACGAAACTTGGAAAGGTAATTTTTGCCTCTTCGCCTACCTCACATTCATTTTGAGGGTTTATATCGACAGAAGGCAACAATTTCAACTTCGTTAGCTTTTGAATGACTTTCTATTTAACGTGTCTTAATCTATGATGGCATAGATGCACGGATTACAAATATATCATTCATTTAGCTACAGACATACTGTACCATTCTTAGTTATTATAGACCTGTTGGACTAGTCTCAAACCAGCTTGACCAACAACGTATCTTAAACCAAGTTTGGGACATGTATCACCTTATTTTAGAGTGATCTCATTCCCTGAAGTTCTATTGAGGACAACCTCTCCAACCCCTTCTACTTTAGAGGTGGCGTTGCTTCACATGAACAACCTATTGCCCGTGGTTAGGGCGTAACCGGATCATATGTGATCTGGATATTCTGGCCCACTCCAGTTGCTTTGGCAGACTGAGTGTCCAATTACTTTTCTGCCTTTCTTTTGGCCTTCAGATCATTTAAGACCTGGAAAACTCTGGCCCACCTCACTAGGTGTCCATTACGTTTCTGTCAACTGAATTATGGCCCACTCCAGTCGACCATAGGCTTTGTACGACTGAGTGTCCAATATCATCTTATCAAATGAATTTTGGCCCACTTCAGTCGCCCGTAGGCTTTGTACGACTGAGTATCCAATATCATTCTATCAAATGAATGATCTTCTGTCAGATAGTGTGACAGGTTCAATGTCTTAAGATAAGCCATTATCTTTTAGTCTTCCTACTTTGTGATTGGTGCTCAGGGAAATCCATGTCGCTTACTTAAGAGTGGTAACAGTTTTCGCACAGTCAGTGGATCTCTCTCATTCGTATGTGCAAACATACTTTACACACTTTTAATAATTACACTCAAAAGAACGGATCTTTTAAGTTTTGTTTACAATAGTCCAATCTTTAACCGGGAAGGAAGGAGCTTCAATATCTGATTTTAGAGTGTAGGGAATATAAGTTTTTAATGAAAACACTTTCATATTTCCAGCCTTGCTTTACACATTTTTATTCAGATATTAACTAAACATATTATTGATAAGGAAGGATTAACTTACCTTTTGGATTCTGGCCCACTTCAGTTAGACTGAGTGTCCATATCATCCTTACCATAATTTGGATCATTTGTCTGGGACAGATATAGGCCTTTTGCTACATGATAGAACATTATCTTCAACCTTACCCTCTTGTCCCAGTTGACATCCTCAGCCTCTTGTGGGCGCTTGTTTCCACCACCATCGAGAACGGCAACACTAACTCGTCCTTGATATTAGTCGTACTAGCATAATTATCAGCAGTATCTTGAAGCTCATCATCAGATTCAGAGATTCCACCTTTGATGGAAACAAACTTGTAACTGTCATCAAAGAAAGAACCATAACTAGGACCATCTTGAAAGCACGGTTGTTGTTTGAACTGTTAGCAAAACTGTCAATAGAACTGTTTTCAAGATGAAAACCACAGTCAGATTTGGTCACACACTTGTCGACCAACATCTTTCGAATCACTAATACAAATCTTGTCTTAAAATTATTGGAATATGTAAAGGAACAACGGGAATAGTAAATAATTATTACAGTGATCGAAAGGATAAACAACAATGAGGGCAACAACAAGTTGTCAATATCTTGATCTTGAATGAAACTTCAAATATAGAACTTGTATTCGAAAATACATGAACTGCTACTCTTGTGGCTTGTAGATACGCTGAGAATACGAACGGTTAGAGTCCTTCGTTTGTTAAGTTAACACCTGAAACACTTAACAACCAATTAGATAAATCACAACACCACCGGCTGAGTCGAGAAATGACTCTCTGTCTTTAAGACAAGATTGCCCGCGTATAGGCTTTACGGAAGTGTGGACAATAGTCTCCCAAGATGAAACAACAAACTATCAAGTGTGCAAAGCCTACACAAATGATCTCAGCGAAGAACACGAGTAATGAAGATTGCTAAGAGAAGGATTGCTATCAGGAAAATCTGATCTCTTTGTGGTGTTGTGAACTTGTTTTTCTGTTCATATGTTCATCTCTTCATTTATAGAATTGAGCCAAATGCCTCAATTTATAGGTGTGCAAGATGGTCCTTCCAAATGCCCCATAATGGCAATCAATTGCCATGTAATGCAGACATTTAACCCCCAAGTAATGCAACAACATAATGGTCCAAGTAATGACCATTATTAGGTGAATTCAATGTCATTGAAACTCCCTCAACAACCAAAACTTTTGGGATTCAGTCGAGCAATCACTGCCAATGAAGCGACGCGGCTCTGCCACAGTAGCGCCACGACGCTAATTCAACACAGACCTTAATGCCACTCCAGCGCCGCGGCCCTTCTCGGCTCCGCGACCCTTTTCTGTCCCGTACCATCTTACCCTTCGCACAATCCTTCATTCGTTTACCAACGTGGAACACTTGTCGTTTAGCAAATAACTGTCCATCATTCTATGTCTCAAACATTTCACTTACGTACCAATATCTCTTTCATTTACGAAATTTATGATATTTGCCACTAAGATTGCACGTGTGTGAAAATGACCTTCCCGACGTGCGGGGCCCCAATTATTCGAGTCATAAATAATGGGATAAACGTAATTTCACGTTAGTAAATTTCCAACATTCTTCACTATAAATTATAAGTGATGGTTACATTCCATTCATATTATTGGTGATAAAGTTTAACCATATGAAACCAAGAAAGAGAAAGAATATGTCCCGGGACATAACTGGACGACAAAGGAGTGAACTTAAAATTCAGCTGGAGGCTAAGTTCGAATCGTGGAGATCAATTTGCTCTCTTCTGAAGTAGAAGTTGATATAATTGTTCTGTTCTCAAACTCTAAAAATAAAAATAAAAATAAAAATAAAAATAAAAATAAAAATAAAAATAAAAATAAAAATAAAAATAAAAATAAAAATAAAAATAAAAATAAAAATAAAAATAAAAATAGAACATGTCCAATAATTTATAATTGAAAAGGCAAGACATATGATAAAGTAGTTGAGGGAAAAAGGGGCCTCAAAATGTCACTCTTATCTAGTAAAATCGCTTAACTTAATTTTCTATCAATAAAATCATACTATTTTTTTCTTACAAAGCCACTTAAATTAAATTAGTTTTTCTACCAAGTGATTTTAACAAAAAACTAAAAGAGTGAATTATATAAACCTCCCCTCAAATTTGTGGTTTATAATATTATACGTCGTCTCCTATTTTAGTTTTCTGTAATAGTTTTTTCAAATTCTGCTCGACTCGGCATTATTGAGTGTCTTCCTACTCTCAACGCGATTTGCACAATTACTGTTTGTCAAAATGTCTGAATGAATTTTCTACTTTAACAACACACAATTACATGGGAATTGTATAGAGTGTGAAGTCGTCATGGCAAGCTCAACGGAGCTTACTCTTCTTATTATCTATGCTGTTGCATTTTACATTTTTATTATTCATCGATCTCTTCAAATATCCCACGGTATTCTTCTCTACTTTTCTCTACCTAAGTCTATATGTGTTTATATGTGGATTAGGCTTTCTAATCCAAGGGTTATTTTTTTATTATATTTTGCAGATCATTACACTAAAGTTTATGGACTTCGACCTGGTTGGATCTTTCATCGACTCAATGTATGCTTATTTCCATTTAAATTGATCAATACTTCAATCGACCAAAATTTATATCAAACCCTGTTCTTTTTTGGTTCGACGCCATTTTATTTAAAGGGCAAGTTTGGTTGGGGAACAAGTTATCCTGAGATTAGTTATCTTGGATTGTTATCCCACCCTCAATGTGGGATAAAAATAATATAACACTACAATCCCAAGATTAGTTATCCCGGGATTTTATCCCAACCAAACGTGGATAAACTCATCCCAATTTTAATCTCCGGATTAATTATCCCTTATCCTCGTACAAACGAGCCCTTGTATTCAATTCTGACGACTTTCATGAATTCAATTTATTAGACTATTTAAAGTTTAAAATTTAATATGAGCTAACCAATTTTTTAACAATTACTGAGATATTTCCTTCCACTTAACATTAAATATAGTACTCCCTTTGTTTCAATTTGTTTGTCTTGGTTACTATTTCGAGAGTTAAATGGTATTTGCTTTGACCATATTTTTTTTCATATACTTTCTAAATATTTTGATTTTTGAATTGTTAACTATTGTGACTTATAGTACATTTTATGTAGTTTCTAAATATGTAAATTTTATTTCAAGAAAATTGAAAATTCTGTGTCCGAATTCACATCGAACATTAGTTAGTTTGACCCTCGTACTCCGAATCAAGCTAAACAAGTTGAAACGGAGGGAGTAATATGTATGTTTAAGGTTTAAATCTTTCATTCCATGTACAGTCAATACTGTCATATTTGCATCTGTTTCTATTAATCTGCTATTATTTGGTTGTTATTAGGATGTATCTGATGCTCAGTGGAGAAATTTTCGGGGCAATTTGACAATTCTTACATTAGTGTTTGGAATCTTCACTCTAGTGGCTACTGCATGTAGAAAATATGGTCTCAAAGCAAAGGGAATGGCGGCCATTTGGTTGTTGGTTTCTTTGGCTTATTTGTCATATCTCCATGGAGCTTGGTATGCTCCTTCTTTATGTTAATACTTGAAAGTAATTTGCTTTTCAATTCTGGAGGTCTGGTTCCTTACTCAGTCTTCGTTTTGGCTGCAGTATCATATACATCTTGTCTATAGCTTCAGCTAATTATCTCCTTGTAAAGGTTGGCATTTGGAATCTTTTTAGTGCATTCTCACTTTTGTTAACCTTTGCAGTCTCTTTTGTAAGATTATGCCATGAAATTTCGAACATCATACAGCAACTTGTGTGCAATCTTTCTTTTTCTATTCTAATTGGGGGCATGGTCACAGTATCCTGAGTGGCATGCCTTATTGTATCTAAGTCTTGTAGAATGATATGTTTGGTTTCAAACACAGTTTGCTCTAAGATATTTGGAATTTAACTGCGGGTGTTTTCCTCCCAATTCCTCCAACTACCTTGCACCTCATACATAAAGGGGAGAAAAAAAGAAAAAAACTGGAGGGAAGATAAAGAAATAAAGAGAACTTGGATGCGCTAAAGGAAATCTTGTTTGGTCAATTTCTTGGTACAGACAAGGCACAACAAGAAGACTATCTAGGTGGTTAATGGGTAATGAAGGTTCTATGTATTTTCTTACTTTCCTGGTGTCCGTGCTCTCATTGTCAACTGCTCCAGTCACTTGATTTAATTATTTAAGTGACCATTGAAGTTCTGTTGCATTCAATGATCCAGAATGTTATGCCATAACAACAACATACCTAATAAAATCCCACAAAGTGGGGTCTGGGAGGGTAGTGTACGCAGACCTTAACCCCTACCTTGGGAGGTAGAGAGACTGTTTTTGGTAGACCCTCGGCACAAGCAATTCAAAGAAATATAAAATGTCATAAAAAATACTATAAAAAGCAGGATAAACTATCTGAAAATAACAAAAAATGAATACGATAATTGAAGTACAAGAAACAACAGATAGCAGCAGACATAGAAGGACAAGAAACTACAAGTATAATACTACGACTATTTGTATGAAAGGATAAGTTGGACAACGCTCAACTACCCATTAGCCTTCTACCCTAATCCGTGTCCTCCACAACTTCCTATTTAAGGTTATGTCCTTGGTAAGCTGGACTTGCACCATGTCTTGTCTAACCACCTCTCCCCAATACTTCTTCGGCCTACCTCTACCTCTCCTGAAACCATGCATAACCAACCTCTCACACCTCCACACTGGGGCATCCGGGCATCTCCTCTGCACATGCCTGAACCATCTCAGCCTCGCTTCCCGCATCTTATACTCCACCGAGGTCACTCCCACCTTGTCCCAGATATCTTCATTTCTAATCATATCCCTTTTAGTATGCCCATACATCCGCCATAACATCCGCATTTTTGCAACTTTCATCTTCTGAACGTGAGAGTTCTTGACTCGCTAACAATCCGCCCCATGCAACATAGTCGGTCTAACTAGGGGTGGGCGTCTGGTATTTGGTTCGGTATTTCTAAAGTTCGGGTTCGATAATTCGGTAATCGATAATTGAAAGTAGATACCAAATATCGAACCAAAATAGTTCGGTTCGGTAAATCTCGGTATGGTATTCAAGATTTACCATTCAAGAGAGCATGACTGCAAACAGGGCAATTTGAAAATTTGATTGTAGCAACGATTAATAACGATCTTGCCTAAAAAAATAAAAAAAGTAGAATGTAAAGATCGTATGTCCTCCGTTATTGGTATGTTATCTGATCCACCTAGTACCTAGCAAGAGTAGATGGATTAGTGGAGTAAAAGCATACTGGGCGTGACTTTTTCCAATTTTACTTTCAATTTGGTTTAGCTAACCCCATATGATAAAGATAAAAAACAATTTTCGTATGCAGAATGCAAATCAGTAGCAAAATGTTTGAATAGTAATACAAAGGCACATAGAGAAATTATATATCAGCAACGTGCATGTTTTATTTGATGAATCTCTAAAGTGCGAGTTCGATAATTCGGTATTCGGGAAATACTGAATACCAACGGTACTAATGTCTCGTACCGAACACGAACCCGAATACCATAATTTTGATACTTTGCTCCCGAATACCATACCGAATACCGAAATTCCCAATTCGGTTTTCGATAATTTATGCCCAACCCTAGGTCTGACCACCACTCTGTATAACTTGCCTCAGAATGTTATGCCATGTCAGTATTCTTTCTTGAACGCTTCACTCTATGAAGGTCAGTTGATATCTCTTTAGTGGATCAGCTTAACAATATACTGATAAATTTGATGGAGATATTTGTAGGGACAATATAGCTTTTTGTACGTACAAAGGAGGTCAAGTCAAATGTTGATATTGAATGATGTATAGAAAAAGACATTGCTGCTACACTATATAAATTCGTAAAAGCATTACTTGCTCCAGCCATGAATTTGCATGGGTCTGGACAATTATTCAGATGAATCTTTAATAGCTAAATGAAATAAAATGTTAGTTACATCTGTTGTTGTAAAAGAATTTGGGGAAACCTTGGGGTTCAAAATCTTATCTGGGCCTTGTACAACTTCCGAATATGCAATAGATTATCTAACTTCAGTTTCACGGAAACTAAACATTGTTAGGAAGGCGAATTCCCATTTTAGTAGAGGGAGATAGAATTATGGAAACTTCTCTAAAATGAGGAAACTAGCTACCTTTGTTTGGTTGAATTGGTTTAGCTTTTTAATAGTGGTAAGCAATTATCACAGCTTAACTTGATACAGAAAAATGTAAGATGGTTATTCCACTACTTTTCTATTGAATATATAAAGCTGTATGGAAGAAGCATTAAAGCTTTCACAATGACGAAGATGTTTTTGTTATTTAGAGTGCTTTATGTAGAGGTTTATTCTGTGCTCCTGACTCCTGTCTCTTTTCCTCTTTAATGGATAAAAGTCATTCTTGCAGATGTATTTTCTATATCGTGTATGCCATCATTGTTCACATTGCGTCTTAATGGTCCTCCATAACCAAAGAATTTTGTGATTCTGGTCTTATTTACATGCTTCTTTATCTGCAGATATGCGGTAGAACAAACTTTGTATTTCTGCTTTGGATCTTTAATCTTACACTCCTCATATGTAACCGTGTTTATGAAGGGTATCCATTTTCCCTTTTTGGGTAAGTTGTATTTCCTCAATTGTAGGTTGCATTCTATTGTGACGATATTTTCTAATTCTAATAGAGTTTGTTATTCAAGAAAATGTTTTCATGATTCTATGTCTGTTTTGTAGGCAAAGTTGGGCATATTTGGACAATTACCGAGGCACTTTTAGGTGGCACATCTGCTTCAATTTTGGTATAGAATCTATTTTTAATGGGAATTCAACTTGGCTGAGTCCTTGAGTCTTATTTTAATCTTTCCGCGATTCATTCCTTTTTTCAGTATAAACTCGGGGTGACTAAAAATTTTGCCCATTTTTTAAGAAGAGATCTTTTCTTTGTGGAATTTTAGGAATCTATGTCTTGGTATGCTATGTTGCTCGGATTCCTTAAAATTGTCGACGGGTGCGTGTCGGATACTCCAGTTAGTGTATTTTTGGAGAATCCAACATAGGTGCCCCATCATTGCTTGAGAGTCTGAGCAACATAGTTGGTATGTATTTAATAAGAAACGTACAAGGGAAGGATAAGCTTTTGTGAAAGAATCCAGTAAGGGAAACCTATCTTTTTTTAATAGAAGTACAAATTCATGCCCCTAGGGCTTTGATCTATGGTAAGAGCGTAGCGTGTGATGTGTGGGAGCGCACGTCATTGGTTAGAACGATGTCACAAACAAAAGCTTGGTATTTAAGTTGAGAAGAGTAGAGGAGTGGGCCTTTTATCTACCAAGTTACGAACCATGCGCCGCAGGCCCTCGGGGATCTCTTGGTTACCCAAAAATAAAATTGTAGTACAAATTCATTAAAAAGGTAATTTCATATCAATATTTGGGTCCACACGTTTTTAAACATTATAGAGTCAGGATCTTTTTTTTTTCTGTGAAGTCAAAAGTTATTAATGATGGCAAAACTCCGTATACAAGTCGTATACCAAAAAGTAGAGTAATCTACACCAAATTATGGTTCTCTACAAAAAAAAACCAGTCATCTATACACTTAAGAACCTCATGGATACACTAAAAAGTCCGATCTTGTCTTCACAATCAGGCCTGATCAATTTAGGTCACTAACTAGATAGAAGGTTGTGGAGGACACAGAATAGGGTAGAAGGTTAGTAGGTAATTGAGTGTAGTCCTACTTACACTTACATATTAGTAGTTGTAGTATTATTATTGTAGTTTCTTGTCCATCGATTTATGCTATTTGTTGCTTGTATTTCGATTATCGTATTACTTTGTGGTAGGCGTATCTTTTGCAGATAGTTTTATCATGCTTTTTTGTTGTATTTTTCCATATCTTGTTTGCACTGATTTGAATTGCTTGTCCTTGTGCCGAGGGTCTACCGGAAACAGCCTCCCTACCTCCTAAGGTAGGGGTAAGGTCTGCGTACACTCTACCCTCCCTAGACCCCACTGTGTGGAATTTCACTGGGTATGTTGTTAACTAGAACCCAAAAAACAAAAACTAGGTCACTAATTCATATCTTGCTGCGAGACGAATTTGACAGTAAAATAATGAGAAAAGTTCAACTTAGTTATGGTCCATTGAACTCAAAGTTACCTGTTTCAAAAAAAAGTTATGGTCCGTTGAACACGTTATTGATCATCACCATCTTTTACATGGATAAACAACATTTTAGAATATCTGTGCTACACAATTCTCTTGATTGCAACTTTAGATCACTGAATGATAAAGTAACTTTATTGGTAAGAGGAATTCTCACATACAAGTAATGTACCAAAAAATAGAAAATCTACAGTAAAATATGGTTCTCTATTAAGTATACAAATCTTCAATACAAAGTGGGACCTCTGGGTGCCCTAAAAACAAACTAATTTTTTTTTTTTGATAAAGTAACTAGAAACGATACCTCACATGAACAAAATCAATCTCTACACCATAAAATTCTCTCCTATTCCTCTCCTTCCGTAGGGCCTCGGCCCACATTAGAGCTAGTGGCTCAACATCCTATGCCCTGCCAAAGTGGAAAATTTTGTTGCTTTGGCAGAATTTTAAGATTTTTGCCTAGTTAATTACCATAGGATGGATCTCATGTGTGCTTTATTTTAGAAATTAAGGTGCTTTGAATGCTCACTATTCTGAAGACAAAGTTGATCATATGTCCATACTGAAATCTGATTTTATAGAGGAAACACGTTTAAGTTTATTAGCTTCTACTAAACACTAGCACTTTTTACCTGTTGCTTATAACTGCAACCTTGAGAATACAGCAAGTGAATACCTACGTTCTTTAATCAATATCTATCTTTTTCAGTTATCCTGCGAATGATTAGCTTTGGGTATGACTATCATTGGAAAGATTACTCGAATCAGTTTGACAAAGAGGTAAGTTTGCTACCTGATCTATTTTAGAGGCATCTTTTTTATAACAACCTTATCGATCTACTCCGGTTTGGCTAAATATAATAGTGCTTGAAACCAGCCGTTTGGCATTCTTTCATGGTCAACATCTGTTGATTCTCTAAATGAAAAGCTGTTCTTACCATCATCATGTGAGATTCAGACCATTGACAATACCTTTCATACCTGGAAATGATAAAGATATAAGTTGGATCTCATTAATCATTTAAATGGGAGTCAATCTCTGACTTTAAAATCATATGTACAAAAATATACTATAGTACCTTGTCAGTTTAGCTGGTTGCATTTTGCTCTTGGAGCATCTTTAAAATGATTTTCCCAGATGCATTTGGGAATTAGGACTTCTTTTTGGTACTTTGCTTGGTCACTCTATATGATAATATGATACAGGAAAGGAAGTCATTTTCTTTGGTGGATTGTACTTTACCAAACCACCATATGAATCCTTCTCCAACTGTATTTTACACTCTCATAAATAATAACCACAAATCTACTGTATGCTTGGCATGTATCCTTAAAAAGGATTGGTATGTGTGAACTAATGACAAGTGATACTAGTAAGTGCTGATCTGAGAAACTTTAATCCAGGTTTCCCTTGACTAGACAAAGATGCTAAGGCATCTATCGAAAATGATGTAACTCTTTTACGTCCTTGTTGCTAAAGAATCATGCTTTCCTTTAATACTGCATGCTTGGACATTATTTTTTGAAGAATCTTTATTCAGAAAGCACCTCTTCATAAATATACATGCCGAGTTAAGTAGAGAAATCTGGTAATTAATTCTCAATGTTTAGTTCATTCTCTTAATTGCTCTATAGCAAGGTAACCACTTCATGCAAGTAATTGCCAAACAAAAAAGATCTCTTTCATCTTTTGTGATATTTAGTAGCTGTGGTGATTGCAGAAGCACATCCAACGCTGCAATAATTGCTCGTTAGGTAGAACATGCTACCAGCTATTGCAGGTTAGCTGGTGAATTCAAATTTTTGGCAACATCTTTACAAACTTCTTATGGGGCCATCTTCTTACATTTCTCCTCCCCCTTTGGCAGGAGAGAAGTCTTGAGAATAACAAATTCTCCTTCACTATATACTTGTGTTACCTGATTTATGCACCTCTATATATTGCTGGACCTATTGTTAGCTTCAACGCTTTTTCTTCACAGGTAATCATGGTTCTGTTGTTATATTTTTTCCTTGTTTATGTCCTTATCTTTGTGTTGAAGATACTCTGCTGCAGTGTTAATGATATGTGCAAAAATGCTTTTGACTGCATTGGTTTCATTCTTCTCTATATTGAGGGTCATTGGTAGTTGTCATCAGCGAGATATAGCAGAAGATGGGACTGATAAGAACTCTTGACATATCGTGATTACAGTCATGCTCTTGTTTGCTAAGTCTTAATCTGTTCTTACTGTCTGCATGATATTTATCCAATATACCTGATTGCCCCAGTGCAATGAGTAAAATTTTGAGTCAGCTACTTGTTTTGTCTATCACTATGACCTTTTATTAAGTGCACCACTGTCCACAAATCTCATTGTTGCTTGATATCTTGTCATTGCAGCTTGATACTCCCCAGAAGACTCACTCATTGAAAAAAGTGGTTTGGTATGGACTTCGTTGGATTTTTAGCTTGATGCTTATGGAATCAATGACACATTTCTTTTACTACAATGCCTTTGCCGTTAGGTGAGGTTCTTATGGAATTCAGACACTCAGATTGCTTTAAACTAAGCTATGATATTATTCTTGGTGACTGAATTTTCTGTAAATTTGCAGTGGCACATGGAAATACTTATCTCCTTTGGACATCTTCATCATCGGGTATGGAGTAAGTGTTGATATTTAGAATCTTTGAACTACTTAAGCCTTCGACTGTCTTAGTAAGTGCTTATTCTGTTTATATTAACAGAAAAAAAAGTAAATGGAAACACCAACTTTAAATTATTTCTCGTACATATGGAGAAGATTAGTGACAGTTTTCCTCTGGTAGTGAGTAAAAAAGTTACTATTAAAAGGTGAATACTCTGAAAGAATAGACTTCCTCTCAGTCATGATCTATAGAACTTCAATTTGTGCTCTATTGCTTCATTGACTTTTACAGTGCAGATCCTGTATTTTCAACATTTTTCCACCGTATGAATACATGTTATGGAAACTTTGGTCCTTAACCATTTGAACAATCATAAAGCGTCACTTGTTCCAGATCTTTTTGATACTTGAACTTTTACCTCTGAAGCCCCCTGCTCTCATTCACTGTTCACCGTTTCTTTCATGGATGATACCATTTTTCTCTCTCCATAGCTGAATTGGCGATATGTTCCATATAGTTGTTGACAATCTGTTCTCCAAAAAAAAAACTAACACATCAGAGGGACGCTATGCAAATGGTATTTTCTTCTAACTATTTTGCGAACCTTTTCAAGCATCAATTGATCAAGTCCTTCAACGTTGTTCCGTACTACCTGTCAACATTAAAGGCAGACTCCTAAAACAAACTGAGAAAAATTACACATCAACTATTGTCATCAAAGAGGATTTGCCTTAAAATCTTATTCTTTTCCTTGTCATCTCGCTTTTCCTTGTCATCTCGGATCCTTCCTATTTTCCGCTTTGTTTGAATAACTGTTATCCGCTCAAGGAGTCTGTAATTCAGACACCATCCATCTCACACAACTTTTATGTTATGCCATTGGAGTGCCAAAGCATGCCACTCTTTGCCGTTTTTATTGCATTCTCCTTGATATAAGATGATCCTCTGGATCGCTGGTTTCTAGATAATAGGATGTACCATTCATGTAATAATCTTCATGACAAAGCAGGTATTGAACTTCATGTGGCTCAAGTTTTTTCTGCTTTGGCGCTACTTTCGCTTCTGGTCACTGGTAATTTTGTTGAAATTGTGCTTTTTCTCTATTACTGTTATTACTTTTTGTAGCTTATGCTCCTTTTGCTTCTCTTCCATTTCGTAGGATGATTATTTATTTGTTTGGGTTTCTTAGCATGTTAATATGTGTTCGTTTGTGTAGATCAATGGTATTGAAGCCCCTGAGAATATGCCTAGATGTATAAATAATTGCTACAACTTGGAAAGTTTTTGGAGAAACTGGCATGCCTCGTTTAACAAATGGCTTGTTAGGTGCTTTCTCAATCTCATCTAGCTTTATCTGTGAGATCTTTCTTGCACTGACCCCAAAATTTTGTGTGATGTCTCTGCATTTAGATATATGTATATTCCTCTTGGGGGTACTAAGACGAAACTGCTAAATGTGTGGGTTATCTTCACATTTGTTGCTGTATGGCATGATTTGGAGTGGTACTGCTCCTGAATTTCATCAACCTCCACTTGTACTACTGTATCAAATTTTGTCTTTATTTGGCTATTTGTTGGTCATTGGCTTCAGGAAACTTCTTTCTTGGGCATGGTTGACGTGCATATTCTTTATACCAGAAATGATTATAAAGTCAACAACAAATGCTTTGAAGGTACTACCAATTGGGTTTTAATTCATCTCCTTTTCTTTTATACAGTTAACTGAATAGTGCCCCAACAAGTAAACTTTTCTTGTTCATGTCGTGTTGCTGAACTAATTGTACTCACTAGGTGGAAAGTTCTTTTGGCAAGTTTCTGTACCGTGAACTTAGTGCTGTTGCTGGGGCTATCACCATCACTTGTCTCATGGTATGCTGCTAAGTTTTCAGGAGCCAAAAATCATAATGCTCGATTGCTCATCTTTTTTCATGATCACACTAATGTTATCCTATTGTTGTATTATGTATTTAACTAAAAAAAAAAAGGTCAGCCCGGTGCACTAAGCTCCCGCTATGCGCGGGGTCCGGGTCCAGGGAAGGGCCGAACCACAAGGGTCTATTGTACGCAGCTATGTATTTAACCAAGTAATAGAAAAATTCAGGTTTCTAAAGTACTAAAAGAAGGTCAACTTGATGTATGACAGAAAGGAAAAAACAGAAGAAACACTACTGGTGCTTCAGAATGAATTAGTTGTTCAATGGATAATTTAAAATGGACTAAATAAAGGAAATATGACAGCAACTTTTTGGAATCTGCTGCATACCATGAATTGAGTAACTGAAGATATTGTTAAGTCGCTTTTTGTCTTGTGCCCATGTATTATCACAAGATTATTTTGCTTAAAGTGCATTCCCTTGTGGAGTGGGATGAGAGAATTCAAACTTCAGATTGATCATTCCATTGTGAGAGAATAAAGCAGCTAAACGCAACACCTGTTTTTGCTAGTCCATTGACTGTGTAGTACTGAATACATTTAGAAACACTTAAGGCCGAAGATGTTAGATTCATCTCTTAATAGCAATGCTATTTTTCTTGTATTAGGTGGCCAATCTTGTTGGCTTTGTCATCGGATCATCGGGGATCAATTGGTTGCTCTCTAAATTTCTCCAGAAAGAAGGTACGCTATGGTTTGCAATTTTTCTCAGGACATTCATTTTAACTGCTGAAATGATCGAATTTTCCATTTATCAGGACTTCCTACTCTTGGCGGCATGTTTATTACATTTTACGTTGGAACTAAGGTAACTCTCCACAGCTATCCAATAATTTAGTTTTGAATTTCTCAATGCATGTTAATTATGATATGAATCTGAGAATGCTGCATAGTTTTGAATCCTCGGTGCATATTAATCATGATATGAATCTGATATTGCAGCTCATGTTCCATATCTCTGATTCCAAGCAAAAACGCATCCACAACAGATGACAGAAAGGTTCATTTCTGGGCAAGCATAACACAAACAATATGATACCAAAACCCATTAGCATCTACAGTGGTGTTTCCATGAGGACCCCATCAATAGATAGTACTTGGTCATTTTTGAGGAATTCATTGACCTTGAATTAATCAATCAATCAACTACACCTCGATCTCAGACTAGTTGAAGTTTCTCTTTTCTTTTCTCATCCCAAACTAGTTGCAGTTGACTATGGGCCGGTTCAGAAGGTCACCTTGTAATTGGATTTGGATATAATTATACAGTTTGACTTATTTGTCATGCCAAGTAATTACTTGGTCGGTATGAAATTGGGTGTGATTGAGTAACAATTATACTCTTCAATTTAATTGTTACTCTTACCCCCGCCCCATAAATTTACCTCATTTTTTTGTGCACACTACATATTTTTCATCCAACAACACAGACGAAAGGCTCCGCAACATTGTACTCTCTTCCAATCTTTACTTTTATGTCCTTCCTATTCAAACATTATGTATTTTCTATCACGTAGAGCTCAACTCATATCGCTAGATTATGGGGTTGCATATAATAGTTTTGCGCTTATGCTGTATGAATTTTTTAACTTGTAATCGCTTTCAATTGTTTACATTTTGTGTTTTAATAAAGGAAAAATGGCTAAAAATAAAATTGATACTCCTGTCGGGTTTGGGTGTAGGTGCGATCACAGTTTAGGTAATTTTGAGTCATGAAAATAGGATATATAATAAATAGTCAAAATACATCGACAATCTAGTAAACTTGTCAGTATACATTTACACAATCGAACTATGACATGTTTTAATTGACACACTGACACATGATAAAATGTTCTTATTAAACGTTTCCGGTTCGTATTTAAAAAGTTTGTGTGCATGTTCACTAGCGTCCGTTACATAGATAAGTTCATCATATATAATATGTCTCTTCTTTTAATTGTACACATTAGTGTCAATTGGAACATGCATGAGGTTTTGTGGCTTATTGAGGTTAATGTGTATCATTAAAGGATGTGACATATTTTAAGTGATTAACTTATATACGGAATGAGTGCTTGAGAACACACACAAAAAATTTCTCAAAATTTTGAGTTGGAAGTGTCTAATAGAAACATTTCATCATATAATCAGATTCTTAGTCAAAACAAGTTGTAGTTTGAATATCTAAATAAAATTTACTGGCAGATTTAAAGGTCATTGATGTATTTTGCCTATAAATAAATATAATATTTATACAATCTTCTTGTAGATTTTATACTCCACGACGATTATAAATAATATCAATATAATCTTCTCATAAATTTTATTTCCAACAACAGTTATAAATTATTACGATAATAAATGATTATAATCTTTTCGTGGATTTTTTATTCCACAAGTCTCTATAATCATATAATAACTATGTAATCTCCTCGTGGATTTTGTGTTCTACAATCTCTATATATACACTCACAAGTTTTATCTTTTACACATAAAATTCTTAACTTCTGAAATGAGTTTTCTCTATTTTTCTTCTCTAGTTTTCTCTATAAGGAAGCATTTTATGAGCAATTTTATTTTTGAAAGGCTTCATCAATCACGAGAAGACTTTATTCATGGCATATCAAACATGTTGAAAATTAACTTTAGAGAAGTCGTTTTCATGAAATATATAGCGAGGAGGATGTTAAGTTGTTCCTCATTCTAACCATGGTAAAACTCCAATCGCACTCGTTTTGTTATACTTTTTGTTTATTATATTTTAACTTGTTATTGCTTTATAACTTGCATTCTATCTTTATTGGTTCTTATTCTTTGTAAATTTTATAACTCTCTTCTTTGTCCCTCATAATTGTTTTTCTTAATATATTTTTTACCCTCTTAATTTGAATAAAAGATTTCCTTTTACTCACATTTTTTTTTAGATATTCTTTTACACATTTTACCTTGCATTTGTCATAGCTAAGATCTCTCTGAATAGCCTAATATCATTTTATATAAAGAAAAATACATCAAATCACCTCTAAACTTATTTTCAAAACTCACTTTAGTAATTTAACTTTACTGACGTTTATATACCTCCTTATTCTAATCTGAAGTGAAATTAATATCCTTAATGTGTGACGTGGCAAGAAAGTGTGATCAATTCTCGAAAAGCGCGTGGGAGGGAAAAATAATATTAAAAGTGATCCCAACTGTAATGCTTCAGGATTGAGGGGTTCTTTGCTAGTGGAGTTGTAGTCGATGATTCACCGGTGGAAGTGTTGTCTTACAAGGTGCAGGAAACGGGAATTACAAATAACTGCTCAAACGTACAAGAACTGAAAATATAATTCAACAACCAAAACTGAAATTACAATTGTTGAACAAGAGAAAACTGAAAACTGTTTTTGCTGAGTCGAGTGTGACACTCTGTCTTTAAGACAGTATTGCCCCGTATGTATCCTTTATACGTCCTGGATAATTTATCTCCCAAGATAAAACATCAATGGAACACTTGAGCAAAGGAAACTCAAGAGCTACCGTGAAGAATATTGAGCAATGAAATGATGCAAGGAAGTTGTAGGAAGAAACTGTTTTGCTTGTGTATTTTCGTGTATTGTGTGTCTCAACAATGGTACAAGGGGTGTTTATATAGGTGAGGTTTAACTGCCTCCACAACAGCCATTATTGGCCAAATAATGGTCATTATGAAGGTAGTAAAGCCACCAAAATAAATGGTGGAAGACACCAACGGATTGGCTATTATTGGTGGAGTAATTCAGCCAAAATAAATGGCTGAATTGAGTGCTTGGCGTTTCTGCTTTGACTGTCCAAATTCTAACTTTCTTGAAACTTCAGGGACCAAACTGTACATATGAAACTTCTGGGATCAAACTGTACTTCTGGCAAAGTTCTCTGGCCCCGTGGCCCCGGAACCGGACGGGCGGCGGCGGCGCGCGTGTGGGCTTTCCTCTAACCGAAGCACATCTAGGTCCTCTCTCCTTTAAACACATGGGATACCCCTTGGGGTCCAAACCCCAAACCAATTTTGAGTCTTATATACACAACAATTCTTTCTTCCTCTACCGATGAGGGAGAATTGAACACAACACCGCACTTTTCATGCTTCAAACACCTCACTTCGTGGACCAATATCTCTTTCATTTCTCAATGAAATTTGACGATTCTTGGCCCTACGGTTATCTACGTACTTAGTAGATCATGCATGTGTGAAGAACCGGATTCTCCAACATACGTAACACTAGTGTTTAAGCCGTTAAAGTTGGTCGGTCGCAACTCCCGCCAAAGGCAAATTTCCAACAGGAAGGAGAACGACTATGGCTATCCCATGGTTATTTCGAGTGCAACGACAACGTACAGTCCAAAATTCCTCGTGATCGCGTTAGGATTGTTGAGAGCAAAGATTTTTAATCTTTAATAATCTTATGGTTATCTCCTATTTACCGTTTTCCAATCAAGCCTTCTTGATGGTATTTTTTGTTTGGCAGCGTCTCCGTAGCTCCGGTTATGTGTTCTCTGCTTCTTTGCCTCCATATCTGGCAAGTGCTGCCATTATTGTCTTGTCGGAAGACAACAAGCATTTGCTAGGGACTTGAAGAAATCTGGAAAAATAATTCCACAAGTTAATATTCCTCTTTTTAAAAAACATACGTTAAAAATGCTACTATCCAATAAAGCAAATAAATTTTATAATTATTTTTTACGTTTGGGTGAAATTATATATAAAAAAATCATTAAATGACGTGGCCTAATAAAAAAGGGAGTAGCTCAACAACATCCATCTTTCAACTATACTGGGAAAGCGAGTTGAAAAAATCACTTGAAAGTTGTTTAGGGATACATAAATACTCATAAAGTTAACAGGCTAAAGTGAGTTTTGGAGACAAGTTTAGTGGTAATTTTATGTATTTTCCCTTTTATGTATAACACATTCCGTTCAAGGAGTGACACTCTACGAGTAAAAAAGAAAGAAAAAAGAAAAATATATCTTGACTTCTTTTCTTTCACATTGGAAAAGTTATAGATTGCTCACAAAAATATAGATTACCGAGAAAATCATCAGGATATCATCATTTACATGTGAAAAATTACAACACATTAATAACATGATAATACTATGATTGAATTTGTATGGAAAATAAATGGGCCTTCATCTTAACTTTTAGTATTTTCTTTCTTATTTTTACTGAATTTTCAAATATATTGATACAGTTAGATGTTGATATGGCTTCTGAAGCAATGTCGAGGGAAAGGGGAGATTGAATGTAACGATAATGTTCATTCACCTGATTTACTTTCTTTTAGGCTTGTCTCAAACAGTGAATATAATTCCGATTCAGTCTACGAGTATTGCCGAATGAGAAAAAAAAGGAAAATGAGTGATTTAATGTAACGATAATGTTCTTTCACCCGACTTTCCTCAAAGCTTTTGTCTCAAGCAGTGGGCCTAATGCAATTTCAATATATGAGTATTTTGTGTTGGAAAATCTTGAAAATCACTGAACTCTTCGTAGCTTGAGGCGTGTTAAAGACATTGTTCTTAAGGAAATTTCACTCAGTATATGTGTATCTTCCAAAATTCAACAAGTTCTTCTAATATAAAATTATTATGTAACAAAGATTAAGTAAGAAGACAACAACAAGAAGAAGATAATTTTGTTTTTTGTGTACTCCAAAAGTAATGGACTTGAATATATATATATATATATATATATATATATATATATATATATATATATATATATATATATATATATATATATATATATGTGTGTGTGTGTGTGTGTGTGTGAAAAAATGACCATCTGATCGTTGATATCCAACACCATAATATCACCTATTGAAAGCCTTTTAAGGACCATTTAATGTGATGTAATTGCAAATATTTCAACCGATCATAAAATGAATTCAAATAGTCTTAATGACTAATCAAAGGAAAACTTAATAGCATTTTCAAAGGTGGACTGTTACAAAGAAAAATAAAGGCATTAATAGGGGTTAATAAAAGAGGATAATAGTAATAGGAATCAAATTTAATACCAAATGTTTTAACGATAAGAGTCCTATCAATATTTTTCCATAACTAACCATTAAGGCAAACTAATAATAGTAAAATTCATTTATATCAAATACTAACTTTAGTAATACATCATTAATGTACCATTTTTTGAGATAATATATATTTTTCAACAATCCCAACCTTATCTCAAAAAGAATATTTAAAAGTAAAATAAAATAAAAGGTTTTACTAAGTTTTCACATATGAGTACAATGCGTCGAATTTGGTGTCTCGAAGACTATGAATCAGACCTAGACAAAACAAGATTAAACTTACACAGTAATTGGAGAAGTTTAAAACTTCTATGAATCAAGAATTATTTTGTAAGCTTATGGTCTTGTTCTATCACATTATACTCGCACAATCTTTGTCGTTATCGTGGTTTTGCGCTAAGAGGTCATGCGCGTGTCCTGGTATTCATGAGTGCTCTAGAAATTCGTCACAATTTCACAGGAGTGGCACCACTCCACACTCATATAGGTCCAATCATCAAGTGTATTCTGCAGAGCAATACACCATCTATAAAGGATATGAATTAGATTATGAATTAGATTAAGAATTAATCAACCTCACTTTGCCTTGCAGTATTGCACTATATGCACACACCATAGGAATGAGCATAATATAATAGTGCACTTTTGATAAACTAATGACTTGTTATTACCCATATGAACCTAATTCATAGGATCTCCAATCACATAGGTTAGGTTATCATCATTGTTAATCTTCTCAAATTGACAAAAATAATCTCATTCCCCTCGATGTTTCTTATAGTCTGTGAATCAACCAAATTCACCTCAGACATCACATAACTCACGGAAAGTTCCATCTTTCAGGAACTTCTTTATCACATTGTGTCGACACAAAAATTGTTAATTTTATACGCTCATCCTCATTTCCAACCAACAATAGATTTTGTTTAGTTGATTTTTATGTTATGGCATCCCTATAAGGATAAAAACATTATCATCGATGGATCTTGAAATTCACTTAGCGTCATCGTACCCGTTAGTACAACAAAAAAATCACTATATTTAGTATCATAATTTTGGTACCTCTCAAAAATTATAATTTATTTTTTCTTTCACTAAAATCGAGTAATATAATAAGACACCCCCACACTTTCAAACATTCTAGTCATAGCGGGTGGTCTTCGAACGCTGAGACTATCCCTAAAATCTTCAAAAATGACCGAGGGAAGACCCTTTGTAAAGATGTCTGCAATCTGATATCGTGACGGGACATGACAGACACGTACCTGACCACGAGCAACCTTTTCGCGGACAAAGTGAATGTCAATCTCGATATGCTTAGTGCGTTGGTGCTAAACCGGATTACCAGAAAGATAGATGACACTAATATTATCGCAATAAACCAAGGTTGCCTTCTGAATGGGACAATGAAGCTCCAAAAGCAAATTACGTAATCAACATAATTTCGATACCACATTAGCTACCCCTCGATATTCAGCCTCGACACTTGAGCGGGATAGAGTCGACTGACGCTTCACAGATCAGGAGACCAAGTTGTTGTCAAGAAACATATAATAGTCATACGTAGACCGTCTGGTGTCTGGACAGCCACCCCAATCAGCATCCGTATACGAGACAAGTGTGGACGTCGAGGAAGGATATAAATGCAAACCATAGTCAAGTGTACCCTAAATATACCGAATGATGCATTTGAATGCATTCATGTGCTCCATTCTTGGATCATGCATGAACAAACACACTTGCTGGACAGCATATGTAATATTCGATCTCCTAAAGATAAGATATTGAAGGGCCCAGCAAGACTGCGATAGCGGGTCGGATCCTCGTAGGGTACGCCAGCTGCGATACTAAGCTTGAGCTTAGTATCAACTAGAGTGGGAGTGGACTTACAGGATGACATCCCAGCCCTCTCGATGATCTCAGTTGCATACTTTCGTTGAGACAAGAACAACCCATCAGAATGACGAGTGACATCAATCCCCAAAAAGTAACTCAAGGGCCCCAAGTCTTTCATAACAAACTCAGAGCTGAGCATGGTCATGATAGACTGGCGTAAGGCACCGGAAGAGACAGTCAAAATGATATCATCCACATATAACAGAATATAGGCCAAGGACGAACCACGATGGTAGATGAACAATAAATTATCCGACCTGCTGTGAATGAACCCAATAGTCGAAATATAGTCTGCAAACCTCGTATACCAGGCCCGTGGAGACTGCTTAAGCCCATATAAGGACTTCTTCAACAAACAGACATGATGCAGATGTTTAGGATCCCTGAATCTCAAAGGCTAATGCATATAGACTGTTTCCTTGAGATCCTCATGGAGGAAAGCATTCTTTACATCTCACTGATGAATAGGTCATGCCTTCGAAAGAGCTAAGCTGAGAAAAATGCGAATGGTAGCCGGCTTGACCACCGGACTAAACGTCTCGCCACAATCCACACCAACTTGCTGAGTCTTACCATCGCCCACAAGCCGCGCTTTATGTCGGGCAAATGACCCATCTGAATTTTCCTTATGAGCAAAAATACACATAGACCTAATAATATTAATACCAGATGGACAACTCTCACGTCTTATTATCAATAAGAGCATTATATTCATCGGTCATAGCAATTTTCCAATTTGGGTCATTTAATGCAGATACATGATTTCAGGGTAAGGGTGATTTAAGAACAGTATAATGTAAATTAAAATGTCTTTTTGGTGTAAAAATCTCCCGTTGACTACGGGTGACTGGTCCATGACTCGGGGCAGAGGCGGGTGGATTTTGGAAATTTTTGGGACTCGGGACGGACTGGCTAGCAGGCAGTGGGCCCGCTGGCCCAGATCGAGAAATGAAATTGGGAACTGGGCCAATACTGGACCCAGAAATAGTGCGTGGAACTGGGCCAGAACTGGGTAGAACGGATGGCCCAATTGCTGGACCTAGAATTGAAAACGTCACGGTGTGGGAGTACCCGGTAGGCGATGGGCCATTGGAGAATTTTAAAAGTGCGGGATACGTCCGAAAAATGGTGAATAATATACGGGGATATACTATCATCCAAAAATGTATACGAACTAGGCACGTGAATATTAACTTTAGCAAATGGAAATTAAGTTTCATAAAAAATTACATGGCGATTAATGATGATTTTATTGGAGGATAAATCAAAGCATTTATAACTACGATGATTAGATGAAAAATCCAAAAACACACACGAAGTAGACCGGGCCTGAAGTTTGTTAATTGTGGTGGAGGGGAATAACGGATAACACAAGCACCCAACGACCCGAAGATGAGAATAAGAAGGAGTTTTATTATATAAAATTTGAAGAGGGGAAGAATATGTCAGACCTTTGGAAGGAATAATGTTAAGAAGATATGTAGCCATTTGAAGAGCATGATGCCAAAAATATAGGGGTATGGACGCGTGAATTAATAGAGTTCGGACAATGTTATTTATGAAACGAATTTTGCGTTCGGCTTTTCCATTTTGTGAAAACGTATGAGGACAAGAGAACCGAAAATTGATCCCATTATTAGCACATAATTCCCGAAACACTCCATTGTCATATTCTTTGCCATTATCACACTGAATATTTTTGATTTCTCGTTCAAATTGGGTTCTAATGAATGCTCTAAATTTCAAGAAGATGAAAAAAACTTAAATTTTTTTCGCTATTGGAAATGTCCATAAAAACTTAGAGTAATCATCCAAAAAAAGAACATAATACCGATGATCGAAAGAACTAAGAACAGGAGATGTCCATAAGTTGCTATGAATAATATCAAATGGCATTAGAGTATGAGATTTTGAGTCTACAAATGGAAACTTAACAATTTTCCCTAGAGAACAAGACTGACAATTTGGAGTATTACTCGTACCCTTACATGAAATAAAACTATTTTTATCTAATAACGATAAAATAGATGATCCCGGATGACCAAGACGAGCATACCACAAGGAAGGAGAAATGGATGCAAAGGTGGATGGCAGGGCTGGACTCGATGGACCGAAACTGAGTGTGATAGGATAAAGATCTCCCCTACTATCACACCTCATGAGAGGACCCTCCCGTCTTGAAATCCTTTACAGAGAAACTAAATGGATCAAATTCAATAGAAACAGAATTGTCAGTAGTGAATTTACGAACAGAGACTAAGTTTTTAATCAATTTGGGGGCGTGTAGGGTGTTTTTCAAGATAAGAGGTGGATGAGGGGGAGACAATGTTTTATGACCATAACCATGAATTGGAATAGGATTACCATTACCAATAATTATGCCACGAGGGTTGCTCAAATTGGAATAAGATGAGAGAGTACCTGAATCGGATGTCATGTGGGTAGTAGCACCGGTGTCCCTATACCAATTCGGGTCCGGTTGAGTCAAACCAAGTGTGTGCATCGCTACCTCAATATCGGTCTAAGTGGGGCCTGCTGCGTGGTGAGCTTCAGGAGGTCGGGCCCCAAGAATTCCTGTGGGCTATCCTGGGCCGTAACTGGTAGAACTGGAACTACTGGGCCAGTGGGCAGTGGGCCGTCGAGGATGTTGGGAAGCCCACTGGCCAGATGCTGGAAATTGTTACGGAGTTGGGCTGTAGGGCCACTGTCCACTGGTCCAATCCCACGGCCCAGAGGCCCAAGGCTGAGACCAGTGGGTCGGTGGCCCACTGTAACCGGGATGGGGTCCACCGCCACTATTTTAGCCACCGTGACTGCTGTCGGAACCGCCGCATTTGCCCCAGCGATTTTTTCCATTATTTTTCCGGCTATTCTTGTCGCCCCCGTGAGATCGGTTGTGGTTCGAATTGTCGCCAAAATTTTGAGGATTAGTGGAGGAGGTCATCATGACCACGGGACTAGCATTAGTAGCCGCATTTTTAGCCAAACCGGCTTCTTCCAAGGTAACCATGGATCGGGCTTGATAGAACCTTGGAAGAGGATTACTTTGACGAAGTAGAGTTCCAACGCCACTATAGGCCTCGGATAGGCCAACAACCATCTGTAAAACAAGACGATCTTCACTAACTGGCGCACCAACGTTGCGGAGTTGGTCCGCCAATTCCTTCAACCTTTTGCAATATGCTGAAACATTCGGGAAATTTTCCATTTTGACGTGGGAAAAATCCTGTTCAAGGGTAACAGTTCTGGAATTTTGATTATCCTGGAATATGTCACGCAGCCTATCCCATGCAGCCATCGTCGTAGCGTCTGGCTCAATAATCGTCTGTAATAGGTCGATGGAGATAGTAGAATAAATCTACTGAAGGACGGTGGTATCAAGTGTTGTCCATAACTTAGAATCATCATCGTGTGTAGGCACCTCTGTATCATTAGGAGTCGCAGGGATTATGTGATGGATGACTTGATGCGAACGAGCGTAAATTTTGAACAACTCGGCCCACGTCGCGTATTGGACGTTTTCTATTTCAAGAATTAGAGGGATATGATTCTTGATGTTAGAAACAACAAAGGCAAGGTGAAACATGTTCTTTGACGTAGACATAACGAAAGAACAATATGTGATAGAGGGATTTGGAGAGCGGAAAAGATGTCAAACCCGAGGAGGAGGGTTCGGTCTTGGCCGGGAAAAAAAACAAGAATTTGTGGGAGTGAAATTTTTGTTTGACCTAGACTTCTGATACCATGAAAAAAATAATCCCTTGATTATTTTCATTGATTGAAAGACTATTTATACAAGTTACATATTTCCATAATAGGAGAATCATATTCCTATTCTATTCCTAAAACCTTATTCTACTTGGATACTAACTATACATTTATGGTAATACAATTATTATGGTAAGTGTATAATACTAATTACATTACAACATTACCTAAACTAGGATACTAAATATATATCCATTTACACGGTACAAAGGGGAGGAAAACCGAGAGACTAATACACAGTGTATATTTAACAGTTATTAATCTCATAAAGCCTCTTTAAAAATTTGCTACTTCAAGAATAACTTTTAGACATGAAAAATAGATAATATATTTTTATCTATGAAGAACATGACAAATTCGCTAATCATTATTGACAAGGTAAATATAAGTTTTACCGGAAAACGGATGAAATGCATACCTTAATTTTAAGATGATGATGAAATGAAATGAGTGTCTCCAATAAATCTTAATAAAACATCTTTAACTTCTACCATCTTAAAATAATAATGAAGGCTTTCCATAGCCATCTAAATAATTTATTTATTTATTGGTATAAATTTGAGCACCACAAAGTACTGCCATTGTTTCTTTGTCCTTTATGATATACTCACTCAATATTGACATGCCAATATTTTACATGTTACGCAAAAGATGAATTTTGTGCACTTATCGAGTGTTTGATGATTTAGTCTAGTCTCAAGAGCAAGGATGGTATTAATAAATTGTTACAGAAGTGAAAGGTTAATTCAAAATTGTTTCCAGGGAAGACTAAATAAATTTAACGGATGATCACATGGTCCATGGAGAACTCTTGTAAGTCCAACCTTGAATATTAAATGTAGAATCAACTTAAATATAAAAGAATAAGATGCGAAAGATACATGATATTTTATGAATTTCACTTCATCTTATTGATCTTTTTTTAAAACCCCTCTTCCAAGGAGTTTCTTTTTGCTCTCTTGGTAATTCAAACCTGCAACTTTCGGATTAGAGCTGAAGGATGCTTACCGTATGAACAACCCCTCTTGTCAATCTTATTTATCTCTATACTAGTAACACATAAAATATTAAGAATTGAATACCTGATATGATTAGGGCTAGCTGGGACGGTTCCGAAGTAAATATCATTCATAGTGGCAGTTGCCATAACTAATATTTAGACCAATTTTGCTTCAACACACTAATTCCTCAAGAAGAGAACAATTTGTGTCGATTATGTATTACTAAATAAGAGGAGTTTGGCATACGATGTAGATGAAGATGAAGTTTTTCTTATTTCTTCAATGTATTCAACATGAATCTCAATACCTTTATTAATAGGATTATATTGAGGAATATCAAAGGATGTCATGATCATAGATAAACATTGTGGGAGCTATAACAATGAAGGGTTGTGGGAGTAATGAAAATAAAGATGAAGAATTCATTCCTCTATGTGTTATGGATACAAATGGACATCCATACATAATTATTTCATAACATACCATGAATTGTTAAGTAAGAATTGATTACTTTAAAGAGTATTTTCGTCTTTAGCTGCCATAAATGACCCATCTATTGCTCATTTACATATCTTAATTTGTATTCAATATTATATAAATTAAAGATAATTGTCAAAAACATATCTGAAATATCATTTTTTCGCGATTTTCACACTTTAATTGTCAATTGTTCTCTTTTCCTATCTGAACTATCATCATTTATGTATTAAACACATCTAGTTGAGTAGATTATGATAGTTGAGGTAGAAAAAGAGAATAGCTGATAGTTGGCCTAGTCAACTTTGAGGTGTGTTTTAATACATAGATGGTGATACTTTATGTAGGAAAAAAAAAACAACTGATAGTTCAAGCGTGAAACTCGCAAAAAAAAAGAAGAAGAGATAGTTCAAGTGTGTTTTTTTACCATTAACTCTATAAATTAATACATAAATTCACGTACAAGTTATATCAATATCAATAATACATCCTTCGATTTCTGATATGTTATATTCAAAGTTAACAAAAAATTAAATGTCGCATGATTATACCAAGATTATATTAGTAGTACATACTGCAAACAAAATGGTGTACTAATAAATAATTAAAAGAGTTGTATATGGAGATTAATTTTCGTTATCCTTAAAACTAGCTAAACGACTCCTACAAATCCAGAATGAGGTCTTATACGCTTGAAGAAACGATAAAAGAACATGATGATATAAAACATGATGTTTCTTTTTCTCTTTTATTTATATTTTTATGATCCCTTAATTTCCTCCTCAAAATTTCTCTCTTTCCTCAATTCTCCACAACCCCATTTCAGATCTCATCATCTAAATTTGTAACAAACAAAACCATATAGAGAAGATTAAAATAAAAAAAGTAATGGCAGTGGTGTCACCTTTAGCAAAGTACAAGTTGGTATTTTTGGGAGATCAATCGGTTGGTAAAACAAGTATCATTACTCGCTTCATGTATGATAAATTCGACACCACTTATCAGGTCCTCTTTCTCTCTTTTGATTTTGTGTTTCTCATTTTTTATTTAATTGTTGGATTTTCAAGTATTTTGGTATGCATGAAACATGTTACCTTGGCAATCATTCTTTGTAACTTTAATGTTTAAAATTTGGCGACATAAGATAATCATAAGAGGTGGAAAATAGAGATTGATAATAGTGTTTTGATGATTTTTTGAGGATTCAAGGTCGATTATAATGTAAGTATTCAGGGGATATATATATATAATATACGGGATTGATGAAAGGTAATTTCCTGAGCTTATCATTTGAATATATATAGATATGTCAAGTTTTTTTTTACATGATATTATTTGATTATGTTATGCAGGCTACCATTGGTATTGATTTTTTATCGAAGACAATGTATCTTGAAGATAGAACAGTGCGCTTGCAGCTCTGGTATGCTGTCTCTTTTTATTTCATAGGTTAAATAAAGCTTACTTTTTGTCAATATTCTGCTTTTCTTTCCTTGGCTTGGTTCAACAGCTAAATTTGCTCGCCGTAATGCTCATTTCTTAAAATTATTACGTAAGATAGTGGTGGAGCTACGAATTCTAACAAGAGAATTCAATTTAACACCTTTCAACACGTGTAGCGACACCATATATAGATGTGCTAGAAAATGTAAGAGGAAGTCAGTTCTTTCTTCTTCGTTTTTTCATTATTGTTTTCCTTTCTTCTTTATTCTGAATACTAGTTTAGATTGGTCTTATAGTAGGAGTGAAACTTGAAAGTGAAACAACAAAATCATCAGTGTTGAAGGGAATAAAATGAAGAAATTTATTTATATGTGCTCGAAATTCTCAAGGATACCGAACAAGGTGAATATAAAATTTGACTGATAAATGTTATAGTAATTTAAGAAGGCTGGATTATCTTAATCAAACTACAAGATCCTCGCCGTCTGTGGAACAAGAACGCCTGTTAGTTATAGTGAAGATGAAATCCTGCAAGAAGATCATGTCTAGTCCAACTGCTACACCTAGGACAGAAGTTCAGTTTTCCCGCTTAAGCAAAATCTTAGTACATGCTTTGCAGTGGATACAAGTAGAGAAATCAGCAATTTGCATCTTTAGATAAAAAAATATAAGTAGTTCACCTTGGGCAGAATGCTAGTTCTAGCAAAATTTGACTTGCTCCGCATTGAGAGGATATCAGAGATATCCATGTATTCGTCGAGTTAATGTGAGATATTTAGGATTTGTTAACCGCCTGCTGATTTTCTCAAGGTATAACTTCCTTTGATTTGTATGCAGTTTTCTGTCAATTACACGTGCTTTTTTGTTGTTTCCCTGATGTAATATTTGCACCTCTGCAGGGATACCGCTGGTCAAGAGAGATTTAGGAGTCTTATTCCAAGCTACATTAGAGATTCTTCTGTTGCTGTGATTGCATATGATGTTGCCAGTGAGTAATTTCTTAAAATCGTCTCGATTTACATACGTTAACTATGCATTTTGTGCTTCTACTCAAAGAAATCTAGGACTAGTGGGAATAGAAGATTACAAGGAAGTCTATAGTGGAATGGTTCTCTATATGGTACTGTGGTATTTATATTTGATCACTCATTTTGTTTGTTTTAATGTGTCATGACATAGTTTTGTGAGAATTATCACATTTGCAGACCGCCAATCATTTCTAAACACTTCAAAGTGGATTGAAGAAGTACGTACTGAACGCGGCAGTGATGTCATTATCGTTCTAGTTGGGAATAAAACTGATCTTGTTGAGAAAAGGTGGGTTGTCAATATGGATGTTTCTTTTCTTGATATATTCCTTCGCCTACTTATCCAGGTGCTGTTTTCTTGTAGTTATTTGAAATTTTGCTCTCTTTTTACATTCGAATAACTGGATTAGTTCTTTGTTGGTCATACCATTTATGAACCTGTATGTGTTTCTGTCGTACTTTGTAGTTTCTTGAAGATTTAACTCATGCCTAAACTTTTGCTTTTGGCATCTATCAAGGATCTGCAGTACTGTAATATGTGGTCTTGCTCTTGAATCTTATAATCTAAGAGAAAATATCGGGCATTCACTTCTACTGAGGAATATTTTATTATCAAAGAGAATCGGCATTCAATTGAAATTGTAAAGAATGGATCATGGGTCCAACTCAACTCCAAAAGCTAGCTTGTAGTGTGAGGAATTGTCCAAGTAGTCCATGTTCCCATTCCATATCCGATGTGTCACTCTTAACACTCCCGCACGCCCAGACCTTGTTAACTGGAGCGTGGATAATATAATTTGGAGACCCAACAATCGGTGAACAAAGAATTGAAATGAGTCTGGCTCTAATATCATGTAAAGAATGGATTTTGGGCCTAACTCAACCCCAAAAGCTAGCTTGTAGGGTGAAGATTGTCCAAGTCCATATAAAGAGTTCATGTTCCCATTCCATATCCGATGTGGGCCTCTTAAGATAAATTTTTAAAGTTTCCTACCATAGTGATGAGAATTACTGGTGCGACTTTTTTTTGGTACATCTAGTTCAACTTCACATCTGGAATACTGAGGGTCTAAGACAGTTTTTAAGTCTAGGTCGTTGTTTGCGCCAATTCTCGTGATATTTCCCTTCTCCGTTCCTATTTTTCTTTCCATAAGAGGGAAAAAGCTCTTCTTATAGCAGAGTAATAAAAATGAGAATATGATTTTAATTCTTCTATAGTAAGATGTTAATATTTTCCACTTCTTTGATAGTGATTCTCTTGCTGTTTGAATTAAATAGGCAAGTTTCCGCAGAAGAAGGAGATGCCAAGGCTCGTGAATTTGGAGTAATGCATATAGAAACCAGTGCTAAAGTTGGGTTCAATATCAAGGTATGAATATACACATTCTGTATTCCCTAGTGCAGTTTTCATTCAATTTCTTTTGGCCCTTGAAAGTTACTGTGCAAAACTCTTTTATTTCTTTTGGCCCTTTGGATGAACTACATGTTTCTAGTCATTTTAGTATGTTAAGTACTATGCTTTCTAGGAGTCTTTTAGCCAGTTCTAAAAAATCTACAGCTATTCTCCTCGAAA